>CM061142.1:809327189-809365696 GCA_030789695.1 Scilla litardierei | reverse complement strand
GTGAAAAACCTTCACAAGTCAAATCATACAAAAGACATGTGACTCCCACAAACCGGGATCACAACCTCTCTCACAACCGAGAGACACAATTCAAATACGATTGAAATGAAATAAACTCTTACCTTACAAAATCCTATGCCTTGAGTATACTTACCAAATTAGGGCAATGATGGATTTTGAGGAAGAGGATGTCACCAAACCCTAGCTTCAAGAAGATGACCAGCAATGGAAGCCTAGGGTGGAGTATGGTGACTAGGATCAAGCTCTTGGCTTGAGAAGCTCACAAAGGAGAGAATCTCTCTTGAGGAATTAGGGCTCAAGGTGTTGAGGGAGAGATTCTTGTGAGGGAGAGAGAGCTTAGAAATAGCTTGGGAGAGCTCTTCTCTTAGGTCTGAAATTGCTTGGAAATAGGACCTCTAACCCCTCTTCAAACGAATCAGGATTCTATTTAAAGGGGCAAGATAAATCGAGTTTGAAAGAATCCCAACGGCTCTATTCAGAAGCAGACTAGTCGGTCAAAGAAGGATCACTGACCGACTAGTTCATCAACTAGTCGGTCGGTGATACAACGTAGACCGACTAACGGTTGAACAGCCAAAAGGTCGAAGTACAGGCAAAGACAACTAGTCGGTCTAAGAAGACTTGCCAACCGACTAGTTTCACAACTAGTCGGTCGGTGAATGTTCTTTGACCGACTAACGTCGAAATAGAATAGGCTGACTACAAGATGACTTAGTCAGTTTAAGAACAAATGCTGACCGACTAGTTTCTCAACTAGTCGGTCGGTAAACGTTCTTTGACCGACTAACTCGAAACAGTAGCTCAGGCTGAAAATGACTGTACACAACTAGTCGGTCTAAGAAGGATTGCTGACCGACTAGATCGTCATCTAGTCGGTCGGTGACTCTTCTTTGACCGACTAACTGTAGATAGAGAAAGAGCTGAATATAGAGAAGGCAAACTAGTCGGTTCATGTAGAGTTGCCGACCGACTAGATCGTCATCTAGTCGGTTGGTGACTCTTCTTGAACCAACTAACATGCACAAGAAGCCGAGGGAAGAAGCGATAGGCTTCGGGAATGTTTCTAATGGCTTCTATAATAATCCTAGCTCTAAGATATGAGCGAAATGAAGATTATAAAGTAAGTCCTACTCAAGGCTTAACATTCTAATCTATGAAGCTAGAAGACTATAAAATAAACCTTATGAGCCGTCTTCAAAGCTTCAATCTTCATTCCTCTTGACTTCCATATTGCTCCTTGAGCTTCAACGAAGCTCCAGGCACACGATCACGCGTATTGAGAAGTCTTGAGAAGTCGCTTTTGATGTTCGTATTCTTTTGGCGACGATCTCCATAACTGCGCTCACAAATAAGTTAGTATCCATTATTTATGTTTGCTCATCATCCAAAACCAAATCCGGGGAACCATATCACAACATTCTCCCCCTTTTTGGTGATGACAAACCAATCATAAATAATAACAATAATAATGATTCAACTTGAAATTTACTTACTCCCCCTGCATTGATGACACGTTAGTTCCATATTCAATAATATTCATATGCATCAAGCAGCGAGGGAAATATAAAATATGAATCCTACTATTGCACATATAGGATTCAAAATCCATTTTATATCTTCACTCCCCCTGAATCTAACACATCAAGGTAAATTCCTTTGAATTATTAGTTAGCACACTGTCATTATTATATCTCTCCCCCTTTGGCATTAGCAAAAAGAGCGGGAGGAGACAGAACCAATGGCTAAAGAATAACGCATGGGAGTCGAGGAATACGACCAAGGCCCAAAATAACACCAATGCAAAATATCAAATTCAAAATACCGAATAAAAGCAAAGCGTGTCAAGGAGACCAAAGTCGAAAATCGAAAACCGAAATCATAAACCATCGGCGAAAATCGGAAAACGAAATCACCAAGCCATAGGCGAAAATCGAAATACGAAATCATCAAGCCATAGGCGAAAAAAGAAATCCGAAATCATCAAAACTCAAATCGATTTTACTTATTGAGTTTTGGAACATACTCTCCAAAATCAATAGAATGCATGGAAAACAATTCTATGTTTCCATAGAAAGAATTCTATTAAATCCATAAAATCGTCGAACGTCGAAATCAACATCAGAGACAAAAATAATCCGATGTGCATACCAAATGTAGCATGCAAGAATGTTATGCCAAAAATAGATAGAACATCATATAACAATGGCATACACTAATCTAGCATACCAAATGAAGCAAAATGATACCAATCGTAATATATTCTACCAATGGATACCAATGAGAATCAAAAGTATGAATATACTTACAACATTACACTCCCCCTACTTTGGTGCATCACTTTAAGCACCATCAACTCCAATCGAATGAAAATCCTTGCAAATCACGGAGTTGGTAGGGTTGGTATCTCATGGTGGATTTAACCTAGAGAATATCATTTTGGTATCCAAAAATCTCTTTGGATCCTATGGGTTAGGCAATAAATTTAAAGAACTAAATTCAAAATAAATATAACCCAATCTTACCACAATTGCTTTGGTACCCAAAAAAAATGAAATTAAACTTATGGTACCAAGCAATGAAGGGTCAAAGGAAACTAACCCTTCGGAAACCAAGTCCAAGAGGAACTTGATTTCCCAACATAATCATCATTCAAAATAACATCATTAATAAAAGATTGCACATACAAATTCTTATTATTCATGCTTGTGTTCTTCGGACCCCAAATGGTGTATGTCTTGGGAGTCCTAATCCTATTGGGAACATGCATATGTTGTTGATTTCTATGTGATGCATGTCGTGGGTAAGCATATGGCATGCGATGCAAAGGTGCATGACGATAATTATTCATATGAGAATGAGGATGAACATATGGATGTGGAGGAACACGTGCATGAGTGTGTCTCACATGGTGTGCACGTGCTCGTGGATACGGAGCATAGAAATCGGCATAAGTGCTAACATGTGGGGTAGGATTTGTGTTCCTACGTGGCATGGTATACATGAAGGCATGACCCTTCTTTGGAGGTCCACCCAAAGTGGGTTTCTTTCCAAATGGGGGCGTGTTCCTAGCGGAAGCACCATTGGTAGAAGATCTACCCATGACGTGTTTACTTCCACTAGTAGAAGCATCGGAAGATGGCCTAACAAAGGTGGCGGACGATTTGGATGACTCTCCCATCTTATACCCCAAACCAATGTGATGATTGGCCGGAGGTAAGTCATTTAGGATATCATCCAACTTGCCCTTACCTTTGTTGAATTCATGAATTCGGCCTAATGTGCTCTCATGCTTCTCGGTGAGAGAATGCAAAGAAGCATCCAAAGTGGACACTTGCGATGCGAGTGCACAAACACGTGACTTGAGATTTTTATTCTCAATACTCAAAGTTGAGATTTGAGACGTCAAATCCGCTATCACATGTTCATCCGAATCTTCGATATGAACATGCTCAAGTTGAGACTTGAGATTTTCAATCTCATTTCTCAACCCATCAACAACGGTGTTGTTGTTGACGATGAAAGGCTTAGGCGAGTTTTTAAGACTATCTAATTCATTTTTAGTCTTCATAAACTTAGTAGCCATATTAGAAAATTTATTCCATAGTTGTTCATTGGCTATTCTAAGTTCATCATTGGTTACCTCTTCGCCTTCATCCTCGCTTCCATCCTCGCTTTCATCGGAGGAAGTCTCTTCATCACGATCCTCTCTTCCCATGAAGCACGTGTGTGCATTCTCCACTCTTTCATCGTCCGACTCTCCACTTGAGGAGTCGGAGTCGGTGAAGGTACCTACAAGTCCTTTCTTGTGCTTTCTCGACTTGTCGTGCTTGGATGCCTTCCACTTCCCCTTATGTTTGTAGAGAGGACAATCCGGCTTGATATGTCCTGGCTTGTTGCATTTGTAACACACGGGAGTAGAAACATTAGTCGAAATAAATTTAGATTTACGATTCAACTTACCTTGTCGGAAGAATCGGATGAATTTCCTTGCCATATTGGCCAATGCTTCCATGTCCAATTCTTCGTCCTCTTCTTCTTCCGAATCTTCATCATCGGTAGATGGAGCGGCCTTGAATGCAATTGTCTTTTTCTTTGGCTCGTCTTGCTTCAAGTACGCCTTCATCTTTTCCCTCATTCGGATCTTACTATCCTTGCGTACCTCATAAGACAACAAGGTACCCATTAGTTGTACGACGGTATATTTATTCATGTCATTACCTTCCTCGATGGCGAAGGTACGCTTCTCCCAACAAGAAGGAAGTCCATCGATTATCTTCGAGACTTACTCCTTTTGGGTGTAGGTCTTCCCAAGAGCTTCCAAGTCGTTTGATATATCCACGAAGCGAGCGTAATAATCCTTCATGGTTTCGCCCTGCTCCATATGAAACAACTCAAATTCTTTATTAGCAACGACGAGTTTAGAATCTTTTACCGTACTCGATCCTTCGTGCAAAATGAGGAGTTGGTTCCATATTTGATATGCACTCTTACATGTGCATATCTTGTTGAAGTCCTCGGGCTCCAACGCACAATTCAAGGCATTCATTGCCTTGGCATTGGCAACTTCCGCGGCGACCTCCGCGGGTGTCCACTTCGCGAAATCTTCTTCGGAAGGCTCGACATACTCCGTCATGGTGGCTCTCCATAGTGAAGCGCTCCGGAGGAAAATTTGCATCCGGCATTTCCAGTACCCGTAGTTGGTACCGTTGAAGTGTGGAGGCCTGACGGAGGATAGTCCTTCCATAACTGAAGAAGCTCCATCGCGGTTCTTGAAGACGTTGTAGTCGTTGTTCGTCATAGCTTTGAACTTGTAGCTTTAACCTTGGCTCTGATACCAAATGTAATGCCCTGTGGTAGCTACTGCACACGTACTAGAGGGGGGGGGGTGAATAGTACTTAAAATAATCAAGATAGTTATTCCTAATTATTGTGCAAGAAACAAACGACAATGCGGAATTAAACAACTATCAACAAGAATTAAAACATACGCAAACAAACAATATTACTGGGTTCGGATCCACCCAAGTCTCCCCGACTTGTTCCCGGTGATCCTACGTCCCAACCACCCGGATCCCCTCCGGATACTTGAGTTAGCAACCCTAACTCAAGATTTCCACTATGAAATACTTGTGAAAAACCTTCACAAGTCAAATCATACAAAAGACATGTGACTCCCACAAACCGGGATCACAACCTCTCTCACAACCGAGAGACACAATTCAAATACGATTGAAATGAAATAAACTCTTACCTTACAAAATCCTATGCCTTGAGTATACTTACCAAATTAGGGCAATGATGGATTTTGAGGAAGAGGATGTCACCAAACCCTAGCTTCAAGAAGATGACCAGCAATGGAAGCCTAGGGTGGAGTATGGTGACTAGGATCAAGCTCTTGGCTTGAGAAGCTCACAAAGGAGAGAATCTCTCTTGAGGAATTAGGGCTCAAGGTGTTGAGGGAGAGATTCTTGTGAGGGAGAGAGAGCTTAGAAATAGCTTGGGAGAGCTCTTCTCTTAGGTCTGAAATTGCTTGGAAATAGGACCTCTAACCCCTCTTCAAACGAATCAGGATTCTATTTAAAGGGGCAAGATAAATCGAGTTTGAAAGAATCCCAACGGCTCTATTCAGAAGCAGACTAGTCGGTCAAAGAAGGATCACTGACCGACTAGTTCATCAACTAGTCGGTCGGTGATACAACGTAGACCGACTAACGGTTGAACAGCCAAAAGGTCGAAGTACAGGCAAAGACAACTAGTCGGTCTAAGAAGACTTGCCAACCGACTAGTTTCACAACTAGTCGGTCGGTGAATGTTCTTTGACCGACTAACGTCGAAATAGAATAGGCTGACTACAAGATGACTTAGTCAGTTTAAGAACAAATGCTGACCGACTAGTTTCTCAACTAGTCGGTCGGTAAACGTTCTTTGACCGACTAACTCGAAACAGTAGCTCAGGCTGAAAATGACTGTACACAACTAGTCGGTCTAAGAAGGATTGCTGACCGACTAGATCGTCATCTAGTCGGTCGGTGACTCTTCTTTGACCGACTAACTGTAGACAGAGAAAGAGCTGAATATAGAGAAGGCAAACTAGTCGGTTCATGTAGAGTTGCCGACCGACTAGATCGTCATCTAGTCGGTTGGTGACTCTTCTTGAACCAACTAACATGCACAAGAAGCCGAGGGAAGAAGCGATAGGCTTCGGGAATGTTTCTAATGGCTTCTATAATAATCCTAGCTCTAAGATATGAGCGAAATGAAGATTATAAAGTAAGTCCTACTCAAGGCTTAACATTCTAATCTATGAAGCTAGAAGACTATAAAATAAACCTTATGAGCCGTCTTCAAAGCTTCAATCTTCATTCCTCTTGACTTCCATATTGCTCCTTGAGCTTCAACGAAGCTCCAGGCACACGATCACGCGTATTGAGAAGTCTTGAGAAGTCGCTTTTGATGTTCGTATTCTTTTGGCGACGATCTCCATAACTGCGCTCACAAATAAGTTAGTATCCATTATTTATGTTTGCTCATCATCCAAAACCAAATCCGGGGAACCATATCACAACAGTTTTGATTGCACGGCCACTTGAGTAGCTTGTTTATGATAGCAGGAGAGAACGGAACAATCTTTCCCCGGATAAAAGCCCTGAAACCCCATTCGGAAGCAGAATCTGCAGAGGATTTGAAGAGATTACAGTAGAATTCTCTGACCAGAACAGGATAAAATGTCTTAAAGGAACTTGCTGCCTAGAGGAGATCAATGTCCTTGAGAAAAGCAACAAAGAGGGTCTGTTTAAAAGAGGAGACAGCTACAGACTTTTCACCAAAAATGGATCGCTTAGAATATCCATCCCATCGAGTCTGGCACAACTTGTCAAAGAATTGAAAGGATAAGGCCTTAGTAGCAGATACAGTAGAAGGAGATGAGGATCTAGGACCACCAGATTTCTTGGGAATCTTGGAAGGGGAAATTCTGCACGATCTGGAAGAAGCCTTGCGCTTAAGGGACCCAGATCTAGATCTGCGAGGATGGAAAACAAGGGGGTCCACACTGGGATCATCATTCAACATAGGATCAACATCTTGATTGCAAGCAGATGTTCCAACATTTGTTCCAACATCTGTTTCAACATCCAAAGAACGTCCAACATTTTTTCCCAGAGTTGAGGTTTCCTCAGCAGGAGGAACACTCTCCTCAACCTGATCAGAAGAGATCATTTCAGGAATACTCCCCTCAATAGATGCATTTGTCTCTGAACCTGGTACAACATCATCCTTCTTGCTCTCAGGACACAAAGAACCACCAGTCTCATCCATACAATGAGAAACATTAAGAGAAGCATCCTGAGGATCCAATACCCCAGCAACCGCTGAATTACTGCGACAATCAGCATTTTGATCAGACTTAGGAGCATCACGACAAGATGATCCTTCACCAGGATTCAGACCATCAGTACCATCATTAATGATGTCCCCATAAGCACCATCATCACTTCTATCAACATCCAGTCCCTCATCATCATTCAAGAGAAGCTCAGAGTCAGAATCGTCCAATACAATGATATCTGAGATTTTTACTGAGGACACAGGTGGGTTCCAAGTCTTAATCACAACCAAATCATCAAAAGGAACACGCACACTAATAAGCTTTCCATCCACATCTTTAAGGGAGACAGAACCAAAACGCGTTTTTGATAAATCCAACCAGGAAATATTCAATTTGCGATCCGTTCGACGAAGGTACCAAAACCAATCCTCTACAGTGACCGGGTGAGGAAAAGATTTGTCTTCTTCAGCGGGGGACATATGAGACTTAATCCGAGAGCAAGAATCAAGAACAATTGGGGAAAAAGGCATCACAGCCAAATTCGAACGAGAACCAGATTGCATGTAGTCGGACGACAAATGAGATGAGGAAATAGGTGAAATACAAGCGGGAGATGATCTAGAGGCGCGAGGAATAACTCCTTTCCGTCTGTAACGAAGGGATGAAGACGAGCTGGGAACTTGCTGGGACGGAGCAGCATGTCAGGCTGACCGACGAGGGTTTGAGGAGGGTTTCTCATTTCGAGCACGACCCATTTGCAATAGATACAAGAAATCTTTCAACGAAAAATCAAGAACCAAGAACCCTAGTTCCGCAGAACCGCTTCTCCCTTGAATCTTGAAATGAACAAATGAAATGATGATCTCAAGAAAAACCAAAATAGAGAAATAAATGCCGAGGGAAGAGAAAGAGAAAGCACCACCAGACAAAAATTACTATACGTACAAAAACCCCGTTTAAAGTTGCAACATAATGTACAACATTGTGTCCAACATTATGTGCAACAATAAGTCCAACATTAGATACGACACAGCCCAAGAGCTTGTCGTAGCTCCTCAAACCTGCATGAATCCAAGGGTTTTGTAAAAATGTCTGCCAACTGACTGGTAGTATCTATATATTCCATGGCAAGAATCTTCTTTTCAACCAGCTCTCTTATGAAATGATGTCGAATGTCAATATGTTTGGTCCTTGAATGTTGAACAAAATTCTTGGAAATGTTTATAGCACTCTGGTTGTCACACAAAATGGTCAAGACATCCTGATCAGTGCCATAATCAGTCAGCATCTGTTTCATCCATAAGAGTTGAGTACAACAGCTCCCTGCTGCGATATATTCTGCCTCAGCTGTTGACAACGAAATAGAATTCTGCTTTTTACTATACCAGGATACCAAGTTGTTTCCGACGTAAAAACACCCTCCTGTAGTACTCTTCCTATCATCAGCATTACCAGCCCAATCAGCATCACTATACCCTGATAAAAGAGTGTTGGTATCTTTGGAGTACCAAATGCCATAGTCAACTGTCCCACTTATATACCTGATTATACGTTTAATAGCCGTGATATGAGATTCCTTAGGACAGGCTTGATAACGTGCACACACACCCTGTTACGCCTATTTGACCGAGACCCGAAAGACACGAGCCCAGAAACCCGACTGCCGGTCAAGAGCCCATCTGCGCACTCAGGCCCACTCGATAAGGCCCTATAGGGGACCCCCCGAATGTCGATCCGACCTGGCCCCGGTAACACGCTGGTCACTCGCCCACTCCTGCGATAAACGCTCCCCCGATCCCGTTACCACTTAATGGCAGTTATGGGGAGGTGCTGGCATGGCGCAGGGAGCGGCGACTGGGGGGCGGATTGAGGGGGCACGATCGAGGGCGGACGAGCGACGTGGGTTGGGGGCAATCACGGCGGAGGTCTATAAAGGGGCTAAAAGGACGACTGGACATAGGACCGCATCTCAGGTATCTAAAACCTAAGGTACTCCATCAACGACCTAGTTCCCCCATTTCATCTCCTTCCTCCCCCGCTCGCGCCGTGAGACGCCGTTCTGATCTCCTCACGAGTCGAACCGTCTCCGCCGAGCCTCCTCTTTCAGATCTCTGTCTGACTTAGGCATCAGAGGGGATTTGGCCGGAACCAAGGTCCGGCCCCCTGACGAGCATTCTCGTCCACGCAGGAAGACAGCTGATCCACGGGCCGAGGCTTCCCCTCCACCCCTCGCCGACCATGCAACCAGCTGGCCGATCGAGGCTACCCCTCGTCGTCCGACCGACCGAGGCCGAGCGTCTCAACCCGGGCCGAGGCTTACCCTCGCCCTACCAACAACCGAGGACCCCGATTCGGCCCAGCCGACGCGCTCCACATCGTCTGCAGCTCCGACTCGCGCCTCATCTGCACCGACTCGACACACCCGAGGGACCCAAGAGGGCCCCTTGACCACGTTGACCGGGTTGTCCACGGTCAACGCCTTTGTAGTGAGAAAACACTCTGAAACATCTAGCACCGTCTGTGGGAACGAACTATCCCACGAAGAAACAAACTGCACCTGCAATGGCACGAGCCAGCACTGGAAAGAGACGCATGCCCCCCCATCCCGGAGGAGGGGAATGGCGCACTCAACAGCAACCTTGAAGACACACCGGACAGCAATCACCCCGCCCCTTCAACCGAAGAGATCGGCGGGTCAGAACTGGCCACGCAGGGACAGCTCCGTGCCCTGGCCTAGGAGACCAACGCGAGCATCCAAACGTTGGTCGCGATGGTACAACAGCTCGTCGGCCCCGCGCCAGCCAACGGGGGCGCGATGGGCGATGGCCATCGCTGGGCGGGGGGTCCCCCGCTCTTGCGGTCCGCTGTGGTCGACGACCACGGAACCCAAAAACCGAACGCGGAGCGTCGGTTCACGTTGTCCGGCTCCCGTCAGGCGAGATCACGCGCCTCCTCCCCTTATCGTGAAAGGAGCCGAAGAGAAACCGAAGGCACGGAGGACGAATCGGTGACCGCGTCGTCTCGTCGGCCACGGTTGTCCCACCGCAGGAGAAGCGATCGACACCACTCGAGAGACCGATCACGGCGGAGCGGGAGCTCCCGTCGGAGGAGCCGGGAACGCCGGGTCAGCCCGACCCCCAGTGTGGCGAGGGCCGTGGAGCCAGCCCCGCCGGCGCCTATGCCCCCTCCACCACCGAACGAACCAGAGGCAGGTGGGTGTCGAACCCCCGGGGGCATCCACGGAGACCGGTGTCCCCTATCGCGGAGAATAACCGACGCGCGGGTCCCCTCTCGATTCAAGATCCCGGCACTGGGGAAGTATGACGGGATAGGAGACCCGGGAAACCACGTGATGGACTACGAGGGAGACATGTCCTTCCAAGGAGCCGATGATGACCTGCTCTGCCGGGGCTTCTATTCGACTCTCAGAGGAGCGGCGAGGACCTGGTACCGCAGCCTACCCAGCCGCTCCATCGACAGCTTCGAGGAACTCACCCAACTGTTCTGCAAACAGTTCATGGCGGGGAGACAGATAAAACCTGATGCTGAACATCTGTTCAACATAGTGCAGGGCCTAGCCGAGCCCCTCCGACAGTTCATGCGCCGCTTCAACGCGGAAAGGCTGAACGTGAACAGCCCTCCCGACCTTGTAGTCCAAACGGCACTTAAGAAAGGGCTACGCCATAGAGGCCTTAAGAAATCTCTACACAACGATCCCCTGAAGGACCTCCCCGGGATCATGGCGAGGGCCGATCGCTTCATGTTGACCGAGGAGGCCTTGGCCGTTGATGCGGGAAAAGCCACTCGAGGGACCAAGCGCGACGACAGCGGACGAGGCAGCCCCGAAGGGTACCGGACCGAGAAGAGGCCGAGAAACAGGCAGCGTGGAGAAGGTACGAGGGACGCCACCCCAGACGCCATCCTCGCTCAAGTACAGAAGGAAGAGCGCGCCGATCGCCCCCCACCGAAGGCAAAAAGAGGTGGGAAGAATGGGGAGAAGTACTGCAAGTACCACAAGGACAATGGCCACGACACTGAAGACTGCTGGCACTTAAAGAAGGACATCGAGAAGCTGATGAGCCGGGGGCACGCTAGGAGCTTAGCCGACGAGCCGGCCCACGGAGAAGGGACCTCCATGCAACCGGACAAGGGGAAGAAGATCAACACCGTCCAAGGACCCCTCCGCATCATAGAGTGAGCATGCGAGGTCTCTTCCCCCAGTCGCATCCTAGTCCGAGGGGATTATCTAGGTTTACATCCCTCTGTCTAGCTTCATTTCCTTTTTCCTTTCCTCCAAATGTACTAGTCCGACAGGACTCTTAAGGGTACAATCGCATTTCCTTTTGTCTTTTCTTAATCTTCGATGGAATCAACGTTTCACTAAGGGTGCAAAAGAATGAAGACCGCTGCCTCACTGGAGGGGAGGCACTCATAAGTCTGAGGGCAATTCCCCCCTGCCAGCGCGGACACCGATCGGTCCTGAGCCGAGGAGCTTCGCCCTCGCCGACCAACTCCTGCGCTCATAAGTCTAAAGGCAATTCCCCCAGCCAGCGCGGATGCCAACCGGTCCTAAGCCGAGGAGCCTTACCCTCGCCGACCAACTCCTACGCACGTAAGTCTGGGGGCAATTCCCCCAGCCAGCACGGACGCCGATCGGTCCTAAGTCGAGGAGTTTTGCCCTCGCCGACCGACTCTTGCGCTCATAAGTCTGGGGGCAACTCCCCCAGCCGGCGCGGACGCCGACCGGTCCTAAGCCGAGGAGCTTTGCCCTCGCCGACCGACTCCCGCGCACGTAAGTCTGGGGGCAATTCCCCCAGCCAGCGCGGACGCCGATCGGTCCTAAGTCGAGGAGTTTTGCCCTCGCCGACCGACTCTTGCGCTTGTAAGTCTGGGGGCAACTCCCCCAGCCGGCGCGGACGCCGACCGGTCCTAAGCCGAGGAGCTTTGCCCTCGCCGACCGACTCCTGCGCTCATAAGACTGGGGGCAATTCCCCCAGCCAGCGCGGACGCCGACCGGTCCTAAGCCGAGGAGCTTCGCCCTCGCCGACCGGCTCCATCGCTCGTAAACTTGAAGACAATTCCCCCCGCCAGCTTGGGCGTCAGCCGGTCTTAGGCCGAGGACGAAGCAACAAAGCAAAATATACGAGAAGTTCGAGTAAGTCAAATTTCGTTTATAACAGTGTGTCTTATTTACAGGAAATCAAAGTGAAGAAACCTCTCTACAAATAATCCGCTCTCAACGGACAATA
This sequence comes from Scilla litardierei, assembly GCA_030789695.1. Classification (NCBI taxonomy): domain Eukaryota; kingdom Viridiplantae; phylum Streptophyta; class Magnoliopsida; order Asparagales; family Asparagaceae; genus Scilla; species Scilla litardierei. Next base: position 809,353,099 of record CM061142.1, on the reverse strand, counting down.
AAGCTCGTCACCTACAGAAACTAGGGCAACACCGGCAGAGCAGAACCCGTCGACCAAGGACCCAAAGCTGCTGGCCTGAGTGAACATCCGTGCAACCAGCAATTGTTAGTTCTGAAGCAGGAAGCCGGTGGTGAAGCCGAAGGAGACAGCGGGGTCAGGGATCCATCTCAAGTAGACTGGCCCAAAGCGAAGCGAATGCTAAAAAATTTGAGGATAAAAACAAGGGTGGCAGGCCGGGGAAGGATGACTTAAGGAGCCCGAGACCGAGAGGACGCATCCCCAGGCACCTCCCCCTGTTCGGAGCGAGAGGGATCGACCGGCGGAGGGGCTTGCCGAACGCGCTCCGCACATTCCCAGAAGGAAGACTGGACGACTTCGACGATCCGAGGGGCGATGAGGTCTTCATACGTACCGAAGGCCTCCCTGAGAACCTCGAAGATCCTCTCCCCCAGGGTCCCGACGACGCCTCTCTCCACCTCCTCCGCGAGCCGCGCCACCTGACGCCGATCTGACAGTTCCCTCCGAAGCTCCTCCCTCTCCAGGCGGAACGACTCCACCGCTTCCTCAGCCGACTGCCGAGCGTCCTCCAACTTTCCCTGGAGGTCACCCACTCGTCCCTCCAGCTCTGCCACGTGGAGCTTGAGATCCCGGGACTCCATCTGGGCCTCCGCCATAGCTACCTCCGCCGCCCCGGCTCGCTCGTGGGCCCTCACGGAGGACTCCTCCAGCTCCCTCAAGTGGATGGCTCGCCGCTGCGACTCCACGGCGAGCGTTGAACCCTGGAAGACGAGACATGAGCTAAGAAGAGAGTGAAGGAAAAGAAAGGACTGCAAGATAGCCGAACCTATTGAAGGATCCAGACCAAGGAGTCCGACACCTTGTCGGTGGGAATCCTCTCGAGGAGGCTGTGGTCCCGGGGGAGGACGGAGCCCTCGGCCACCTGCTGGGCCAGGGCTCGGTCGACAAACACCGAACTCCCGGGGGTGACATCGAGGGAAGCCATATGGCTCACCAACAGGGTTCCGATTCCCGGCGACGGAAGCGGGGACGCTACGACGGGGGTGGTTATCAGAGCCACCGGAAGATCCCCGGTGGTAGCCGCAGGAAGCACGGAACACGCCGGGCTGGAGGGTTCCACATCTTCCTTCCTCTTCTTCCCTCCGTGAGGCTCCACGAGCGACGAAGGGGAGCGCTTCCGCCTTGCCCCATCTCCACTCTCGAGGACGGGAGGGGGCACGCCAAGGGCAGGAGGGACTGCACCGGACCCGTCATTACCCCTGCCTCTTGGGCTGATGGGGCGGGTCCGGCCCTTACGACGCCCCCAGGGAGGAGATCGCCAGAAGAAGAGGCGGGATGCACAGCCACCACCTTGCCCACGGAGGGCTCGGCTCGGCGCACCTCCTCCTCAACGGTCCGTCGAGGCGCCCTTCCGGAGGTACTGCCTCGGCTCCGAGCGGCTCCACGACGGATCAGCTCATCGACGTCACGGACGAATTCGCGGCCAGCCATCCCTGCAAGGGAAATCAAAATCAGGATGAGTCACAGGGCCATTCAAGACTGAAAAAGCGACCTACCCGAAGACCACAAGACGGCCTTCAGGAGTAGGTCGTCCAACAAAGACCAGATGGACTTCGATTCCAAGGGGAGGGTCGACAGCAGCGCGGCGGCTACCTGATCAACGTCAGAGATGGCTAGCGGCGGGCGAGCCTGGACAGACCCGCCCCAACTTGTCAAAATCTGGGCATCCTCCAGGAAGACCACAAAGACATAATCCGAACTCCAATCCCCCGACCAGCGGGGTAGCCCGATCAGGCATTCCCTCCTCGAGCGGGCTCGGAGTTGCAGCCATGACCCTGGGCCGACCGTCTGGATCTGATAAAAGTGGAAGAGAAGGGGGAGAGACGGCTCCAGACCGTGGGTACAGCAGAGCGTCACGAAGCCCGTCAGTACCGCAATCGAACAAGGGGTGAACTGGCAAAGGGGCACCATGAGATATTCCATGACCTGGATGAAGAAGGGATTGAGCGGGAAACGAAGACCCAGGCGGAACATCTCGACGTAGAAGCCGACCTCGTTGCTCCTCGGAAGGCAAATCTGCTCATCGATGAATGGAACTCGGACATCGTACGGGAAGCAGAGATACCTTTCCCGGATCTCCGTGGCCGCTGAAGGAGGGGTCCTCGACAGCGTTCGGAGGACAACCGGGGGCACGTTAAGCCACACGGCAGCCGACGCCACGTCATCACAGGCGTTGTCTGGGAAAAGCTTCCCCTTCCCCTTATCTCGGAGGGGACGACTCCCAGCAGAGGAACCTGATCCCACTAGCCGGGGCCCGCCCCGCCTGGACTCCAGAGAATCCCTCGCCCCTTGGCCAGAACCACCTATCCTAAGAGCAGCCATAATGCGAAAGCGAGAAAGGAATTACCTTTTAACTAGTTTGGAGGAGACAAGGAAGCGAAGGCGACGGGAAACTCCGAGTTGTGGAAAGCCTAGAACAGTGGGAAGGGCAAGAGAGAAGTGGAGATCAACGCAGCTAGGGATCTTATATACCGGACACAGGGGCGAATTCGAAGCGCCTGACAAGAACGCGTGGCAGGCCTCGAAGAACCGGCGACGTTTCGAAATCGGCGCCAAGGTAAGTCCAATCGATCCGCCTCATCATGACCTACATTTATGACCATGACTCGACTGAAGCGCCACTCGGAACCCCAGGAGGCACAGCGGTCGAACCGATCTAGCCAAGGCCGATCAGCCCCATCGATGGCGGCTCACAAACCCCTCGGCTTCTCAACTTAAGACGACCTCGCGAGCGGTGGGGATAAGCTTGCAGCTACACGTGGCAGCATCAGAGGACCGACGACGCTTCAGAGCCCGCGCCTTAAAAGTATCAAACGGACCAACTCATGATGACGACCAATAAATGAGTCGGCATCAACTGACAAGCCTGTCAAAGTCGACGGAAGTCACATCGGCCGAGCCGAACCGGCCGAAGCCGATCAACCCGACCGATGGGGGCAATTGTTACGCCTATTTGACCGAGACCCGAAAGACACGAGCCCAGAAACTCGACTGCCGATCAAGAGCCCATTTGCGCACTCAGGCCCACTCGATAAGGCCCTATAGGGGGCCCCCCCGAATGTCGATCCGACCCGGCCCCGGTAACACGCTGGTCACTCGCCCACTCCTGCGATAACCGCTCTCCCGATCCCGTTACCACTTAATGGCAGTTATGGGGAGGTGCTGGCATGGCGCAGGGAGTGGCGACGGGGGGGGGGGGGCGGATTGAGGGGGCACGATCGAGGGCGGACGAGCGACGTGGGTCGGGGGCAATCACGGCGGAGGTCTATAAAGGGGCTAAAAGGACGACTGGACAGAGGACCGCATCTCAGGTATCTAAAACCTAAGGTACTCCATCAACGACCTAGTTCCCCCATTTCATCTCCTTCCTCCCCCGCTCGCGCCGTGAGACGCCGTTCCGATCTCCTCACGAGTCGAACCGTCTCCGTCGAGCCTCCTCTTTCAGATCTCTGTCTGACTTAGGCATCGGAGGGGATTTGGCCGGAACCAAGGTCCGGCCCCCTGACGAGCGTTCTCGTCCACGCAGGAAGACAGCTGATCCACGGGCCGAGGCTTCCCCTCCGCCCCTCGCCGACCACGCAACCAGCTGGACGATCGAGGCTACCCCTCGTCGTCCGACCGACCGAGGCCGAGCGTCTCAACCCGGGCCGAGGCTTCCCCTCGACCTACCAACAACCGAGGACCCCGATTCGGCCCAGCCGACGCGCTCCACGTCGTCTGCAGCTCCGACTCGCGCCTCATCTGCACCGACTCGACACACCCGAGGGACCCAAGCGGGCCCCTTGACCACGTTGACCGGGTTGTCCACGGTCAACGCCTTTGTAGTGAGAAAACACTCTGAAACACACCCCAACACTGAAACTGATGTCAGGTCTACTTGCTGTCAGATACAATAAGCTTCCTATCATGCTCCTGTACAAGGTAACCTCCACTTGCTTTCCACCATCATCCTTCGTGAGTTTTTCAGTAGTACCCATAGGAGTGCGAGCTTGACGGGCCTTCTCAAGACCGAACCTTTTAACAAGGTTCTTAGCATACTTATTCTGAGATATAAACAAGCCATTGCTAGTTTGTTTAACTTGAAGGCCAAGAAACATATGTAACTCACCGACCATACTCATTTCGAACTCTCTTTGCATGAGATCAATGAATTCACGAACCAGTTGAGATGAAGTAGACCCAAAAACTATGTCATCAACATAGATCTGAGAAACTATGATAGCAGACCTGGTTCTCTGGACAAACAACATCTTGTCAGCTCCCCCTCGCTCATAACTCTTTTAAGGAGATATCTAGTCAGTCTCTCATACCAAGCTCTAGGAGCTTGCTTGAGACCATAAAGAGCTTTCTTCAAACGATAAACATGGCCAGGCAAGAAAGGATCTTCAAACCCCTTCGGCTGTTCAACATATACCTCCTCATTCAAAATCCCATTTAAAAAGGCACTTTTCACATCCATCTGATGAAGCTTGAAATTGAAACTACATGCCATGGCGAGAAGTAACCTAATAGATTCCAAGCGGGCCACTGGAGCAAAAGTCTCGTCAAAATCAATTCCCTCAATCTGAGTATATCCCTGAGCTACCAATCGAGCTTTGTTACGTGTGAAATTTCCTTTTTCATCCGTTTTGTTTTTGAAAATCCATTTAGTTCCAATGACATTAATCCCTTTTGGTCTCTCAACAAGACTCCAGACGTCGGTGCGCTGAAATTGATTCAGCTCCTCTTGCATCGCCATCACCCAGAAGTCATCAAGTAATTCTTCTTTAACATTCTTGGGTTCAACATTGGATAAAAAACACGTATAACCAGCAAGATCACGATAATTTACCTGACTAGTGCCTCTGGTGCGAAGTCCATCTTCAACATTCCCAATGACAAGTTCAGGGGGATGATTTCGAATAACTTTTGTAATTCCATGCGAGGAGCGAGCTTCATTTTCATCTAATTGAGAATCTTCAGTAGAAGCAGATTCCTGAGAATTACCATTCTGACAGGTACTCTTAGATGTTGAATCAAATGTTATAACATTTTGTTCAACATTTTCATCTTCTTCATTAACCTCTTCTTGAGTTCCAGGCCCCTCATGAATAGTAACCTCTCCCTGCTCGAAATCATCAACGATAACATTGATAGACTCCATCAAAACATCAGTGCGATGATTTAGAACCCTGAAAGCACGACTCGTAGTAGAATATCCGAGGAATGTTCCTTTATCACTCTTTGCATCGAACTTTCCCTTAGAGGTTCGATCCTGCAAAATGTAACATTTGCTACCAAAAACATGAAAGTAGGAGACATTAGGTTTTTTACCTTTCCATATCTCATAGGGAGTTTTCTCCGTTCTGAGTCTCAGATACACTCTATTTATAGTGTAGCAAGCAGTATTAATTGCTTCGGCCCACCATTTAGTACTGACTTTCCTGGCGTTCAACATCACGCGAGCCATCTCCTGCAGAGTTCGATTCTTTCTTTCAACTATTCCATTTTGTTGAGGAGTCTTAGGCGCAGAGAACTCATGTCGTATTCCCTCTGCCTCACAGAAATCAGCAAACATGTGATTTTCAAATTCCTTACCATGATCGCTGCGAATTCGCATAATTTTTCCAATAGTAACTCCTTTCTCTGTCTGAAGACGGGTGCAGAGTTTCTTGAAGGCATTGAAAGCATCAGACTTTTCTTTGAGCAAGTCCACCCAAGTGAACCGAGAGAAGTCATCAACACAAACAAAAATATACTTCTTACCCCCCCATGCTGACCTCAGTCGTGGGTCCTATCAGATCCATATGCAGTAGCTCCATATTCTTAGATGTGGTGATGATCTGAAGTTGTTTATGACTAGTTCTCTTCTGTTTTCCCAGCTAGCAAGGTCCGCACACTCCTTCCTTCTTCTTGGACAAAACATGCATCCCACGAACAGCTCCGACCCTGGTGATTGCAATCAAGGTTTTGTAGTTAACGTGACCAAGTTTTTGATGCCACTGTTCAGAGACTTCAACACTGGCGGTGAGGCAGCTGTTAGCTTCTTGAAGCAGATAGCAGTTGTCAGCCGAACGCTTCCCAGTAAGAACGTTCTCTCCAGCTTTATTCAGTACAACACACTCATCCTTAGTGAACTGAACAAATAACCCTTGGTCGCATAGTTGACTTATACTGATCAGGTTAGCCTTTAGGTCTTGAACATGCATGACATCCTTCAGACTAACAGATTCAGTCATCCTCAACTCCCCCTTTCCAATGACTTTGCTTCTCTGGCCATCACCAAAGGTAACGTGTCCTTTGTTGCCAGTAGTGTACTCTGAAAGAAGACCTCGATTTCCTGTCATATGACGAGAACATCTGCTGTCAAAATACCATGTGTTTTCCGAGAAAGCGACCATGGAAGTGTAGGCAACTAGGCTGTGAACACTTGACTTCCTTACCCATCTCTTTTCGAACCTTTTCTCATGATGTCCTGTGTTTCTTCCTTCATATTGATGTCTCATACGTCTGAAGCACCTGTTCTCAGTGTGACCTTTGCATCGACAGTAATTACAGACCAATTTCCTGTGAATAGTACTCTTCTTGTGTCCATCCTTTTGACTCCCTTGCTTGAAGTAACTGTTGTTGCTTTTACTCTCGATAGTTCGACCATGAACCTCCTTGGTGAACTGAAGATAACCTCCTCTATTGAACCCTACGCCAGTACGATCTCCTGATATTTTTCCCATGCTTAGAATGTCATCAAGCTTAGTCTTACCAGAGTTCCATTTGTTTAGAACACTCTCTGCCTTCTCGGCTCTCAGCAGTGTTCTCCTGAGTTGTCCCTCTAGATTTCTGAAATCAACCTTGATCTCTCCAAGTTGAGTTACAGCTTCTTCCCTTTCACCTTTTAGTCTAGTGTTTTCTTTCTTCAATGACTTGTTTATCTCACAAATCTTTATCCAATTTGCAAACATGATTTGATATGCAGATCGAATATCAACTTCGTCAACTTCTTCATCCTCACCCGTATCAGAAGTAGATTCACTGTCCGATGTTGTACTGAATGTTATAACATTTTTCTTGACATTCTTACATTTTTCCTTCAACATGGTGTGACTTTTGACCACACTAGGTCCAACATTGCTAGTAATGTCATCAGTACATTGATCATTCATAATGGCCATAAAAGCAACATAATTGCTGACAATATCTTCTTCTCCAGTACATCCTTCAGACTCTTCATCACTCCAGGAACTTGCCAGAGATTTTCCTTTTTGTTTCTTGATGGTGTTTGCACATTCGGCTTGTATATGTCCAAACCCTTCACATTCTCTGCACTGAATTCCCTTGCCTCTATTCTTTGGTTCATACTTCTGTATAGAACGGTTGTTACCTCTTCCTGCAGGGGAGAAGTTTGGATGTACTTCCTTACTAGCATTTCTGAAGTTCTGACCTCTACTTCCTATTTTCCTCATCATTTTGCTAAAGTTTTTGGTTAACAATGCTATGTCATCTTCAAGATCAGTGTCATTCCCTTAATGCAGAACATCAGTAGTTTCCACCTTTAGAGCCACTCCTTTCTCCCTTTTATTTTGCTTCAAGTTCATCTCAAAAGTTTGAAGAGACCCCATCAATTCATCTAGTCTCATATTAGATGTATTCTTAACTTCTTCAATGACAGCAATTTTGGCAGAAAATTTTTCAGGTAGCGATCTTAAAGTTTTCTCCACTAATTTCTTTTGAGAGTACTTATTTCCCAATTGAAAAGCCTGATTAGCTATATCACGAAGTCTTCCATTGAATTCAGCCACAGATTCATCATCATTCATTCTAAGATTCTCAAACTGAGAAGCTAGGATTTGAAGTTTAGATGCTCTTACAGTGCTAGTCCCTTCATGTATGTTTTGAAGGATGTCCCATGCTTCCTTCGCAACTTCGCAAGTAGAGATCAACTTGAACTGTTCTTCATCAACAGCAGTAAAAATAGCATTTACAGCCTTAGAATTTCCCAGAGCCGCTCGTTCGTCTTCGAGACTCCAGTCTTGGGTAGGCTTGAGAGATTCATGTCCTTTCTTGTCATCAACAGTGGGAGGAGTCCAGCCTTCGACAGTGGCCACCCAGGCTTTCTCGTCAAGCGATTTGATGAATGCGCGCATCCGAGATTTCCAATACGCATAATTAGTTCCAGTGAGCAACGGCGGCCGGGTCACAGAAGCTCCCTCCTTCGTGTTCATGGTTGACGTACTCAAACAGCAGAATCACACCCCATTTGACAAAACAAAGAATGCGGATGACCTGCTCTGATACCAATTGAAGTTTAGTATGCCAACCTAATTAGTAAAGATATGAGAATTATAACAAACAACACATCACAACACATGGTCATTGGTAACGCAGTTCGGTGCGCACACCTACATCTGCGGGGCCCCGCCCAGAAATTCAAATTACTCCACTGAAAAAATGATAGTTACAATACAATTTGATACTAAGGGAAACAAACTCCCCCTCAATACAAACCGCAAAGGGTTGACCTCAATCAACCCCGTGGAGTAATTTACGCAAGCTCCCCTTGCGTGCAAGATCCCCTTGCAATACTGACACAGATCAAATCCCTTGACCCCCTACCTTAGTAGTCGTCAGCCTCCTCCCGGAGCTTTGGAGAACACCTTCGCAAAAGTCGATCTCCGTAAAAAGCAATCAAATATCAAAACCAACTTACAACTTTAACATCGCTCTACAAAGTTGTTAAGTGGTTAGCCAACAATTCTTCAGATCAAATCACTAAGGATTTTCCGAACAACCCAAGAGCAGCAAGGTGAGATAGATCAGATATGAAAGGATCTTCAACCGTCGAAACTAATTCGAGCCCGAACACTATCTCTTACCAACCTTCAAACCGCTTCAGCAAATGTAACTTAGAAAACCACCCGATCCAAACAGCAGGAGAAGATCCGAAACCACTTAACATGATAGCTCCTATCTTCAGATAAATAACGAGCCTTATCCTTAATCATCCATTAGAAACAAGAGGCAACAGATAACGGCACGGGAACAGATCTCAGACGATAGAACAACACGTTCAACATTTCATATGACATAATGTTCAACATTTCATAAGAACACTTGTCATATGTTTACAAATGTTGAACAATAAGTGCAACATTTCAAGTAACATTTTGTTCAACACTCCATAGGAATCAATTGTGCCACAAGAGACAAATAATAGACTTAACAGTTATGAATGATAGATATATCTAATAAGTAAACTTCTATGCAGTTCATTTTTAGAGCATTCAACGTTAAGGACAATCAATTAAGATTCCATTAGAGCAATAACTAAATACAAATAATACGAGCTGAGTTTGAATTTATTACTATATTTTGACTATTATAAAGATATGTATTTGCTCCATTTAAAATACAGATAGAAATAAAATCATTTAGCTCATATATCTATTCTATAAAACATGAAGATTTAGAATTTTATCCTACATGGCATGGGTTTGTCCTACGTGGACAAGGAAATGCTGATGGGGACAAACAAGATGCTGACTAGGACAAACAAAATGAGTTGGAATTTTGAAAATGGGGGGAAACTTGGGGGGACGTTTGAATTTTAGGGGGAAAATGAGTTGAAATTTTGAATTTTGAGAAGCAAATCATAACACTCCTCTGAGAGTCTTCTCCCTCTCGCGCCTCTCCCTCCCCCCTTCTCTATTCTTTTCCTTGCTTTTCCTCCGAGATTACAACTGAGAACAACATTGCAGGTGTTCAACTGGTTTATAAACGCGCAAGTTCGTCTCTGGAAGCCAATGGTGGAAGAAATGTGTCTCTATCCGAATCTCCAACGGAAACGGCAACAACAAGCGAGGCCAACGAACACTTAGCATCCAAGTCCACCTCCCAATAAGCAAACAGCATCATAGTGTCTTCAAATATGGATGAGGTGAGTTATTACATTCATTTTTAAATTCAGTTTTCCCTTCTATTTGTTGATTAACTGCCCATGGCTATATACCATGTGTCTCTATCTGAATTTATTCAAATTTCTTTTAGGATGAAGATATCCGAATTTATTCAAATTTCTGCAGACAGTGTTTTCAAATTTCTCTAATTCTCAGTTCATCAAAATTTGACGATTCATTGCAAACAGTGTATCTGAATTGAATGTCTTTTCAATCTCAAACTTCATGATGATTCAGTGTATTGAATTTATTCAAAATGTGTGGTCTCATGAATATTTTGTTGCAGAGCATGCAAATTGTTTGTAGAAATGCTGAACAGAGCACCATCAGCCAAAACTAGGAGTTCCAGGTACGCTTATGTATTCAATCATTTTCAACTCGACGACGACAACCTCTACTCCAAGCCATGTGCCTCATCCTCCTGCCAAACACCGTCAAGCCTCACCATTGTTGCCAAAGTTCAACTCCTTGCTGCCGTGGAAAGGCTCATGAATTTGCTGTCGAGACTATCCGTTGTTGCCGTTAACAAGCAACTGCTACCGTTTAAGAACTCACATGAGTATTGATCATCAAGCAGCTCTCTCAAGCCTTAGACCGAAGCTTCAACGTCATCTCCAAGCTTTGTCAAGCCGAGCAAACAACAAGCAGCAAGGTACGGAACAAAAACCCAACTCAACTCACGCATACACAAACAGAGAGCCAGCCAATTTTAATGTTTTACTGTTTTTGACTTGATTTGAAGTTTTGATACCTCACTTCCACTTACTTTGATCTTGTGTTATTGCAGGCACTCACGTTGAGGGAAAGCAAACTCATTGTTTCTTTTTAATGCACATTGTTTAAAGAATTGAATCTCCACTCAATTTGTTTTTGTTTTGCAGGCTCTCTCATTTGCAGACGTTGAGAAATATTAATTGAGTGGCCCACAGATTCCAAGTACATTTGGGTTCTTTTCTATTTTGCATTTTTTGCTGCTAGCTCAAACACCCATAATTCACCTGTAGTGTTTATGATGTACGAGACATGTTGAACATTGGTTTGTTTGTCTTTTTGTTGGCTTGGAGGATATTTGGCATTTGTATGAGCTTCTTCTTGAGCCACATTGATCTGTTTGTTAGCCAAAATGTGTGCTACGGTGAATCTCTCTCCCCCTGATGCTTACATGTAATTTATGAGTTGAATGTTCTTTTGATCAATGCTCTTTATAATGCATTGCAACAGATTACTATAATGCTTGCAGAAGTAGGGCTTTGTTCTCATCTTTAGAGATGCACTATGATCATTCTTACAAATAAATTTTAAGGTACTAATTGATTTTAAGTATTGATTTTGTTATTATACATTGAGTGAAAGTGTCCACATTTTGATGTGTTCTATTTGTCAACAAGTCTCCTTAAATTGAATCCTCATGTACGAATACATGTACCCATCAAGACAATTTTAAGATCAATAGCCAAATTTCATTTTTGATTTGAAGCAAAGACAGTAGTCCTTGAAAGTTTGTTTGCTTCATTAATATAGGACAGTAGATTTAGTTCTCATTCAAGATTTTTGACAAATGGCGAGGCCCAACGAAGCTGGTATCTTTCAAGATGTTACAAAAATTGTTCTCTATATCTTTTTTCTGCAGCATTCCAATTTTTAAGTCTTCATTCTTTCAGGAGACATACTGTCACATTCGCAGAAAGGATCCTGGAAGAACACTACCAGAAGCTTATGCACAACAGTGTATGGTTGTTTGTCAAGAGTCGTGGGCCTTTACCTTCATGCAATTCTCCACTCTTCGATCCCCACCATCGAAACATCCCAAGTATGGATCGTGCTCGAATGCATGCATACGTTGCCCCCCCAAACAAGTTCAGCCTCATATTGCTGCCAATCTGACCACATGGCATCCAGTTTTACCGCGAGCTACTGCCTTCGTTGATGTGCACAAGGGTTCTAGTTTTGGGAATGTGGACATATCGAATGACCCTGGTGGCTCTCATTTAGAATGTGTCATATCATATCATATATCATTGCAGTGTTTTGCGGACGAAAACTGGTATACCTGTACCAATATCTTTCACTTTCAATGCAGATGTGCAGGATGCACACATGGAAGCACCAATTGCAGGTGATGATATGGATATGGATGCAATACATGCATGTTCAGGTAATGGGATATGGTTCTTTTCTTCGTACATTAAAATGTCAAAATGTCGCCCATAACTAAGGTAAAGCTTTGTTTGAATGCAGCATGGTCTCGACTCAACCGTCCACATATGCAAATTTTCTCCGATGAACTTGTGCATGATGCACCCGTGAATGCACCTTCTATGAATCATAATACAGCTATGGATGCAATGCAATGCATGTTGATTCAAGGTGGAATGTGACCACCATGCTCCATTAAAGAGGTATAACAAAAGTCTGGCTAGGGAGTTGATTACAGAGGTATTGCATAGAGCTAAGGTAAATGTATCTTTATTTGAATGCAGCGAGGACCAGACTCAACAATTCACGAGTGCAAATTTGTTAATTTGAATGAACAAACTCTTCATGTTGGGCCATCCCTGAATGAATCGAGCAATGTTCAAAATGAAGCACACATCAATTTGAGGAATGAGGGGCAACAAGGCACTTGCAGGTTTTCAAAATATGGCTAATCTTTTGATAATTCCTTATTAGCAGAGAATATTGATTATGGAATCTTAGAACCTACAGAACTGTCGTATCTCCCTCATTAGCTTTTGATTGCATTTTATTTTCTATCCTTCAAAGGAAAAAAATCCATAGCTGTATTGGCCAAAAAGCTGCAAATTGCATGTAGCCGTGCCAGATAACATTGGCCCAATACACTAAAAAAGCACACTAGCAATTTGTGTGGGCGTGGGCCAATACACTAAAAAAGCACACTAGCCAATTTCATTCATGTTATCTGCCGTGCAAATGCCATTTGCAGCAGACTTCTTTAGTGATGTAATGTATCAGCTTTTTTAGTGTATTGAACATTCATGTTATCATATTTTAATGTGTTTTTAGTGTATTGATCTCAATCTCGAAGAAGTCTGATTTTTTAGTGTATTGATCATGCTTCAAGGAAAACTTAACTTCCACTTGAAACCGTTTGATGTGTATAGAAAGCTACCGCTTGAAACTATGTAGAGAACGCTGTCGCTTGAACGGTTTACTTAGATGTTCTAAAAGTCGCTGATGGATGTTAAGTTATAACAAAATGAGCTTTAAATTCTCATTCGAGTATGGGACTGATTTTTTGCAATCTCCTGTTGTTCTTTTTTATTTAGTTTTCATATTTCTCAGAAATCCAATAAACGATATATTCTTTCCTAATAACATCTAAGACCGTCAATATTAAATATCAATCATCTATCCCATTTTAGAGTGCAATTCATATCTGTCAATATGTATGTGCGTATTTACTTATTCATTCATTTATGAAATACCAGGTTTTTTACCTCAACTAAAGTTCTGGTGATCTCGGCACCGGTAATTTGCGCATCCTCGGTCCCTTCCAGCGACACAGGCTCTCTCAGGTCCTCAGATGGGTAGTATCTGTTGTTAGAGCTTTATATTCTCATATGAGTATGGGACTGATTTTTTTTGTTTTTCCAAATCCAAAAGTTACATGTAGTTTTGTTGTATATTGTATTAATTTGAGTATAACAGGAAAGAAAACATATAATCTATAATTTTTGTGTTCCCTATGTGAAAAGGTGTTTATATCAAGTTTTTGATTTTATACTTCTCTAAGATTTGGCACACACAGCCACATGTGCTGCAATATATTTAAGTTATGTTCTTTCTTTCCCTTTTTTGCACATGGGAAAGCTTGGATATTCTTAGTTTATTCTTCATGAAAATTTACAGTTTACAGTGAAAATAACAGTTTTTATAAAACATACTTATCTGTGTTGCTTCGTTGGTCATACAGGGATCTTGGCAGCCAAGGGTTGAAAGGCTATATTAGCGATCAAATTAGTCTTCTAACTAACTTGGTAAGCGTGTAAGTATCATTTTATTTTGTATCTTAAGCATGTACTTGCGTTCTATCACTGAATTATCATAATAATTTGATGTAGTAAAATTTACTTGGCCACGGGAAATACATTGAGCAAGGATTGGTGCAAGTTCCTGTTTTGAAACACATAAATATCACTTATGCAGTATATTCAACCAGTCATGCTGTATGGCATAGTTGATTTTAATTAAGATAGATAGTCGCTACCAACTTCTGATATATTTTTGTAAAGAGTATGTGTCTTTCTAATAAAGCCTCAATATATTGCATTTTATATACCCTTGAATCCTTCAGCCCCTGGCCAAGTTTACATTGAACATCATAGGTTAACATTTATATTTTACCCCAAAGTAAAAGTAAACAAAAGAGTAGGAAAGAAAATAAAAAGAAACGTGATGAGAACATACAAACATAGATTCAAACAAAAATGATGAAAAAAGAATATTTAACCCAAATCTTAATTCTTTTCAAGTAATTACAAATGCTATTAATTGGGACAAATGATTTGAAGACATTGCTATGGGTGTTGTACTCCGACACGAAACGAAGTATTGGACACATCAACCAGCCGTCCTCCAAATCCTAGATGTGGAGACACAATTAAATATACATGCTTTATTGCACAAACATGCATCTACTCATGTTAGTGTATGCATTTGGTTCCTCCAAATCCTAGATACGGAGACAATTATATATCTGTGCTTTATTGCACAAACACGCATTTACTCATGCTGGTGTATACATTTGGTTTTCTAAGAAATCACTTGATTTAGATCTTCCCGCGAAATATCTGATGCTATGCTTTTTTGATCTTCTTAGTTTGGGTACCTTTTGAACTCTTTATGATGAATTAATAAGACTTTAAATTCTTAGTTTGATCACTTTTTTATTTTCTCAAATATTTTGAACGATATTTATGCTATTGAATCCCCTGAAAGGCATTGCTAAGAATTTTGCAACTCGAGAATGATATGTGTGAGATTGATGTTTAGATACTTTCATCATACAGGAACATGCCCAATACCTACAATGATAGCTGCGAGGTTGAAAGCATGTTGAAAGCAGCTTACGACTGGCCCTGAACTATGTTGCGAATGCACCGACTAAGTATGTGTCTTTTATAAGCCTGGTTACAATAAGAACAGATTTATACTGGTAAATTTTTTAATAAGAACAGATATAGTTTACCAATACACATATTATTCTATTCAATTGCTGCCATATGTTGATCTGGTTAATGGTGAAACTCTCACTATATTTTTGCAAGATTATTATCTATCAAATCAATTGATATAAGTCTATTCTGTAATTTTTTCAAAAGAAGGATAAAAATATGAAAAGAAAAGAGCAAAGCTGTTTGTTGTGATTCACATAAGAAGCAAAGTATGAAGTATAATTGCCCTGTTATTAGGTGAAGAAACCATCAATTGCAAATGAGAATTGGTAACATGTATCCGGTCATTTGAGAATTAGTAACATGGTAGTCATATGTAAGGTGTTATCTGGAGCCATTGATTTTGTGCAAACTTAAGGTAACATTTTTAAACTATACAGAGAGATGGTATTCTTGCACAATTGTCAAAAGTGCATAGAGAACCAGAAGTCTATTTTTAATACTACATTTTGTGACAATTCAAAAGAAACAATTTGTGACTATGAATATGCATGCAAAACTTTTGATCTATAAACAGAAAAGTGTAAAGACCTCTTAAGTTTATTTTATATTTTAGTGTTTTTGATTTTTTACATGCTTGATAACATCGTATAATTCAATTATTGTGATCCTGGAAATTTCTGGGTAGGTATCTATTGTCAAACAAGTGAAACAACTTTTGAATGTCTCAAAACCTTGCTTCTTAGTTTTGCAATATCAGAATGCACTAAAGTTCTATTTGTGTAAAAATAATTCATAGAAGCATACGACAATTCATAGATGATATGAGAAATTTTGAATTTGTAGAAAATTTTGAGGATGGGCTATGGTGCATAGGCAATTTTAATATAATAACAAGAATGCCATACAGTTTTATCTCATTTAGTTGTCAAATTGAATGGGCACTTATCCAGCTTCCCTGCCTATCTTTTCTTTTTTCATTTCATTTTCTTTTTAAAAATTTATTGATATTTTTTTAAATAAAAGTCTCACGTTCTTACAGTTCATTGATGCATATACTTGCCTAAATTTTAGTTGATTATGCTTGAGCAGATCAAACACACTATGCATGATCGAAAGTTGTGTCAATGATGCTAAGCTTGAGGAAGAGGTCAAACTTCTGCTTGCCACCTTTGGAGTGAGATGCTGGAGCATGTGGGAGAAAGATGGGAGCCACCCAAGAAGGAGAGGTAGCACCAAAGCCAATTTTCAGTTCATTGTAGTAACTACACAATGAACTATGAATCTCAGATCTCTGTTCTAATTTTTCAGTGTTGTTGTAAGGTGGAAGGTGTAGATAATTTGTGTCCACTATCATATGTTCAATTCTGAAATTAAGAGTTAAAGATAATGTATTTCTGGGAAAACGTCTGTAAAGATTTTTTTATGAAGAAATAAAGTATCTTGCTAAAACATGAAGAAATAATTTATCTCTAACAAGTTTAAGTCCGTTAATTACCTAGGTTATTGCTCATCCAAATGGCACTTCCTTATGGATTCTGATTGAGACACTCTCTTTATTATGTGATGAGCAACATGTTTTCTGTTGAAACATGAGAAAGGTCAAAATAGTGAGGTTTATAAACCATCGTAACTTAACTTTATGTTTCAACATAAAATCAGTAATTTATTTCTCTGCTAAAAAGGTGGAAATATATGTTTTGTGTCAATTTAGGAAATTGGTCTTGGAAAGGAAGGTCGATACTTTTGGATGCATATGGGGAGATATGAAATCATCACAACTCAATTTGTTCATAAATGTCCCCAACTCATAGGGTTTTTTTGCCTTTTCCTTGGTCTCAGTTAAGAAAAACTTTTGCAAGTGCTGTTGTAAGAATTGCAAGTGATTCTATGTCATGCAATTTGTCTATCTGTATTCAGTGGATATTTTCAGATTTTTGACATTGTTATGCTGTGACCCTATTGGATTTCAAAGTGTTGTTATTGTTATGCTACAGGTGTTATGTCGGTCCCGATAGTGCCAGCTAAAATTTTTTACGCTAATTTGTTGTTCTGCGTCGAAGGCTCTCGCTAAATGTTTTTTCGCTAATTTGTTGTTCCGTGCCGAAGGCGCACACGCTGAATTTGTTGTTCCACGTCGAAGGTGCTCGCGCCACTAAATTTTTTTACACTATTTTAAATTTTGGCTGCGGAAATAATTTTTTGTGGAACAAAGATTTTGCGAGGGAAAATCTTAAATGAACCGTGCCGGCACGCGGCACGGTTCATGAATTGAGTGCATGACAACAATTGTTTAAATTGAGTGCATGAAGGCGCTTCGACGCGGGCACCGAAGCGCCTTCGGTGCGGGTGCCCACAGCGCCTTTTGAACTTTGTATAAATTGAGCACCTTTGGGCAAGCGCCTTCGGTGCCCAAAGATCCTTTTGAACTTTGTATAAATTGAGCGCCTTTGGACAAGCGCCTTTGGCACGCGGCTCCGAGGGCACCCGTGCTAAAGGCTTTTATGCTAATTTTTTGTTTTACGTCGAATTTGTTGTTCAGTGCCGAATTTGTTGTTCTACACCGAATTTGTTGTTCCGCACCGAAGGCGCCTGCACCGAATTTGTTGTTCTACGTCGAAGACGCCCGTGCCGCTAAATATTTTTATGCTAATTTGTTGGTCTTTTAAATTTCGGTTGTGGAAATAATTGTTTGGGAACAAAGATTTCGCGGGAGAAAATATTAAATGAACAGTACCCGCGGGCACGGGTTATGACTAGTATATCTATATTACATTTGACAACTGTTTTTGAATCCTAGGACTGACTAGGACAAGCTGACTAGGACAAACAGATTGATAGAAAGACTGCTTGGATTTAATCTTGAGAAATGAATGGTTGAGATGAGAGTTTGCGAAAAAATTTGGCGGGAAAAACATTTCTAGGGAAATAAAAGTTTATGAGGAAATGAAACTTTTTGGAAATTAAAGTTTCTGGGGAATAGAAGATGCACGCAATCAATGCATTTGGGAGAAAAATTTTTAAATTGCACTTAATGTTGCAGATCAAATGCTGCTGCAGATCGAACGATTTCTCCCTCAACGCGGGGTCCACAGTCTCTTTGACGCATGATGCAACAAGATGAGAATAATTTCTTGCGTCGAAGGCGTCGCTAAATTTTTTTACGCTAATTTGTTGGTCCGCGCCGAAGGCGCCTGCGCTAAATTTTTTGTTTCGCGCCGAAAGCGCCCGCGCCGAATTTGTTGTTCCGTGCCGAAGGCGCATGCGCCGAATTTGTTCCGTGCCGAATGCGCACGTGCAGCTCAATTTTGTTGTTTAAAATTTTAATAATTTTTGGGGAACAAAGATTTCGCGGGCACGGGTCTGTTCCGCTAAATTTTTGGTGAACGAAAATTTGAACCGTGCCCGCGGGCACGTATTTTTACTCTAATTTGTTGTTCTGCACCGAAGGTGTCTGCACCGAATTTGTTGTTCCGTGTCTAAGTCGCATGCGCCAAATTTGTTGTTCAGTGCCGAAGGCGTCCGTGCCGCTAAGTATTTTTACGCTAATTTGTTGTCCTTTAAAATTTTAATAATTTTTTAGGAAACAAAGCTTTCGCGGAGGAAAATCTTAAATAAACCGTGCATGCGGACACATGTTATGACTAGTATATATATAATAGTCAAAATATTAGACAACTAGGGACTAATCTAGTTTCTTTCTTCATTTTTTGTTAGGCTTTGTGTTAGGCTTCTCTTGTACTTGGTGATTGCTTCACAGCCTCTCCCAAGTCGGTCTGTTTCATTGGCTCTGCCTACAGTGGTTACATACTTGTACATTTTCCTCTTCTATATATACATACTCAATTACCTTTCACACACACACACACCACACATATATGTGTGTGTATGCTGATAGTACTTGCTCGATTTTCCTGTGTTGTCAGCACTTTGACCCACAAAAAACCATTTTTAATTTATTTTTTGTAATGTGTTCTACAACTTGTTGGCTACCTCCTCACCTATTTTCAAATGAATCCAACATTTTTTGAGCCTCCATACATGCATTTCAAAAAGCTTGCGCTCACAGCTTTAGAACTTAAGTAGTATTTTTGAAATGCATAGATGGAAGCTCAAAAAAATGTTGAATTCACTTGAAAATTAGTGGGGATGCAGCCAACAAGTTGTAGAACACATTGCAAAAAAAATTAAAAAAAAGTTTTTTTTGTGGTTAAAATGCCGACAGCACAGGAAAATTTCATGTGCTGTCAGTACATATACATATACATATCTATATTACATTTGACAACTATTTTTGAATTGCCTTGCTGACTAGACAAGCTGACTAGGACAAACAGGTTGATTGAAGGATGGTTGAGATTTAAACTTGGGAAATCAACGGTTGAGATGAGAGTTTGTGAAAATTTTGGAGGGAAAAACAGGACCCAAGCGAACGACTAAAGGAAAAACTCTAGAAGTCTAATATGATCAGGGCTGGGTGAGAGGCTACTAAGGTATTCTAAGACGAGTACGACTAAATCTTAACGAATGTGCTTGACTAACAAACCTGGATGTCTATCTAAGTCTTCCTTCCATCTAAGACAAGGAAAGCCTTCACATTAGACTCAAATATTATGACTCGAATGTTTCGAACGTTTCAATGGATGTTTTTATTATTATCGTTGTGTTGATATTTCGCAGGTGCAACGACCTGCATGGGCCACCACAAAAACCCGTCACACCCCGCTTCCCAAGTACGGAAGGTGAGACGCGAAGAAGTCTGCTCAGACTTGGAGCTGTGAAGCTACAGTCTGATAAACGTCTGTGTGTTCATCCATTCGTAGATTCTTGCATTGCAATGAAACAACAAGAATAATAGTAATTGAAAGCAGACAATGAAATTAACCACCATTCAAATAACATCCATTTTATTATTCCAAACATCCAGAGATACAATCATAAAATAAAGGTACAAGAGTCTGAAAATGAAAGGCCCTAAGCATAACCGAAACTAAAATAAGAAATGGTGCTACGCACAGAACAACCTAACAGCAGCTACTAGGAAAGTAAACAACAACTAAGAGGAAACCTCCAGCCGAGACTAAGACTGGTCTCTTGTGTCCTCGAACTGGACGTCAACACCATGGTCGTCCACAGCAACTAACTCAGGCTCAAAACCTAACATGCGACACCCAAAGAGAAATGGGCGCATGTCAGCAAAAGTCTCAAAAAGGAAAAAGGAAGAGACTTTTGTGCAAGGAAACATAAATTAATGAATGCAACTAGCAGCCTAAAATATGGTGACATGACATGATATTCAATGATTGCAACAATTTAAAATGAGCATGGTATTTAATGAATGCAGCAGTTCAAGATGAACATGATAGTTAACATTTGCATGACACGTCGTAGCAAAAAGTTACTAAACAAGATATCACGATTTCACGATAAAAATATGCATTCACATTGTGCACAGGGTTTACTCCTTACAACTGAAGTTACTGATCCGGTACACTTCTACGCTGCGTGACAGCTTAACCCTATCCCTCCACGTGTGTATGGACTGGCGTCCATTTTCTGGATCACGAGCCAGGAAGTGTTTATACATTTCAAGCTTTTGGAATACGAGCTAGGAATTGTTCTTTATTTGGCATATGGGTGCACCTAGCCTTATTCATGATGTAGGAGTCAAAATCCTACTCGCCACAGCTTACAATAGTAGCGTGTGCTACACATTCACAACAAAACATTCCAATACATGAAATGACATGCAATATGAGCAGTTATTGAATTGCATACCGTTATATCAAAATAAATGTGACATGTGATATGCATGAAATGACATGGCAAGGGTGTCGGATCTAGCTTCGTTGTCAAGCTAGATCAAGTATGGTGTCGGATCTTGCTTCGTTGTCAAGCTAGATCAAGTATGGTGTCGGATCTAGCTTCGTTTTCAAGCTAGATCAAGTATGGGCGTCTAGGCAAATATCATTTCACCGCATAGTCTCTTTTACACAATTTCACAAAATAGCCTAAACATGGCTTGCAACAACAATCTGAGCAAGTTTCACTTGCCTGAAACGATGTCCGTAATCCTCAGTTTAACAGTCCAGAATCTCCTATGTGCTCAACAAACATCACCAACCTACAATCCCATATTATTAATCTTCAATTAGTTATTTAATTAAAATAAGGAAATATTACGAATTTTATCTTGTTAGACATGTGGTGTTTGGGTTTCTACGGTTCAGGTATATCTCAACACGACGCGAGAGCTACACTGACATCGGGTAGCGACGTTAGGGGTTGGACTCCGGTAACGAGCAAGGTACGACGACAACTAGAGGTAATGGTAGCACGATGCACAAACGGCGACGAGCAAGAAAAGGCACGGCCTAAGGACAGCTGTTGCACGCGGATCCGGAGGCGCGGCCTACTGTCAGATCAAGGGGTAAAGCCGGCGGCGTGAGGGGTGGCTGGCCGTGGGTATATGAGAATGGACCGGCAGTTTTTGAAGTGGAGGAGGGCTGTTTGGTATTGCGCGGCCTGGGGGAGGTCAGCAAGGGGATGTCCGGTAGCCTGGGGTGCCGTGAGGGGGCTGCTGCGACTAGGGGAGGCCGGCGGCCAAAGGACAGGTCATGGGTTATGGTGAGGGTTTCGGCAGTTTTTGTATATGGGATGGGGAGGTGTTTGCACGGATTCAAGGCGGAGGAGGGGGTGGAGCGACAGGCCGAGCGAGAGAGGGTCGGCTGCCGTTTGTTGGCTGGAGGTGGCTGCGCAAGGTGGTGTCACCGGCAGCTTGGTCGAAGGGTGAATGGTAGGGGATGAAGAGGGGAGTTGATGTGCATTTGAATGGGCAGTCCAGCGAGAAGAGGATGTGTAACGACTGGTTTTCGTGTAATTGGATTATCTATATTAAAATATATGCTTGGTGGATTTTCTCCTTGGATGTGTGGTTTTCGTCGCCATAGCTTTCACTTTCGATCGTTTCGTCGTGATTTTCTAGCTTCTTCCTTCGATCGTCGATTTCGGAGTAAGTCATTCGTGACGAGCTTCAAATTGCTCATATCTTAGAGTTAGAGTGATCTTAGAAGCCATAGGAATCTTCTCGAAGCTCTGCGATTCGAATCGGCACTTTTAGTGCATCTTAGTTGGTTCGAGAAGGGGAACCAACCGACTAGATTGAGATCTAGTCAATCGGCAACTCTACTCAAACCGACTAGTTCCTTGGATTAATTTTACTTAAGTTACTGTTTCTGTTTAGTCGGTCTAAGTTCATCTTTCGACCGACTAGTTGTTAAACTAGTCGGTTAAGTTTTGTACTCAGACCGACTAATTCTTAGTTCTTCTGTGCAGTCGAGTACTGTTCATTCTTAGTCGGTCTAAGAACGTTCATCGACCGACTAGATGAGAAACTAGTCGGTCAGTAGTTGTTCTCTGACCGACTAAATCTAAATCCTATTTCTGTACAGGAGTTACTGTTTGGGCTTAGTCGGTCTGCGTTGGTCAACCGACCGACTAGTTCCCAAACTAGTCGGTCAGTGGTTGTTCTCTGACCGACTAATCAGTGCCAAAACCCTAATTTCTGGGCAGCCGCCAGCCCTTCCTATTTAAACCCCTCCCAAACGTTTTCTTCTCCTTCCTCACGACCCAAAACCCTAGTTTCTCCCCCATTGAGCCCCCTACTACCTCAAACCCTTATTCCTTCATCCCAAGCCCAAAATCCATCATCCAAACTCTCCCTTAACACATTCTACCTCTCATCTTCCTCAAAATCTCATCAAACCCCCAAAATCCCCCAAAACCCTATTTCTCCAAACTTCTCCATCCATTTCCAGATCTGAACCCTAGGTTTCCCCGGATCGTTCTTCCGTTGCCGTGCTTGCTCGGCATCGATCTTCCGCTTCTATACGGTAGGGTTCGATCCTTTGGTTTTCTCATAACTCTCCTTGTGATTTTATTGAAACCCTAATAATAAACTAGGTGGATGTTGTTTGATGATTGTTTCTCCGTGGCAGCGATTTCCTCTCCGTAGATAACTTTTGGGGCATGCCTCGTTGATCATCTTCCTTGGCGTGAGGCAAGTGAAACTTGCCACTTAAGGTTTAGGCCATGTTTTAGGCCATTTGCTTGTTGTAGCGTAAAAGAGACTAGACGGTGAAATGATATCCGCCTAGACGCCTATTTGATCTAGTTTGACAACGAAACTAGATCCGTCACCTCAAATGACCTAGCTTGACAACGAAGCGAGATCCAACCCTGTCAACTTGTTGTTCATGCAAATTAAACTGCCGTATGTGATTCTTTAACTGTACGCCTTACTACAAGCCATGTCATCCATACATCTTTAACTACCATGTTTAATTCAATTAACGGTACGTGAATATCTGTTCATGTCATTGCATTTCGCCTGCCATGTCTAAATTCAATTAACGGTACGTGAATATCTGCTCATGTCATTGCATGTTGAATACTCATCGTGATTGCGTAGCTTTGCTACATACTAGTGCTACTTGTTCCGGCTAGGTGCACACCTACGCCATACTTGTACTTCCTGGCTCGTGACCAGAAGCGAGCATAGTGAGTTGCTAACCCCAACGCTCGATATTGAGGCTAGGTGCACCCCTATGCCAAATACACTTCCTGATTCGTGATATAGAATGCGAGCTCCTGTGCGGGGCAACCCTGGCTCATTTACTGAGCTCCTGTGCAGGGACTCTGGCTCGATTACATGTGGGTATTGGGGGTAAGAGTTAAGTGGCCAATCAACTGGGAATCTGCCCGATCAGTAACTGCAGTGGTAAGGCGTAAACTCTGGGTTCTGGGGTAGTTGTTAAGCGGCCACTCAGCGTGAATGCCAAACCGTTCAGCTGTAAGGCGTAAACATCTACAAACAACTTGAAACATGACTAGTGAAATGATTGAGATTGTTAGTAGCTTGGCTACTCTTGACTTGTCCCGATAATTGTTCTCTTGTACTTATTGTTCCACCAAGTCTTGCTTGTGCACTCATGTTGTAACTGCCATGTCATGCATACTATAACTGCTAGGTTGTTAGTTTGCCTTACTTTCAGTTTCCTTGCACAAGTCTTTCCAGACTTGCTGACATGTGCCCCTCTCTCTTTTGGGTGTCACATGTTAAACCCAGAGCCAGAGCTTTGTTGCAGGGGATATGGTGTTGCTGATGCTGATGTTTACTGTGGAGGTGAGTGGACACCAGGGGCCTGTCTTGAAGACCGCTCGTGTTCACTTCTTTGTTTAGGTTTGCTGTTAGTTGTTGGTGCGTGGCACCATTGTATGTTTGTTATACCTTGTTGGCCATGTTTGGGGCCTTAGACTCTTTTCCTTTTAGCCTGGTGGCTTTTCTGTGATATTGTAATTTAAGTAATGGATAATCTGAGATTGAACATTTTATCTGTCTCTCCTTCTTGTTATTATTGTTGTTCTGTATTGCATTGCAAGGACTTGCCATTTGTATTTCTATTTGACGCTTATCGAACTTGCGGCTTTTCAGCTTCAAGTCTGAGCGGACCTTCTCACGTCTCGCCTCCACATTTTTGGGAAGCGGTGCATGACAGGATGGCTCCGGGTGGTTGTGGCCTGGGGGAGGCCGGCAACAGTGAGGGGATGAGGGGCCAGCGATGTAGGGGAAAGAGGGGATCGACAGTTTTTATATATGGGGGGTGTGGCTATTGATTTGTGGAGGAAGAGGAGGTGTTTGCATGGTTAGCGAGGAGGAGAGGTGTTGCGCGTGGTGTTGGAGGAGGAGATGAGATGAGATGGCCGGAGGTTGTGCTTCAAGGGAGAGGGTGCGGCGGCTATGGAGAATGGTGGCTGACTTGGGAGATAACCCTACGTTAGATGCGTAAGTTTAAAAACAATGAGGGGTCTGTGCTATCTGGGGGTAGAAAGGGGTACACTTAGGCTTGATTGGAGAGAGGGTGTGTGAGGGGGAAAGGGTGTGTGAGGGGGAGAGGGTGCAACTAGTGTGACGAATGGCTAGGAGAAATATCATGTGAAACGTAGGATTCCTAGGATTTGAGTAGATTATTTAATTAGGGTTAAGTCTAGGCTAATTACAAATTAAAGGTGATTAGGGTGAAAGGAGAGTCTAACGGCGTCCGATAAATACAAGAAAAATATCAGGCCGATCGTGTCAACGAGAAGATCAAGACTATGATGATCGGTCAAGAGCTAGGTTAACGAAAAATGGCACTAAAAATAAAAAGATCAAACGTCGAAGTCTAAAGTTACGACACCCCTTCAAATAAAGCTGTTTTGTGGAAGAATGAGCCGTGAAATGACGTTCAAGAAAAATTCCACAAATAATTACTCTCTCAGAGGGTCACAACGACATATAACTTCACGCGTTTGGGATACAAGAGGAGGTCACAAAAATACGCGTACGACCAAGACAGTACGCGCATGAAAAACACATGATCGAAAAGCGACAGTTACAATCTTGGTCGACGGACGCTTGGCAGCCTACCTCTCGGTCGGTCAATGCCTGGGAGCTTGAATTTAGGTCGATGGGCATGGTTGAGTCGATCCAAAAAAGAGGAGAAGTATATTCCCTTCCTCTTCCTTCTCCAATCGGAGCTCGACAGTGCGTAATCTTTGCTTATTCGACATGCTCTACCGAACTCGGAGTGGTCGTGGATCATAGTTTATAGTTGAGGTACTGTGCGTCTATTGTCAGGCCTACTCCACCACAATTTGGAGCACACCAGAGATGAGGGAGGCGTCCTTAGCCTGAGCTCGGAGGTTTTGCTGCTAAGAGGGAGGCTGG
>CM061142.1:809297689-809326689 GCA_030789695.1 Scilla litardierei | reverse complement strand
GGGTGCTCTTTCGCCTTCTCATCAAATATCAATGTAGGCTCTCTCTGGAATGGTGATGCTGGCTGCTCAAGTGTGTCAACTTGTGGATATGTATCATGGGGATAGGAATGCTCGCAAGCAATCCAAAAATATAGTCTATCCCCCTCAAGACTGACATGGATGTCCTCCTCAATTGTTCCTGCAGCTGAAACACGGTTCATAACAAATCCTGCAAATCGTAGCTCAAATGCATCATCTGATGTAATTCTAACTGAACCAGTGAACCTCACTGACTCCAAGAGGCCCTCTAATAAGTTCTGAAATGTGTCCTCCTCTGGCGGTGCATATGACTCAATTTTTGCTTCCTCCACTGCCTCTTCGTCCATCCACTCTTCATATGCAATAGCTGTATCGTAGGATGTGGGATCGACGATGGTACATTCTGGATATGGTAATATGACTGGCGATGCTACTTGCCCATAAGATGAAGAAGCAGAACTGATATCTTTGGAAATCATCGCAACCTTAAACATGAGCGCATTCATTTCAAGTTCCCTCTTCACCCATTCCAATTTAAGGTCGCCCTTATCAAGCCTGGCCTGTATTTCAACTTGGTGTGCATGCATCTCATCAAAAAAGTATTCTCCCATCTGAGCACTCTGATCAAAAAAGTATTCTCCCATCTGAGCACTCTGATCAAAATAGTATTCTCCCGTCTGAGCACTCTGATCAAAATAGTATCCTCCCATCTGAGCACTCTAATCAAAATCTATGGTCCACGTAGTATAATCCATAACACCTGATCAACAAAGATAAATATCTGGAGAAAAATATCAGTGGCACAAAAGAATATAGAAATGATAGTAATGATGGCGGGGGTGAAAATTTCTTTTTGTTAATTAATTTTTTTTCTCACAGCCTAATCAACCTAATTGTGACAAATTGGCATCCAACGGGAAACACCTCCCCGGCAACGGCGCCAAAAACTTGATCGACCCCGGATATACACCCGGAGAACGATTGTAGTTTTACCGCAAGCGCACGGTCAAGTGGCAAGCGGGTATCGAACACGAGGAGGTGGTATTGGTTCCAATCTATCCTAGGTTGGCTCGACTACGAATGTTTTATTGGTGGAGATGGTTATGGTATGATGTAATGACAATGGTGATGGATGTCGGTGTCGGTGATAAAGATGTGGGATAAAATATCGATTCAAATTTAATATAATAAAAGAGTCTAGAGCTAGGGAATCCTCGCTACGGATCGTCATACATCTCTGTGAATCATGAATCTCAATATTACTAGACTTGCGTTGAGGTGAACTAGTCGTAACTGAATATAGAACCAAGCTCACACTCTCGTGCTATTGCCGGTCTATAGCAACCTAGATTAGGGCCCACTCTCATGCAAATCCTAACCTAAGCCACTAGCATGAGGATCGACATCATCGTCCAATCGCTCCTCGAGCCCACTCTCGTGCAAACTCGAATTACGATCTAGGTTGTGATTGTTCGTATTCGTCCAATCTCTTACAAATGAATATGGGTATAGATTTATAATAAAAATCCTAGATTTGGTCCAATCTTTTGCAAACCAAGTCTAGAGAATCTCGATTATAAACCTAAATCGAATAGATAGGCCTTCCCATCGATTAGAATCCAATCTCTTGCAAATCCCAATCGATGGAAATCCCCAGCTATCCGTGATAAATCAATCACAACCTAACCCCTTTAGCAGTTCCAGCAACATAGAGATTCATTCGTCACAAATCTGAAATTAAATCCATAGGGTTCATCCCTTTGTCCTAGAACAACGAATCTACTCAAGCATAGCAATAACGATAGAGAAATCGATAAAAAACATTGCTTGCATATATAAAGATATCAAATCAAAGATTCCAATAATAAGAACAAAGATACTTAGTTTTGATGAAGAAATTCAATCCCAATACAAGCTTTTAGATCCAAGAGGGGGCCTAAGGTATGGCCTAACCTCTAAAATAATTCCTAAGAAAACATAATGGAACTCCCCTCTAATGACGGGTACAAACCTCTTATATAGCCCCCTCAAAACCCTAACAAAAACCCCTAAAACCCCTGTGAAACCCGCCCAAAATCAAATCTACGCGTAACTTAAGTTCTGGGCCAGCAGCGACTCGGCTGAGTGGAAAAGCTCACTCGGCCGAGTGAGAATTCCTGCAGAAACTCCAGAAAACAGCACTTCGTCAAAAACTGGTAAAAACTGGTCACTCGGCTGAGTGAAAAGCTCACTTGGCTGAGGGAAAGTGTCACTCGGCCGAGTGACACTGATATGCGAATTCCAGTAATGCGGCATCAACTTGCAGAAATTCTCTAGATTTCATCTGACCTCCGATTGGCACATTCTTGGCGGTGTTGGAACCGTCATGAAGTCTACTATCATAAAAAATATGAGAAAAATACTTTGCCTACTGGAATGATAGCAGATTTCAAAAGAGTGGAAGGGATATTTGAAAATCTGGGCGCTCGTTTCATCGGCGTCACTCGGCCGAGTGGGATTCTTCACTCGGGCGAGTGGGCTTCTCTACTCGGCCAAGTAGGGTCTTCTGATGTTCTCCCTAGAATTCCAGAGAGTTGGCTTCTATTCCCTTCAGAAATTCTGACACACTCAGACGAGTGGAGTTCTCTACTCGGCCGAGTGGAATTATCCACTCGGTCGATTACGTTGTGGCTCAAGATCTCTTCGTATCAGTTGTACTCGGCCGAGTACGCTTCTTGACTTGGCCGAGTGGGCTGTGTTACTCGGTCGAGTGGCATGTTTCTGGAGTTAACTCTTCTCCTCGCCTCTTCGTCGATTCTATCGATTTCCTTCTTCTTCCACTCATCATCCAGCATAGTTAGCTTCTTGATAGGGCCATGGGCAGCACTTCGGTACGTGTGCAAGTCCTTTAAGCTCATTTTTGCTCCCGATTGCTCCATATTTCTTGAAATCTGACAAAAACAAGAAATAGTAAAAAGTAATGCAATATCGTCGAATACTCGTGAAAATCGCAATATGAGCAATCGAAATGGCGTAAAAACATGCAGAAAAGGTGTAAAATATGGACTGATCACTACTCCAGAGTTACGCCGTCGCTCGTTGGCGGTGGCCAATTATGAAGCTACCCTGGCCAAGAAAGTGAAGTGAGCGAAATCCGCCAAGAGAGCCGTTGATCAGACGAAGGCAAAGTTGTAGTGATGGAAGCTTCGCAAGGACATGCTCAAGTCTCAGGTGAGGCAACTCGAGCAGGAATTGAGCAAATCTCAAACAAGGGAGGCTGCCCTTAAAATGGAATTCGATATGCAGATACAAGAGGAGATTGCCCTGAGGGAGCAAACAGAGGAATAGCTGCTAGAGGCGAAGATAAAACAAGTGGCCAGTGAGAGCGAGCCTCAGACTCGATTGTTTGTCATCTCTCTAGAACTTGATGAAAAGGAGATCATAGAGAAAGCTGTCCAAGCAAACAAGGACAGTCTATGTGATCTGGATGAGCTATACAACATAGGCTTTGAGCGGTGTCGCCATAAGGTGGAAAAGTTGTTTCCCGCTCTGGAAGCTGAGCTCGACCAAATACCTGTGCCTTTAGATGATGATGAACCCAATAATCCATTGGACCAAATTGGTTAGGTTACAACCATATGTGCATCTGTACTGACAGAGGAGGATGTCATTTTGACGGATAAAGTCGTTGATGCAGCTTCTTCTAGATATCAAGGACACATTGTTTTGACCGAGAGGGATGGTCGGTCGTGAAATTTTTGCAGTCCCTTAAGTCTTTCGTGCCTTTCAGTTTGCATTAGGATACAAGTTTTTGTAAAAGTACAAAAAGATGTATATTTATGGAAAAAAATTTTAAATTTTAAAACCCTATTTTGCACCCTATAGCTTGAGGAACATAAGCACTTATGTCGCTGGTTGACCCCTTGCAATAAGTCAGACCACTGCTTATAATGAAGAGAGTGGTTGAGTTGTTGAACAATGCTTCCTTAAATTTCTAAAGTAAGACATTGATCTTTAAGCAGTGAGTAGCGTGGCCAATTGACCGACAGCATGGGTCGTTCGGTAGCGAGAAGGCAGCCCCTCGACTTACGTTCGACGACAATAATGGTTGTTCGGTGGTGAGGGGGTGGCCCCTCGACTTACGTCCGATGACGATGGTCGTTTGGTTGCAAGGGGCATGACCCCTTCATCTTAAGGCTGACGACATGGATTGTTCAGTTGCGAGGGGCATGGCCCCTTCGTCTTATGGTCGACGACACAGGTAATCGTTCGGTTACGAGGGACATGGTCCCTTCATCTTACGGTCGACGACACAGATAGTCGTTCGGTTGCGAGGGACATGCCCCCTTCGTCTTACGACCGACGACATTGGGTCATTTGGTTACGAGTGGATAGCCCCTTCGTCTTATGGCCAACAACATGGGTTATCATTCGATTGCAAGGGGCATGGCACCTTCATCTTACGACTGACGACATGGGTCGTTTGGTTGCAAGGGGGCATGGCATCTTCGTCTTACGGCCGACGACATGTCGTTCGGTTGCGAAGGGCATGGCCCCTTTATTTTATTACTAATGACATGGGGTCGTTCGATTGCGAGGTGTTGGCACCTTTGTCCTACAACTGATGACATGGGTAGTCGTTTGGTTTCCAGGGGCATGGCCCCTTCGTCTTACAACCGATGGCATCGGGCTACTCAGTAGCGAGTGGCATGGCCCTTTCGTCTTACGACCGACGACTTGGGGTCATTCGGTTGCGAGGGGGTGGCCCCTTCGTCTTACGGCCGACGACACAGGTAGTCGTTTGATTGCGAGGGGCATGGCCCCTTTGTCTTACGGCTAACAACATCGGGTCGTTCGGTTGTGAGAGGGTGTCCCCTTCATCTTACGGTCGACGACATGGGTCATTCGATTGTGAGGTGCATGACCCCTTCGTCTTACCATCGATGAAATTGGTCGTCGGTTGTAAGGGGGTGGCCCCTCGACTTACGATCGACGACATGGGTCGCTTAGTTGCAAGGGGGTGGCCCTCAACTTCTGTCCGACAATGATGGTTGTTCGCGTCACTTCCAATCGAGTCAGCATGGAGAGCACCTTGTCCTTTCGATCTTTTCTAGGGATACTTGTAGATTCAAAATACTTTCGAAGATGAGTTCAAGTGTAGATGGAATAATCCTCTCAAGGCTCAATACGTATACATGCTAAATGAAGTGAGTGTATTTTTGATGAAAACTAAACTTTATTCATTCAAAAAGTTTAAACAACTAACAACAACAAAAACTCGTACCTGCGTTTTTATCCCTCTAGGAGTTGGTCACGCCCGGTGTTATTTGAACTTCCCTTGTTATTCGTCTAGAAGCTTTAATCGACGACTTTGGTGACTGGTGATCCCTTCATTGGCCCCTTGTTCTTTTGCTTTGATGCTCCTTCTTTTGTTTGAAAGTCGTTGCCAGACTTCTTCAGATGACCACGCTTAACAAGAGCTTCAATCTCTTACTTTAGGGTCCATCGATCATCGGTGTCATGGCCATTATCGTTGTGATACCTGCAGAATTTCAAGTCATCCCCCTTTTCATACATGTTCTTTTGTTTGGGAACAGGTTCATTGGCAAGTCTCTCTTGTTGAGCGTATGCCAAGACCTCGGCCTTGGGGGCTTTCCTCCTGGCATAAGCCTCGCTAGTCGGGCACTCCTTGCTTCCAGGACTCTTATCCCTTCACGCCGATCTCGGGTTCTCGACGGTGGCTTCCACGGGGTCGTTATTCTCGCCTTGTTGCTTCCTGGCAATTAGGGGTGCCCTTCTTTTAGCGACGAATGCTTCTTCTGAAGTCATGAATCGATCTGTTGTATTGAACAATTGTTTGAGGTTACTTGGCAAAAACTGATGCAGAGATTTCGACAGATCTTTGATGCGGACTCCTTGAGTAAGTGCTGCGATGATGGTATCATCTGGGGCATCTTCAACTTGCAGCCTTTCTTTGTTGAAGCGCTTTATAAAATCCCAAAGTGACTCTTTCTCCCCTTGCTCCAGAGTAAAGAAGTGAGATGATTTTTGCTTTGGGCGTCGTTCTGTTATGAATTGCCCGCAAAAAATTTGAGATAATTCGTCAAATGACCCAATGCTATCATCACGAAATCTATTGTACCAGTTGTCCGCTGCCTTTGTCAACGTGGTATGGAAAGCTCGGCAGAGGTATGGCTCGTCAGCTCCATGAAGCTCTATCACACTTTGGTATATGTGGATGTGCTCCCACGGGTCACCTATGCCATCGTACAGCTACAAAGGTGGAATTTTGAACTTGGAGAGCCGTGGAGCGGATGTGATGTTCTCCTTTAAAGGAGTACGCCAGTTAGTAGGAAGGATAAGTGGAACTCGTTCCTCCCCGCGACGCTGAGGAGAGGTGTTTGAAGACTGCGCGGGGCTTCCTTCCCTCTCATTTCTCTTCTGGCAAGTCGCGGGCCTGGTGGGACTAATACTGTGGTCTTGGGTGAGGTGATCTCTCACTTGATCTGTAACGTTGCGAGTGATTCACCTGTTATTGAAGGGCCCCGGACCCATAGGACGTCTGGAGGAGCAATTGTTGTTCCCCAGCTCTTCTTTTCGTTGAGATGTAAGAGTGGTATTGAGCTGTATATTGACCTGTCGCTCAGGCCCTTGCTTGCCAGCCCTCTGGTTTCTAGGAGTAGCTCGCCCTCCTACTGGCGCTTGTGTTGGATTGGTGTGCTGCTGCTCCTTGGCCACATGTTGTGAATGTTCGATGTTTCGCTGAACGGCAGCGGCCAATATTGGTGGCTGTCATTGACCAACTAAGCGAACTTGTCGAATTGTTCCTGCGTAACCAACTGTACGCTTGGCACCTTTGACGAAGATCCAGAATCTTCGGCTTCTTCATTTTGAGCGTTCTCGTTTAGACCAAGGATTGGTCCAGTGTTGTCGGGTCCAGTCGACATGGCACAACGGTTGCCTTGGGATGTTGACTGATGTTTACCATAGACGGCGCCAACTGTTGACAACGGGGTTCCGGTCAACAGTAATTGGGACTGATGTGGACTCCTTGGATGAGGTGAAGCCTCGTCAGCTGTTGATGTGGGACCCTAGATTGGAAGAACCATGGTCGAAGAAGGCTGAGCTGAGAGCGCTAGGCTGAAGCTCGATCAATCTTACGGTCGAATACATCGACAGTTTGACCTTTCTGCTGGGTCATGCCTCGAATGACCTGCACCACAAACAGTCATTAGGGGGTCGGATCTGGGTTCCGACCCAAATCCACTTCGATGCTTAAGTTAGTAATGACTTAAGAATGGCTCGGGGCTGTCAAGATCGACCCACTGGAGATCGTCCTGATTCAGTCACCTTAAGCATTTGGAGAAAGAAATTTAAGAATGGAAGAAGATGAGTTTTTCAAAGAACCTAGTATTCTGTACCTCTGGAGTCTGTACCCTCTTCTGTTTGTCTCTTCTTTATTTATAGATAGAAGTATCTCTTCAGTGACGTTGGTGAATAACAGTCACCAATTATGTTGGCACGATCATTCCTCATAAGTAGGCATAACCGTTATCCACTCCTCCTACAATTTATGGGCCGATTATCAAACACATCCTTAAGCTACAGAAGGGGCAAATAACGTGCGGGCTTTGACCAAGTTAATGGTTAGCCTTCCTTGTGGGCTTCATGAGCCTACTGGGCCTAGATGTTATTTCTGTAGGCTTTTTGGTGACAATATTTTCCCCTCCTCGAATGTCGACCCAAGGATTCAACAACATTAAATGAAAATTTTGAAATGAATACCAGGGTATATTGATCCAAAAAGTGTGTTGTAGACTCTCATAACATACATCTAATACATACATCTAATGAAAGGTGTCATTTTGAAAGAATTTAAAATTTGGAGGTATTAGATTACTTGTGACTATTACTTGCAACTGTTTAGATCAAATACTTGAAACTGGTGCCAAATGGACTGTAGTCCAATGGCATTTCTCCCCGCCTCCAGGGTTCGATCCCAGCTGGGTGTGCGGACCACACGCATGATTAACCAAGCTTTCTGGTGGAATAGAAAAAAGGCTTGAACGCAATAACAAGAAAAGATGTCTGACCCGTTTACTCTCCTAGCCGCAACTACCCCCCGCTCGCATGCTGCAACTACCCCCTCTGGTCGACAGCCAACAGACCCCATGATTGAGCCATCAAACACCGAATTCCTCTCAACTTTCTTAATGTAAAGTTGGCGAAAAATTGACCCCCTCGCAAAGTCTTAGAACTAGAATAGAGATAACTTTTGCAGTCGATATGAAAGAGAAGGCTCAACAAGAAGTAAATAGAGTTCTGAGTTAAAAGGAAGGGAAATAAAAAATCTTTCTAGACCTCAGAGTATGGACCAAGCAAGAGGCATTTTAACAATGGCAGCTATAAATGCAACCAGATACATTCCTCGAATCAGAGCAGATGGCAATAAACATAAACTCAATTGTTTCTCGTCCTTGTCTCTCAAACAAACATGACCCCATAATATCACTCATGGATGCAAACTGAACCCTGATATAGCTGTAGAGATGCCGGCGGTGTTTGCTGACCCCCTCGAATAATGCACGAAAAAGGATGAGCCTAGCTGCTTTGTTTCCTGGGCACTCCCAACCGCTGCCTGAAGTCGTCCTCCATCCGCGGCAGGCCCTCCCTCAACGTGACGGTCGGCTCCCACCCTAGCAACTCCTTTGCCTTTGTGATGTCCGGCTTCCTTTGTCGCGGGTCATCAGGCGTGTTCTCTACTATCGTCACAGGCACATCTGGATTGATCAACTGCATTGTTTTTTTTTGGATTCCGAGTGTTAACACATGTTACACTGATTAGCAGATGAATAAAGTACGGAACCCAAACTCACCTCCTTGACGTTTTCAGCAAGTTCCATCATCGTAAATTCACCTGCATGATAAGCAGCACTGGTTATAGCTGGGAAATGAGAGACTCAGATCGCAGACGGGAGCAAGGGATAGCAGCTAGTTAGGTATCATTAAGTAATTTGAAAAATTACCTGGATTCCCAATGTTAATAGGACCGGTGTTCTCTCCCCCCATCAATCGAATAAGACCATCAACCTTCGCAAGAAAAACGTTGGCTTGCAAAATGATCAAAGATTTCGAATTTAGATTACAGATAAGAGGGAAAACCGAATTACCATGTCAGAAACATAACAGAAACTTTGAGTTTGGGTCCCTGGAGCCTGGACGGTTAATGGTTCACCTCTGCAGATGCCAGAGGAAAAACAATAATCATAAACAGCAAACTCAATCATGGGTGTCCTAAATGAAATAATGTATGGCCAAAAAACGAAGAAATACCGGATTGCCTGGGCTATGAAGTTACTCACAACACGACCATCATCAATGTTCATTCTTGGGCCGTAGGTGTTGAAAATTCTGGCGATTCGGATTTCTGTATAAGAAGTTGATTAGAATAAAAGAAATTTCGCGACACGCATCAGAAGCCTCACTTTTAGGAAATTTTAGCTAGCACGGGAATAACACCAAGTGAAGGAAATTAGGAAAAACTAATTTGCAGTTTAAAGAGCACGATTTCTCTCACCTATGCCATGCTGCCTGTGATAATCAAACATCAACGTCTCCGCCACACGCTTCCCTTCATCATAGCAACTCCTGACTCCTATAACAAAAATGACCATGACTTGTCTTGTTAACTAGTTGAGTACAACACAGTGTATGCCAGCAATTCAGAATCCTGAAGTACCGTAAATAACCATATAATAAGCCTATGCAGACTTTCTTTTCTTAAAAGTGTTATAACATGGCAAATGAGAGTAACACCATAAGGGCGCGTTTGGCAACCGATGCAGGCATTAAGGTTTAGCAAGGCTTTTGGGGTATGTACAGGAGAGAAGTTGGCGGGAGGGGATTGAGTTTCTAGGCAACACTTGCATCTCCAGGCCAAAGTTAGGGTTAGAGCGTTGCTACAGTCGGTGATTGTGAGAGTGGTCTGCTATGTTTTGAGGCAACCCAAAATCAAACTCGAGCTCAAATTTGTGGTTCGTTTGGCTGTTGTTACATAGGCTTGGGGCCTAACTCCACCCAATCCAAGATGACAAACGAGGCCTAACCTATAAATATGGAAAATGTACTTTCTCGTCGTATCACTACTGTTTTTTCTCCAGCTTTTGTTGTTGCTGGAACTATGAGATATGTTTAGCGACTACCCCATTAGAGTTATTTGGTCCCACTCGTCATCAATGGGATTTTTTCTTTTTTATTTTATTTTATTTTATTTTATTTTATTTTATTTTATTTTATTTTTATTTTATTTTATTTTTTTTTTGGGGGGGGTACTTCCAGCAAGAAACCAATTCGGCCAGGTCTACATCACAAATTTACAACATTCAGATATTTAACTAGAGAAGTACATGAAAGCATATAACACAACGTGATAAGACATAGAAAACATAACCTATTTGCTACTTGTTATTTTTTTCATTTTTCCCTTTCAAGCATAAACCTCCAATGCTCTTGTATCAAGTAAGGTGTTTTATCAGCTCTCCAAGCTCATTTTCAGGGTCATTTCTTTGTCATTAACAATAGATCCTATTTCCATCAGCCGTCGGCAGCTAACCGTTTGGGCTTAAGTAACGACAAAGCTATATAGGAACATACACTGCCACCAGGAAATAGCAGACAACAACAGTTGCCATAAGAGAGTATTAAGTATTGACAAAGAAGAATTTGGAATACCAATTGGGTTAACGTTTCCCCAGTATTCTTCTGTTTGGGGATGCTGAAGAGGATCACCATACACCTCTGAAGTGGAAGTAAGTAAAATCCTGGAACAGAAAAATGTGTACGGGGGAAATTAAACACCATTGTAATGCCAAAACAAGAAACGGAACCAATTAAAATAATAAAAAGAGCATACCTTGCACCAACCCTCTTTGCAAGCCCCAGCATATTTAGTGTTCCAATTACATTTGTCTTTATCGTCTGTCAGAATATCACATTTTCAGATTATTTCTTTCAAGCTCAATTAACACCACTTATATGCAACATCACCGATTGAAAACAACAAACAGGAGAAAAATGTTGGGGAGCTTTGATGCATAATAAGTAAACAAATCTGTACCCAGTATACATTGTGCAAAAGAGTTATCGTGTTGCTGATTATGGTCAAATATTGCATATTTTTATCCTATATTGATTGCCATTTTCCCATAGTTTTCCGGTATATTTGGACCAATTATCAGGTTTTTCCGAAATATCTTCTATTATTTGATTTTACTGTTTATTGAGCAATATATTAATTTTTTATTCTAAAAGTATGATTTTTCTCTTTCAGGTTGAAGATTATAATTTTTCGGTTCCAACGGCTATTTTTGGAGATTTTTTGGAATTATCTACAATTTTCTATGTTTGAAGGAGAAAAGACCTAAAATAAAGAAGAAATGGAAAAAAAATTGCTACAGTACACACGGTACTGTAGCACACGTTTGGGTGTGGTACTATAGCGCGGATGTCGACCGATTTCAAGTCCTAAACTCAATAGGAATTCTTCGCCTATATATACGCCGTTTTGGGGACTATTGGGGCATCGAATGCCGTCCAAAAAATTCGCACAAATAGTCAAAATTTACGTATTTCCGAGGAGCACTTCAAGGAGGTGGTTGAAGCAACAGAAAAATTCAGCAGTAATAAAAAAAGGGGGGTTTAGGGCTCAATTGAAGACGTTGGTGATAAAAATCTCAACTTTCTTATTGTATTGAATTAGATTCTTGTATTAGAGACTAAAGATGATGTTTTTATTAATAAAGATTGAGTCTTTTCTCTCAATGCTTGGCTAATTTTCTTATGTGTTGGTTGTGAGGTGGTTAGGGCTATGTAATCGTTGTTATTAATGTCTTTTCGTCATATTTTTATGTCATATCAAGTGTTTTATTGGTTACTACATATACTATTTGAGTGTGATTGTTGTTGACATGCTTAAATCAAATATGACCTTTACGGGCTTATTTTTGATATGATCTTTGCGGACATATCGTGACCCTTGCAAGCACTCAAGCTTAAAATCTTCATGAAACTAATAATTCATTTGATTACATATGGCATTATTTTATGATCTAGCATTATTTTATGATCTTAATCGTTATATTTTCCGACGTTCTCATATCCTTGCGGGGTGAAACGTTGAGTTATAGAAAATATATTAATAATCATTAATTGTAAACACCCTAACAAAATCACAACCGACACATACTCTTCATATCGATACCCTAGAATCGACTTTCCCGTAGTTATTGTAGGATCACATTTTAGTACTTAAAACTTTTGATACAATTCTCTCATCTTCGAACGGTGGTAATTTTCGCATCAAATTAGTACTCTTTATAAACCAAAATCTGTGGTTTTACAGGTCAGTTGTCCCGTGGGCTCGATACCTGGACTCACCAGGATTATTACTTGTTTGATTTCCTACACTTGGGAGTAGCGCTCACATCTTTTGAGACGAGTAAGTTGCAAGCCACTGTCTAGGTTAAAGCAGTCTGTGCACACTTCAAGCCCCCATAACCAAACCGTTATCTGGACAGTTTCCAGATTCTCATCCAAAATAAGGTATTACAAGCCATAAATTCAAAGATGGCTCTGATCAAAGGTTTTAATGATGACATAAGAATTGATGCAGAAAATGGATGGTTCCTCCATCCCTTAAGATGGTTCCACACGCTCTGCAGTAGCTTAAATAGCGTGTACATGCACATACATTGACATGCATGCACATGTCTTTTACAACTGATATTGAATGATTGAGATTTGAGAAGTACCCATCATGCCAGAATGGCTGCGATGCTACTAAAAGTGCCAAGAAATGAAATATATACTCCTTTTTT
This sequence comes from Scilla litardierei, assembly GCA_030789695.1. Classification (NCBI taxonomy): domain Eukaryota; kingdom Viridiplantae; phylum Streptophyta; class Magnoliopsida; order Asparagales; family Asparagaceae; genus Scilla; species Scilla litardierei. The sequence continues at coordinate 809,313,817 of CM061142.1, read as the reverse complement.
GTATGTGGCCCATTTATTATTTGAATATAGATAATAACGACCCAAATATGATAGCCTTTGTTCTATCTAATCTAAACTAAATGAGAATCTTGTCTTAAGAAGTATAACATTATCATACTTTAATGTCCCTATACTTTAATGTCCATGGACATTATATGGCTCACAAGCCGCAAAAGTGTAGTGCCCTGTGGTAGCTACTGCACACGTACTAGAGGGGGGTGAATAGTACTTAAAATAATCAAGATATTTATTCCTAATTATTGTGCAAGAAACAAACGACAATGCGGAATTAAACAATTATCAACAAGAATTAAAACATACGCAAACAAACAATATTACTGGGTTCGGATCCACCCAAGTCTCCCCGACTTGTTCCCGGTGATCCTACGTCCCAACCACCCGGATCCCCTCCGGATACTTGAGTTAGCAACCCTAACTCAAGATTTCCACTAAACCCACTTGCGGAAACTACACAAGTGCAATCGACCTACAATCGATTTCCGTGAATCCCACAACCCGGGATCACACAAACTCTCACAACCGAGAGTGTACAACAATTCAATGAAATGAAATGAAATAAACTCTTACCGTACAAAATCCTATGCCTTGAGTAAACTTACCAAATTAGGGCAATGATGGATTTTGAGGAGAGAATGTCACCAAACCGAATCTCCACCAATAAGATCAGCGATCGAAGGCTAGGATGGAGGATGGTGACTTTGGATCAAGCTCTAGGCTTGGAAGGCTCACAATGGAGAGAATCTCTCTTGAGGAAATGGCTCAAAGAGTTGAGGGAGAGATTCTTGTGAGGAAGAGAAAGCTTTTAGAATGGAGTTGAATAGCTTCTCTTAGGTTTCTTCAAATCTCTAAAATGGCAGCCTTGAAACTTATGAAAGACCCCCTCCAACTATATATAGGACAGAGGAGAGAGGGAGAGAAAAACGTTTCAAGAAAAGCTCCAACGGCTCTATTCTGAACCAGACTAGTCGGTCAAAGAAGGATCACTGACCGACTAGTTCATCAACTAGTCGGTCGGTGATACAACGTAGACCGACTAACGATAGAACAGCCAAGAAGTCGAAGTAGAGGCAAAGACAACTAGTCGGTCTAAGAAGACTTGCCGACCGACTAGTTTCACAACTAGTCGGTCGGTGAATGATCTTTGACCGACTAACGTCGAAATAGAATAGGCTGACTTCAAGTTGACTTAGTCGGTTTAAGAACAAATGCTGACCGACTAGTTTCTCAACTAGTCGGTCGGTAAACGTTCTTTGACCGACTAACTCGAAACAGTAGCTCAGGCTGAAAAAGACTGTACACAACTAGTCGGTCTGAGAAGGACTCCTGACCGACTAGATCGTCATCTAGTCGGTCGGTGACTCTTCTTTGACCGACTAACTGTAGACAGGGAAATAGCTGAATATAGAGAAGGCAAACTAGTCGGTTCATGTAGAGTTGCCGACCGACTAGATCGTCATCTAGTCGGTTGGTGACTCTTCTTGAACCAACTAACATGCACTCGAAGCCGATGGAAGAAGCGATATGCTTCGGGAAAGTTTCTAATGGCTTCTATGAATATCCTAGCTCTAAGATATGAGCGAAATGAAGTATATAATGTAAGTCCAACTCAAGGCTTAACATTCTAATCTATGAAGCTAGAAGACTATAAAATAAACCTTATGAGCCGTCTTCAAAGCTTCAATCTTCATTCCTCTTGACTTCTATATTGCTCCTTGAGCTTCAACGAAGCTCCAGGCACACGATCACGCGTATTGAGAAGTCTTGAGATGTCGCTTTTGATGTGCGTGGTATTTTGGCGTCGATCTCCATAACTGCGCTCACAAATAAGTTAGTATACATTATTTATGTTTGCTCATCATCCAAAACCAAATCCGGGGAATCATATCACAACATTCTCCCCCTTTTTGGTGATGACAAACCAACATAAATAATAATCAATAATAATGATTCAATTGAAATTTACTTACTCCCCCTGCATTGATGACACGTTAGTTCCATATTCAATCATGTTCATATGCATCAAGCAGCGAGGGAAGATATGAAATATGAACCACATATTGACATATAGGATCTAAATCCATTTTATATCTTTACTCCCCCTGAATCTAACACATCAAATTAGATTCATGGTAAATTCCTTTGAATTATTAATTAGCACATTGTTATTATTATATCTCTCCCCCTTTGGCATTAGCAAAAAGAGCGGGAGAAGACAAAACCAATGGCTAAAAAATAACGCATGAGAGTCGAAGAATACGACCAAGGTCCAAAATAACACCAAAGCAAAATATCAAATACGAAATACCGAATAAAAGCAAAGCGTGTCAAGGAGACCAAAGTCGAAAATCGGAAACCGAAATCATCAAACCATAGGCGAAATACGAAATACCAAATCATCTAGCCATAGGCGAAACTCGAAAACCGAAATCATAGAATCATCGGCGAAAATCGGAAAACGAAATCACCAAGCCATAGGCGAAAATCGAAATACGAAATCATCAAGCCATAGGCGAAAAACGAAATCCGAAATCATCAAAACTCAAATCGATTTTACTTATTGAGTTTTGGAACATACTCTCCAAAATCAATAGAATGCATGGAAAACAATTCTATGTTTCCATAGAAAGAATTCTATTAAATCCATAAAATCGTCGAACGACGAAATCAACATCAGAGACAAAAATAATCCGATGTGCATACCAAATGAAGTATCCAAGAATGTTATGCCAAAAATAGATAGAACATCATTTAACAATGGCATACACTAATCTAGCATACCAAATGAAGTAAAGTGATACCAATCGTAATATATTCTACCAATGGATACCAATATGAATCAAAAGTATGAACATACTTACAACATTAAGCTCCCCCTACTTTGGTGCATCATTCAAGCACCATCAACTCCAATCGAATGAAAGTCCTTGCAAATCACGGAGTTGGTAGGGTTGGTATCTCATGGTGGATTTAACCTAGAGAATATCATTTTGGTATCCAAAAATCTTTTTGGATCCTATGGGTTAGGCAATAAATTTAGCTAACTAAATTCAAATTAAATGTAACCCATACAAACCACAATTACTTTGGTACCCATAAAATGAAATTAAACTTGTGGTACCAAGCAATGAAGGGTCAAAGGGAACTAACCCTTCGGAAACCAAGTCCAAGATGAACTTGATTTCCCAACATAATCATCATTCAAGATAACATCATTAATAAACGATTTCACATACAAATTCTTATTATGCATGCTTGTGTTCTTCGGACCCCAAATGGTGTAAGTCTTGGGAGTCCTAATCCTATTGGGAACATGCATATGTTGTTGGTTTCTATGTGATGCATGTCGTGGGTAAGCATATGGAATTCGATGCAATGGTGCATGATGATAATTATTCATATGAGAATGAGGATGAACATATGAATGTGGAGGAACACGTGCATGAGTGTCTCACAAGGTGTGCACGTGCTCGTGGGTGCGGAGCATAAAAATCATCATTTGTGCTAACATGTGGGGTAGGTTGTGTGTTCCTACGTGGCATGGTATACATGTAAGCATGACCCTTCTTTGGAGGTCCACCCAAAGTGGGTTTCTTTCCAAATGGGGGCGTGTTCCTAGCGAAAGCACCATTGGTAGAAGATCTACCCATGACGTGTTTACTTCCACTAGTAGAAGCATCGGAAGAGGGCCTAACAAAGGTGGCGGACGATTTGGATGACTCTCCCATCTTATACCCCAAACCAATGTGATGATTGGCCGGAAGTAAGTCATTTAGGATATCATCCAACTTGCCCTTACCTTTGTTGAATTCATGAATTCGGCCTAATGTGCTCGCATGCTTCTCGGTGAGAGAATGCAAAGAAGCATCCAAAGTGGACACTTGCGATGCGAGTGCACAAACACGTGACTTGAGGTTTTCATTCTCAATACTCAAAGTTGAGATTTGAGACGTCAAATCCGCTATCACATGTTCATCCGAATCCTCGATGTGAACATGCTCAAGTTGAGACTTGAGATTTTCAATCTCATTTCTCAACCCATCAACAACGGTGTCGTTGTTGACGATGAAAGGCTTAGGCGAGTTTTTAAGACTATCTAATTCATTTTTAGTCTTCATAAACTTAGTAGCCATATTAGAAAACTTATTCCATAGTTGTTCATTGGCTATTCTAAGTTCATCATTGGTTACCTCTTCGCCTTCATCCTCGCTTCCATCCTCGCTTTCATCGGAGGAAGTCTCTTCATCACGATCCTCTTTTCCCATGAAGCACGTGTGTGCATTCTCCACTCCTTCATCGTCCGATTCTCCACTTGAGGAGTCGGAGTCGGTGAAAGTGCCGACAAGCCCTTTCTTGTGCTTTCTTGACTTGTCGTGCTTGGATCCCTTCCATTTTCCCTTGTGTTTGTAGAGAGGACAATCCGGCTTGATATGTCCTGGCTTATTACATTTGTAACACACGGGAGTAGAAACATTAGTCGAAATAAATTTAGATTTACAATTCAACTTACCTTGTCGGAAGAATCGGAGGAACTTCTTTGCCATATCGGCCAAAGCTTCCATGTCCAACTCATCGTCCGATTCTTCTTCCGATTCCTCATCATCGGTAGATGGAGCGGCCTTGTATGCAATCGCCTTTTTCTTAGGCTCGTCTTGCTTCAAGTACGACTTCATCTTTTCTTTCATTATGAGCTTGCTATCCTTGCGTACCTCGTATGACATCAAGGTACCCATTAGTTGAGTAACCGTATAAGTTTTCATGTCATTACCTTCCTCGATGGCGAAGGTACGCTTCTCCCAACAAGAAGGAAGTCCATCGATTATCTTCGAGACTTTCTCCTTTTGGGTGTAGGTCTTCCCAAGAGCTTCCAACTCGTTTGTGATGTCGACGAATCGAGCATAATACTCTTTCATCTTTTCACCCTGCAGCATATGAAATAATTCGTAATCTTTGTTCACGACAACGAGTTTAGAATCTCTTACCCGACTCGTCCCTTCATGTAATATGAGGAGGGAGTTCCAAATTTGATATGCACTCTTACATGTGCATATCTTATTGAAGTCCTCGGGCTCCAATGCGCATTGCAAGGCGTTCATTGCATTGGCATTACTTACCTCCGCGGAGACCTCCGCGGGAGTCCACTTTGCGAAATCTTGTTCGGAGGGCTCGACGTACTCATTCATCGTGGCTCTCCAAAGTGAAGCGCTCCGGAGGAACGTTTCCATTCGGCATTTCCAGTACCCGTAGTTGGTACCGTTGAAGGAAGGAGGCCTAGATGAAGATTGCCCTTCTAAAACTGAGGAGGCTCCTTGACGATCCTTGAAGACGTTGTAGTCGTTGTTCGTCATAGCTTTAACCTTGGCTTTGATACCAATTGTAGTGCCCTGTGGTAGCTACTGCACACGTACTAAAGGGGGGTGAATAGTACTTAAAATAATCAAGATAGTTATTCCTAATTATTGTGCAAGAAACAAACGACAATGCGGAATTAAACAATTATCAACAAGAATTAAAACATACGCAAACAAACAATATTACTGGGTTCGGATCCACCCAAGTCTCCCTGACTTGTTCCCGGTGATCCAACGTCCCAACCACCCGGATCCCCTCCGGATACTTGAGTTAGCAACCCTAACTCAAGATTTCCACTAAACCCACTTGCGGAAACTACACAAGTGCAATCGACTTACAATCGATTTCCGTGAATCCCACAACCCGGGATCACACAAACTCTCACAACCGAGAGTGTACAACAATTCAATGAAATGAAATGAAATAAACTCTTACCGTACAAAATCCTATGCCTTGAGTAAACTTACCAAATTAGGGCAATGATGGATTTTGAGGAGAGAATGTCACCAAACCGAATCTCCACCAATAAGATCAGCGATCGAAGGCTAGGATGGAGGATGGTGACTTTGGATCAAGCTCTAGGCTTGGAAGGCTCACAATGGAGAGAATCTCTCTTGAGGAAATGACTCAAAGAGTTGAGGGAGAGATTCTTGTGAGGAAGAGAAAGCTTTTAGAATGGAGTTGAATAGCTTCTCTTAGGTTTCTTCAAATCTCTAAAATGGCAGCCTTGAAACTTATGAAAGACCCCCTCCAACTATATATAGGATAGAGGAGAGAGGGAGAGAAAAACGTTTCAAGAAAAGCTCCAACGGCTCTATTCTGAACCAGACTAGTCGGTCAAAGAAGGATCACTGACCGACTAGTTCATCAACTAGTCGGTCGGTGATACAACGTAGACCGACTAACGATAGAATAGCCAAGAAGTCGAAGTACAGGCAAAGACAACTAGTCGGTCTAAGAAGACTTGCCGACCGACTAGTTTCACAACTAGTCGGTCGGTGAATGATCTTTGACCGACTAACGTCGAAATAGAATAGGCTGACTTCAAGTTGACTTAGTCGGTTTAAGAACAAATGCTGACCGACTAGTTTCTCAACTAGTCGGTCGGTAAACGTTCTTTGACCGACTAACTCGAAACAGTAGCTCAGGCTGAAAAAGACTGTACACAACTAGTCGGTCTGAGAAGGACTCCTGACCGACTAGATCGTCATCTAGTCGGTCGGTGACTCTTCTTTGACCGACTAACTGTAGATAGGGAAATAGCTGAATATAGAGAAGGCAAACTAGTCGGTTCATGTAGAGTTGCCGACCGACTAGATCGTCATCTAGTCGGTTGGTGACTCTTCTTGAACCAACTAACATGCACTCGAAGCCGAGGGAAGAAGCGATATGCTTCGGAAAAGTTTCTAATGGCTTCTATGAATATCCTAGCTCTAAGATATGAGCGAAATGAAGTATATAATGTAAGTCCAACTCAAGGCTTAACATTCTAATCTATGAAGCTAGAAGACTATAAAATAAACCTTATGAGCCGTCTTCAAAGCTTCAATCTTCATTCCTCTTGACTTCTATATTGCTCCTTGAGCTTCAACGAAGCTCCAGGCACATGATCACGCGTATTGAGAAGTCTTGAGATGTCGCTTTTGATGTGCGTGGTATTTTGGCGTCGATCTCCATAACTGCGCTCACAAATAAGTTAGTATACATTATTTATGTTTGCTCATCATCCAAAACCAAATCCGGGGAATCATATCACAACAAAAAGTTTAGTAAAAGAGGTTTTTATGACGTATAGAATATTATAAATAATAGATCCAAAGGAGATGAGAAACTCTCTTTCATCTTTCTTCAAATTCATCTCGGATTCCTTCATGGTCTCAGAGCGGGCCCTTAGATTAGCCACTAACCATAACATTTGCATCTTCTTCCTAATAACCACCATCGTTTACCACCACCACCACCTACAGACCAACACAACATTGTAAACTATTAATGTCGCCACCTCAAACCCAACCCAAAACTTCCACGACCCTGAAAAAGGCAAGATCTTACCTCAATGGCTCGACCTCGACGATAACTAGATTATCTGATTCTGATCCAATATGCTCCACCAAAGACTACGAGCAATCTGCCGAGATCTTTCTCGAGATCAAATTGGGGCTTCTCTGATCAAGACTAAATCATGACAAGATCAGATCGACGGTGACAATGTGTTTTTGGCCAAGATCCCAGCTTTGACGATTATCCTAGACTTCCCCTGATCATGATCAACGACAACAATATCCATTATCGAGATTTGATAAGATGATGATCAGGTGACTGCCTATTATCTTCAGTGCCCAGATCCAATGACCTTTTTTACTAATGGCATTGCTTCTTCTCCGACTAGCAAATCCGACAACCGTCCCTCTTCACTTTTTAGCCTCATCCTTTTATTCTCTCTTCCTTCTTTCTTTTCTCTCAATCTTCATCTCCTCATTGCTTTTTGCTCTGTATTATTATTTAATTTTTACTGTTTTAGCAATAAACTAAGTTAAATAAAAAAATCCAAACAATCAATAACAATACAATACGTGTTTCCTTGTTCTTCATGTATTGAAATGTATTTTTGGATAGTGTTTGGCGAGTTGTAGTTATCTAGCATTTACAGATTTGATGTTTGACGTTTTGTTGGTTATTCTTCATTTAGAGGAGTAAGAAGGTGCTACATTTGGTGGATTTGAAGCTAGAGATGAAGTTTATTGTGTTATGAAACCGCATTTTATGAAAAAAGGACAGATCTGAAATTTTAGGAGCCTTGGGGGCATTTTTGTAATTTTCATATTCTCGGGATTTTTTAGTAATTTTCTGTAATATGGGTCTTTTTGTAATTTTCTTATTTTCAGTTATTATTTATATGAGGCTTAGGGGGTTAGGGATTAACATGCTTGTTTGGGAGGAAAATCATAGGAGTTTGTGAACCCTCTTTTCGTGGAGAATCCGAACGTCCTCTCGAATAGACAGCTTGGGAGAGAGTGCCTCTCGAAAAAAAACTCACTCATCTTTTGTATCCCTTTTATTTTCAGTTTATTCTCAATAAAAATCTCATATTTTTCCCTAATCATCTCTAGAAAACCCTAAAAATCCCATCTTTCTTCCAAAACTCTAATTTTCTACACCAAAACCCTAGAAAAATCCTATCAAGTGGTATCAGAGCAGCGAGACCCTCATGGTGACGATGAGATCGAAGGATAAGGTCGAAGCTTTCAAGGAAAAATACGACGGCAAACCGAACTTGAAGAATTGAAGAAACCTATGTAGGAGTATTTCGCGTCGATGGAATCCGTGGTAAAAGCGACGGTGAAAGGGATTGATACACGGATTGATGCAAAGTTGGAGGCTAACATGCAAAAGGTGGCTCAACAATTTGTTCTAGGATCTCAAGATCCAAATGCGGAGACTTTGACGGAGGCAAAGAAAAAGACGAAACTTTTGGAGGCCACCAAGCTAGACCTAAAGAAGAACATAAACATCGGATCAGATCTGGACAACGCCGGCGACAACAATCCAGATCGGAAGAGAAAGGCACCGTCTTTGAATCAGAAAGATGGAAAAGTCGACAACTTTGACGCGGATTTGCATCTAGACGACGAAGATCAGTGCAAGAAGATAAGCGGTTGACTTGTCGGCCATCCCCAGGGGCTCGTCGGCCCTCGGAAAGGGCGACTGGACCTTGGCGGCCTGCGGGTTGCCCTGGAGGCCAGCGACAGCCTGCAAGCTGCCCTGCAGGCTCCTGGAGACCTTCAGGTTGCCCTGTAGGATGGCAACGGATTGCATGACTTCGTGCAGGGCCAGCCCACAGGACCTGCAGGCCATGTTGCAGGCCCTGTTTGCAACCCTACAGGGCCTGCAGGCCCTGTTCGCGGCCTTTCTGGGCCTGCAATGGCCCGATGATGCTCGTCGGGACCCGCCATGGCATGATGATGCTTTTCGGAGCTTGTCATGGCCCGTCGACGCTCTTATAGAATCACATGGCCCATGATTTGCACATGGACGACCTTCCGAGCACAGATGTTTCTGTTTAGGGCGTGGAGAACCTTCAGCTAGGCAACGTGATCACTGTGGCATCTATCTGGAGACCAATCATATCCTTTTGACCTAGGAGGATGCATGCAACCCACATGAAGCGGATGGCCCATGCACTTCATACAATACCTTGAGGACAATGTGATTTTTCGGGAGCGGAGTAATGATGAGACCACAATTTATAAAAAGGACAGATCTGAAATTTTAGGAGTCGTATGGGCGTTTTTGTAATTTTCAGATTTCTAAGGGGTTTTTAAGTAATCTTTAGTTTTAGGTGTCTTTTAGTAATTTTTTTATTTTCAATTATTATTTATACGGGGTTTAGGAATTCTCATGCTTGTTTGGAGAGAAATCACAAGAGAGGTTGAGAATTCTCTCTTTTCGTAGAGAGTGCGGTTGTCCTCTTCAATAGGCGGCTTGGGAGAGAGAGTTCCTCTCGAAAGAACTCACACATCTTTTGTATCTCTTTAGTTTCAATTTATTCTCAATAAAAATCTCATCTTTTCCCAAATCCTCTCTAGAACCCCCTAAAAATCCCATCTTTCTTCCAAAACCCTAATTTTCTACACCAAAAATCTAGAAAAATCTTAACATTGTGGTCCCAAAAGATTATAAATCAGAAGTCCAACTAGACCAATTATAAGCAGTGGATGTGCTTGGTGGAGACACATCTTGAGGGTAAAAATTAATGAGTGCTACTTAATTTATGATTTTTCATCTGAGAATACAGTTGATTGGATGTCGGAGAATGCACAGATAAAGAGTTAGCTGATAAACTCTATGAAACATGAGATTTAAGACCTTGTGATTAAACAAAAGACCATAAAAGAGATTTGAAAATTATTGGGGATTTTGTATTATGGAAGAAAAGTCTTTCTAGTGTAGTGCATATGATGTATCCCAATTATTTTGAAAAAGTAGGCACATAGAAGCTATTTTCACAAGTTACATGAGGATCTGAATTTTATCTTTCTAATCTCAATAGCAAAGACAATGAAAGAGCAGAGAGAACAGCTTACAGTCCTGTCATGTTTGAAAAGTCTACATTTAAAGTATAAAGCCATACATCCTCAGTTCGTAGGCAATAGCTCTTTACTGTATTTAACTAGGACTTTCTACACACTGCAACAGATCTTCTCAAAGAGTAATTGGAGTTCAAAGGCAGTTAATAAGAGAGCAATCAATGTTGACGATATATCACACTCTTGGCGGTAAACGTGGATATCACAATGCAAGAGGAGCTATTGGAGGAGGCAAAGGTGGTGAACATATTGATGTTCATAGTAAAGATAAAGTACCTGGGTCAGGAGAAAGAAGTATGCCTAAAGGTAATACATCGTTAGAGAGGTTGAGCTGTCATTATTGTAAGAAGTTCATATATATGAAGTTCATTTGCTCAACTTTAAATGCCACAAGAGAGTGTTTAGAGAAAGCATTGTATATGTGGTTTCCTAAAAAGACTCTTTATAGTCCAAAAATGTTCAGAAATCTAATGATGAGTGGAACCAAATATTTAAGAAGCTCGGTTGCATTCATCCTCTTTCACTGTGACTTTAAACATATCTGATACCCTACATGCATGCACTTCCATGAATCATTGGGTGTGGATGATAGATTCAAGCGACTTTTAAATGTATGACTGAGGAATGATGTATTGGCTCTGTTAATGCCAATTCGTCCTTACTTTTGAGATTTATTTTATATCTGCCCAAGTTTTTAGTTAATCTATTTTTCATTAGTTAATCGACACCATCTGTAAATTGCTTCATAACCTTATTTCTTCATCATTATATATTCTAGGAGATTAGAATGGAAAAAGATGATTAGTACATGGTGTGAAGCTAAAGGTTCATATCACTTAGATGCAGAGATTGGATCAGTGACTTCTTCTAACATTGCTTCCTATTTCATCACGCACCGCAAATTAGATCATCTACTTATTCAAAATTTAAAACTCTTTACATCTTAAGTTTCATATTTTTATCTAGTCTAGTGTGTGAAAGTCCTATTAGTTGGGAAAACACAATTGAGTATCTTACCAACCACGAGTCAGTAAGCATGCCCATAAATCCTTTGAGCTGATTTATTCGAATATATGGGGACCTTGTCTTGTCGAGTCTAAATGTAAGTTTATGTATTTTGTTACAGTTGTAGATGCTTTTTTACGTTTGACATGTGTTTACTTAATAAAAAATATTTGAAGTATTTGCTATCTTTAAATTTTTTACACTAAAAATAAAAAAATCGGTTTGATATTTCTATTAAAATTTTATGAAGAGATAATGCAAAAGAATATTTCAATAATCGATTTGCATTTTTTACGTCAGAATTTGATAATATCCATCAATCTTCATGTGCACACTCCCCAACAAAATAGGATAGCAAAGCATAAGAACCGATATTTATTGGAGGTCACACAAACACTCATACATATGAATGTTCTAAAGGTTTTCTAATTTGACATTTTAACGGCTTGTTATCTTATTAATCAAATACCTTTCATTGTGCTTTGTGGTGAAATTTATTATCACTTGTTTCCTGATAAATAGTTGTTTCATGTATCACCCGAAATCTTTGGTTGTATTTGTTCTGTGCATGACTATATCCCTTATAATTCCAAGCTTGATCCCGATTCTGTAAAATGTGTATTTTTAATGTATTCTCATACATAAAAAGGCTAAAAGTATTTTTACCTCATAACAAACTAATCTTTTATATTTGCAGCCGTTAAAATTTTCAAGTACCAATAGTATTTCACTAAACAAAAAGACAATGACTAACATTTGAACCCTAATATTGATGATGGGTATTTACTTTATTTTTTACAACTGAGAAAATCTTAGATTGTGTATATCAATGATGGAGAACGATAAGAACTCGGCTTTCAAATTATGTCCAGCTCTCAGTACTTCTATCTCCTTACCAATATGATCCTATGACATCTTCCTCTTCAATTTCTCTTCCTGAAATCTTCACAAATGAAGGTAAGCTGGTCTTTAATTTGGATAGGTTGCTCATAAAAAATTACTTATTTTTGCACTACTCCTTCACAGTATATCTTATGACCGTCTTTCTCAACGTACATAACTTTTCTCTCATCCATTGGTTCTTACCAAACTTACCAGTCTATTTTAGAAGCATTATCACATCCAAGCTAATGTGCCATAATATTAGAAGAGAGGAAACATATGATCTTGTACTAGCTCCATTGAACAAGAAGATGGTTGGTGATGTATGAATTTATATTGTATAGATGAATCATGATTTCTTTCCTGATCTATTGAATGCTAGGCTCATTGCTAAAGTTTATTCACAGATATATGACATGGACTATCATAAGACTGTTTCTGTGGTTGCAAAGATGACCTTAATGTATTTATTGATCTCTGAAGCTACCACTCGTTATGAGCTTTTACTTCATTTAGTTGCATAGAATGTGTACCTGTTAGACCTGGCGGGTCTAACCCGCCGGCCCCACTCATGGGCCGGGCCCTTGTAGCCGCCGGCCCCCTCCTCCTCCTATTGTGAGCGCGCGCCCCATTAGCCTAGAAACCCTAATTTCTTCTATTTATAGGGCTAGCCGTCATTTGTGATTTTTATGCTTGATATTGAGATTATTCTATTGAGCGTCATTAGGAGTAGTTCTTAGATTAAACGAGTGCGTACGTCCTCTTTGGCGTCTTGGGAGGAGAGCACACCTCTTTTGTGCTCAAATATCTTGTTCTAGCTTTGTTTTCTCAATAAAAATTGTCTTTTTATCTTGGTTCCTAACATTTTGGTATCAGAGCACGTGACGATCCATGGCGGCCACGACAAGATCGCACGACAAATTTGAGGCGTTGGAGGCCAAGTTCACGAGCGAAATCGACGGGATCAAGAAATCATGGGCGGCGAACGATGAATCCATGGCAAAATTGGCGGCATCCATCAATCAATTGACGGCAAATCAAGCGAAGCACGACGACCAATTCGCGCAAATGATGGAAACCCTAAATCAATTGGCGGCGAACAACAAAGGGGAGGGAAGCCCTGAATTGGGGGAAAAGGCGGCACCTTTGAAGAAAGAGAAGGAAAAAGAGGAGCTTTTGACCCAAAATCAACCCTTTTTGGTGGAGGAATTGGACGAGGACGAAGACGAAGAGCCATGGAAGGTGGATTATCGCGAGGAAATACGGTGCAACTCGGTGGAGTACCAAAGGGGGGGCGGCCCTAGCCGCCCCTTTCGGACAACGCACGAAGGCGAGGAGGGGCGGACGGCCCCCCAAAACCCTTTCGGGGGTCGGCCGCCACCCGACGAAGGCGGGGAAGGCCCCCCCGCCCAGCGAGGGATCCGACAGGGCTGGCCAGGCCCTGCCGGCCCCCGTCGGGTCCGGCGACCCTGCCGGACCGCCCAGCGAGGGATCCGACAGGGCTGGCCAGGCCCTGCCGGCCCCCGTCGGGTCCGACGACCCTGCCGGACCTCTGGCAGGGCTCGCCGGCCCTGCCTGGAGGTTGGCAGGGCCCGCCGCCCTGCCAGGTGGCCGGCAGGGCCTGGCGACCCTGTCGGGGCTCCGGCAGGGCCCGCCGGCCCTGCTGGGTGATCGGCAGGGCCCGCCGGCCCTGTCAGAGGGCCGGCCGGCCCCGCCTGCAGCATATCGGGGGCGGGAGCCCCCCTGGCAGCCGCCAGGGGGAGGGCGCGTACGGACAGCCTCCAGGTGGGTTTTCGGAGCCCCACGGACAGCGGACAGCAGTAGATGATGGTCGTGGACAGTTTTTGGGAGGGTTCTTGGACCCTTCGGAACGACGCCCGGTAGCGGAGGACCCCTTGTACGGAGACGGAGGCGGGAGAGGCCATTATTATGACGGCGAGGGTGGCTACGAGGCGGAGTTCGGCGATGACGCAGGTTGAGACGATTTCGAGGGCCGTCGAGAGGATTACCGAGAAGACTATGGGGCCACGGAGGAGTGCCACCTAGGCGATATGAGACTCAGGACGAGAGGAGGCAGCACTACCGTCCACATCACCGAGAGGAGGGAAGGCCCGAGCAGGGACACTTTGGAGGAGATTGCAGAGTCAGGAAGCTGAAGATGCCGGTATTTTCTGGGGAGGATCCACACGCCTGGCTGTTTACAGCAGAGCGATACTTCGCGGCACATCACATGACCGAGGCCCAAAAGCTGGAGGCGGCATCCATATGCATGGAGGGGCGTGCTTTGGGGTGGTTCCAGTGGAAGGAGAGGAGGCAGCAGATCCGGAGCTGGGATGAGCTGAAGGACATGGTTCTGGAGAAGTTTCGAGACCCCCGCTTGGGGAATCTACACAAGCAGGTATTTGCCCTCAGGCAGGAAGGGCCGGTGCGGGAGTACATTGAAAAATTTGAGACACTGACGGGGCGAGTTCATGGTGTGTCGGACGAGTCGCTGGAGGGCACCTTTTTTGAAGGGGCTGCGACCTAGCCTTCGAGCTGCGTTGAGGCCATATAAGCCTCAAGGGCTTTCGGAGGTCATCGAGATGGCGCAGATGGTGGAGGACTCCCGAGCTGAGGATAGGAGAGGCGGGAGCAGCTACAGTGGGCAGATACAGCGGGGCACTACGACTGGGGCAGGCGGAGCGGTGATCACTACTGAGACAGTTCAGACAGGGCTTGAGAAGACGGGTGAGCAGAACCCACTACCAGCCGGGGGCCCCTTTCGACGGATGACCGATGCAGAGATGAGGGAGAAAAGGCAAAAGGTGCTATGTTTCAGATGCGACGAGCGCTTCACTCCCGGACACCGCTGTGTGGATCGAAAGCTGCAAGTGTTGATAGCGGAAGCTGATGAGGACGATGACGTGGAGGACGAAGAAATCGGTGGGGAGGATGACTCCCACTCGGAGTAGCGCCGCCGGTGCTTACATCACCTTGAGGACAAGGTGGTTCTTTGAGGGAAGTATTGTTAGACCTGACGGGTCTAACCCGCCGGCGCCACTCATGGGCCGGGCCCTTGTAGCCGTTGGCCCCCTCCTCCTATTGTGCATGCGCCCCATTAGCCTAGAAACCCTAGTTTCTTCTATTTATAGGGCTAGCCGTCATTTGTGATTTTTATGCTTGATATTGAGATTATTCTATTGAGTGTCATTAGGAGTAGTTCTTAGATTAAACGAGTGCGGACGTCCTCTTTGGCGTCTTGGGAGGAGAGCACGTCTCTTTTGTGCTCAAATATCTTGTTCTAGCTTTGTTTTCTCAATAAAAATTGTCTTTTTATCTTGGTTCCTAACAGTACTTTAATAACATTCTCGAAGAAATATATATGAATTGATCAATAGGTTTTGTTGCTGGCGGGAGTCAGGAAAGTGCAAATTGAAAAATCATTACATGGTCTAAAGGAGTGTGCAAATTGAAAATTCACTATATGGTCTAAAGGAGTCACCATGAACTTGGTTCATATGTTTTGCCAATTGTATGAGACTGCTTGGACTCAAACAGTATCAAAGTGATCATTATATATGCCATCAAACATATTGAGGGAGTCAGATCCTTTTGGTAGAATATAAATGACGATGATATTGTAATCACTATGGATAGTGCTTCCGGAATTCAAACGTTAAATAATTCAGAAGAAGGTTCAAACGAAGGATCTTGAGCCTCTCAAATATTTTCTTGGGGTAAGGATGACACGCTCGAATAAAGATACCTATTTATCTCAACAGAAATATGTTTTGAATATGTTGTC
>CM061142.1:808805274-809297189 GCA_030789695.1 Scilla litardierei | reverse complement strand
CAGGCAACTGCTCCAACTGCTCCTTCCGTGGCTCTGCCAGGCGCACATGTCCACGGACACCAACGAACTCTAGCAATGCATCCTCCAGCATTCCCACAAGGATTCCACCTGTACCCTGCAGAGAATAGGATGCATCAGTTCGCTGCAAAAATTTCACCCTCATAATAAAAGTATTCCAAAGAGGATCGTCAATAGAAATATATGAAATAAATAGTGGTGGACGATACTTCCCTGGAAATAATCCAATATCCTCACGTGCCGTGATAGCTGTCTCCACGGTGTCTTCTCTATGCTGCTCAGGTAAATCTAGATCATAGGTGTGGACCCCATCAAGATGCTCATCATCATCGTCGGACTCATCCCAGTGCACCTCTTGATCATATTCATATGCGTCCATGGGTGCTAACTCCTCGCTCTCCTCCTCATATACGTCCCATCGTACCTCTTGATCGTATGTACATGAATCCTGCAAAAGGCACGATGAATCATAAAAAACATCATACACGGGAGGGAAATCAACGATAAAGGGCGAGGGAGTAAAGAGATCTCCCTGAAGGGGGGCCAAAAGCTCTGTGGGGTAGTCCTCTGCGTCAGTGGGAGGATGAGGTGGCTGCGGAAGCTCTAATGGAGGAGGATAGTGCTCGGGATCCTCATGAATGGCTGTGTCCTCGTCCCGATGCATGACCTCCTCGGTGATAAGCTCTGGCTCTGTGTGTAAGGCCTCCTCAAAAGCATGCTCTGACTCCGTATATGAGGCCTCCTCGGCAATATGCTCTGGCTCGATAGTGTGCTCCTTTGCCTTCTCATCAACTATCAATGTAGGCTCTCTCTGGGATGGTGATGCTGGCTGCTCAGGTGTGTCAACTTGTGGGGATGTATCATGTGGAGGGGAATGCCCGTAAGCAATCCGAAAATATAGTCTATCCCCCTCAAGACTGACATGGATGTCCTCCTCTATTGTTCCTGCAGCTGAAACACGGTTCATAACAAAATCTGCAAATCGTAGCTCAAATGCATCACCTGCCGTAATGCTCTCTGAACCGGTGAACCTCACTGACTCCAAGAGACCCTCCAATAATCTCTGAAATGCGTCCTCCTCTGGCTGCGCATATGACTCAGTTTCTGCTTCCTTCACTGCCTCTTCGTCCATCCACTCTTCATATGCAATAGATGTATCGTAGGAAGTGGGATCGACGACGGCACATTCTGGCTCTGGTAGTAAGTCTGGCGATGCTTCTTGCCCATAAAATGAAGAAGCAGAACTGATATCTTTGGAAATCCCTTCAACCTTAAGCATGAGCATATTCATTTCAAGTTGCCTCTTCACCCGTTCCAATAGAAGGTTACCCTTTTCAAGCCCGGCCTGCACTTCAACCTGGTGTGCATGCATCTCATCAAAAAAGATCCTTTGTCTCTCATCAAGCTCGGGCCAGTGCATCTCCTCAAAAAGGTATTCGCCCATCTGAGCACTCTGATCAAAATAGTATTCTCCCATCTGAGCACTCTGATCATAATAGTATTCTCCCATCTGAGCACTCTGATCATAATAGTATTCTTCCATCTGAGCACGCTGATCAAAATCTGTGGTCCACGTAGTGTAATCCATAACACCTGATCAACAAAGATAAATACCTGGAGAAAAATATCAGTGGCATAAAAGAATATAGAAATGATAGTAATGGTGGCAGGGGTGAAAATTTCCTTTTTATTTATTTATTTTTTTTCATAGTCTAATCAACCTAATTGTGACAAATTGGCACCAACGGAAACACCTCCCCGGCAACGGCGCCAAAAACTTGATCGCTCCGGAATGCAACCCAAGAGCACGACCAAAAACTTGGTCGGCCCCGGATACACACACGGAGAACGATTGTAGTTTTACCGCAAGCGTACGGCAAAGTGGCGAGCGGGTATCGAACACGAGGAGGTGGTGTTGGGCTCCAATCTATCCTAGGTTGGTTCGACTACGAAGGTATTATTGGTGGAGATGGCTATGGTATGATATAATGAAAATGGTGGTGGATGTCGGTGTCGATGATAAAGAAATCGGTCAAATATCGATTTAAATACAATATAATAAAAGAGGGAATTTGCCTTGCGGCGATCCTGTCACAATCGTCGGGCAAAGTATGGAGATATAAAATCAAATAAAGGCGTCTAGGGCTAGGGAATTCCCACTACGGATCGTCATGCATCATCGTAAATAGTGAATGTCAATATTACTAGACTTGCGTTGAGGTGAACTAGTCGCAACTTAATGTAGAACCAAGCTCACGCTCTCGCGCTATTGCCGGTCTATAGCAAACCTAGGTTAGGGCCCAATCTCTTGCAAACCCTAGCCTAGGGAAGCTAGCATGAGGATCGACATCATCGTTCAATCGCCCCTCGAGCCCACTCTCGTGCAAACTCGAGTTACGATCTAGGTTGTGATAGTTCGTATTCATCCAATCTCTTGCAAACGAATATGTGTATAGATTTACAATTAAAAATCCTAGCTTTGGTCCAATCTCTTGCAAACCAAATCTAGAGAGACCCAATTGTAAACCTAAATCGAATATCTAGGTCTTCCCATCGATTAGAATCCAATCTCTTGCAAACCCCAATCGATGGAAATCCCTAGCTATCCGTTGTAAATCAATCACAAACTAACCTCCTAGCAATTCTAGTAATTTGGGAATTCATTCATCACAAATCTGAAATTAGATCCATAGGGTTCATCCCCAAACCCTAGAACAACAAATCTACTCTAGCATAGCAATAAGGATATGAGAATCAATAAAAATCATTGCTTGCATACAAAAAGATAGAAGAACAAAGATTCAAATAAAAAGAAGAAAATACTTAGCTTGATGAAGATCTTCAATCCAAAATACAAGCTTTTTGATCCAAGAGGGGGCCTAGGGCATGGCCTAACCTCCAAAAGAATCCCTAGAAAAACATATGGGGGCTAAGAAAACATAATGGGGATCCCCTCTAATGGTGGCTACAAACCCCTTAAATACTCTCCCAAACCCCTAGCAAGAAACCCTAGAAAACCCCTCAAATTCGTGCCCAAAAACAGCCCAAACCGCAACTTAAAATCTGGGCCCAGGCCGCACTCGGCCGAGTGGAATATGTGACCCGGCCGAGTGACACTGACATGCAAATTCCAGCACTGCAGCATCAACTTGCAGAAATTCCCCAGATTTCATCCGACCTCCGATTTGCGCGTTCTTGGCGGCGTTGGAACCGTCATGAAGTCTACTATCCATAAAAAATATGAGGAAAATAATTTGATTGCTGGAATGATAGCAGATTTCAAAAGAGTGAGAGGCTGTCTGAAAATCTGGGCGCTGCATGTCCTCGGCATCACCCGGTCGAGTGGCAAATGTCACTCGGCCGAGGGGTATTTGGTACTCGGGCGGACGGCTTTCGTCACTCGGCCGAGTCGGGCTTCTGGGGCAGACTGACGGATTACAGTAAGTTGGACATTTTGGCTTGCCGTCGTCTGGGTGCCACTCGGGCGGACGGAGTCTCCGCACTCGGCCGCGTCGGCGTGCGATGCTCGGCCGAGTGCACGCTGATAAATCTCTGTTACGTGTCCGATCTGACCGGCCGAGCGGGGTCTCAATGCTCGGCCGAGTGACTCCTTCACTCGGCCGAGTGGCATGCTGAAAATGCCCAATCTTCATCTTTTCGCTCCCCCGTCGCTCCTACGACATTCTTTCTTCTTCCACTCCTCGTCCATTGCAGCATAACCCTCAAAAGGGCCATGGTTGACACTCCGGAGTGGGTGTAAATCCTCTTGATCTCACAATCGATCCAAATCGCTCCATATTTCCTGAAATACGACAAAAACAAGAAATAGTGAAAAGTATCGCAATATTGTCGAATAATCGTGATAAGCGTGATATGGGCGATCAAAACGGTATGCAAATATGCAGAAAAAAGGTGTAAAATATGGAGTGATCAGTGCCGTCATTGGGCGAGTCTAACGCTAAGCAGTCGGCTCACCCAGGACTTTTGGACCCTATGTATCTTAGAAGTTTTGCAAACTTTGGGCGAGGCGCGCCCTGATCGCCTCTCTTTTCCTTTTGCAGGTGAAGAAGCGATGAGGGAACCGGCGGAGGAGTCAGGTTCGGCCGGGGCCCCGATATCGGAGGATGTTGATTCCCGCGGGAAGGGCAAGGGGGTGGCCAGTGAGGCAGGATCCCGGGGACGTGGGGGCGGGGCACCCGGAGGGGAGAGGACCCACCTGGGTCGAGGGGCAGCCGGGCCAGGTATCCCCGCTGGTGGGCCCGCAAGGGATCTCCGGGGGGACACGCCCGTGCGGGGGGCCAGACCCTCCTTCCCTCCGGGGGTATCCGCTGCAGCCGCGCCTCGCCGAGGGCCTGTGGTTCAAAAGTGGCCCTACGGGATCCCTTTGTGGGAGATGGGGGCGTCGTCGAGTCCCGCTTGCGAGGGCGCCCTTATTCGTTTTAAGAGGACCCGAGAAGAGGTCGAGGCGTACCCAGAGGATCGTCTCCACAAGTTTCCTTTCCGAGTCGGCGGCAGCGAGTCGGTGTTCGAGGACGCGGGAGTGGCGGCGCGTCTCGCGGAGTATTGCGTGCTACCGCGTGATCGGGAGTCTTTGACTCGTGTGGGAGCGGAACGGTTGGGCGGCTCGGCTATATGGCACGTCGTGCGGGTAAGCTGGCTTTCTCTCTTCGCCCATAGGCTATCCTTATTCGTGTTTCGCTGATTCGAGAGTTATGTAGATGATCGCGAACGTGTTAGCCCTGCGGGGCCGTACCTCCGCAGTCGCCACCAAGGCGTCTCTGGACGCAGCGAAGGCGGACCTGGGCGAGGTCAAGGCGAAGCTGAGGGACACGGAGGCAGAGCTGGAGAGGGTTAGGGCGGCCTACGGAGTGGAGAAGGGGCGGGCTGCGTATTTCGATTCGTCCAAAGCGGAGGTCGAGAAGCAGTTCCAAGAAGTAACGCGAGAGAGGGATAATATCCGGGCGAAGCATACCTCGGAAATTGTTAGCAAGGAGTCGGTGATCGGGTTGCAGAGGCGGCGAATTGAGGACCTAAAGGTCGCTCTGGAGGCCGAGAAGAGGGAGAGGGGTCTAGCGGTGCGGCGACTGGAGGACAAGCGAGACGATGAGAGCAAAGTGATCGAAGCCGCTATCCACCGTTATCATGATGAGCATGTTGTGCCGATGCTGGAAGAGGCTAAGGAGGCTGCGGTTCGGCAAGTGGTTAAGGATATGCGAGATCGGTCGGATGAGAGGCGGCGCCGCTATAATTGTGGGTATGTGGAGTACGGTATCGCCTTGTAAGAGGGTTATGAACAATGTGCTGTTGTAATGTGTTGAAAGAACGGTGTATGGCGTGATTTCTGGGTAAATACATTTTTATGGTCTTGTGTCCAACTGTATTCCTACTTGGTTTGCTTGTAGAATGTCTGCTCTGTGAGGGACGTGAATGCCCCCAACTGCGCTCTGCCGAAATCTTCGGGAGAGGGGAGTTGAGAGGAGTCGTGTTTTGTGGTGGTCATGATGCTCCGATGCCCAGTACAGTGCCCGGAGGTGCCGTGGCAGGTTGGACTTGTTTGGTTCATACAGAAGTATGCCAAGGGTTGGGACCGCGAATCCGACAGGGTGTGGGGCGGGTGCTTGATCAGGCCGAACCGACGGAGATCGGACCCTTATTGGTGCGAGGGAGGCGTTCGTGTTTTGGCCGTACTGCCGGAGCTCGGAATCAGTCATGGACCGCGTTCCGCCGTCTTGTATGGCCGCCCTGGGGGGGCGGGCTTAAGCTGGGATCGGGTCTCGCCTCCGTGTTGTGACCAGACTTAATCATGGACCGAGAGCCGCCTCCATGCGTTGGCCGCCCTGACGGGGGCCGGATTCAACCGTGTATGGGGCGGCGCGTGGAGTGATTTTCAAATAGGGGTAATCATTTCACCGGGATTTGGGCGGGAATTTTAGGCGGTCGCATGTCTTATCACGTAAGCCTGGCGATTTGACGGCGGGCGGGAATCGAAGCGGGCCGACCACTGAAGTGCTGACGCGTGGCGGAAATGACGGTTTGTTGACAGTACGCGAAGCGTCAGAGCACGTGGGTGGTGGAGAGGGCACGGATTGGTGACGCGTGTCTTGGGCTCGACGGTCGCGATGCTTGGCGCAGACGCTTTAAAGGAATCGTAATGGGGGGTGAGCAAATTAAGCTGATTGTTTGGCGATAAAATTTTTCGACAAGCAGGTAGGGCTCGTAGGAGGTTTCAGTGATCTTGCCAGAGTCGACCTCGTGGGGGCGGTCAGCGGAGTAGCGCAAGCGGCCAAGTCGTCGGCAACCGTTAGGTAAGACACCCTTTTTAGAAATGTCTTCCTCGATGTCTCCGTCTCGGGGTCAGGGATCGGGGGGGGGGGGGGGGGGGGGGGGTTGGCGAAGGAAGCTCCGCCGCGGAGACAGGAAGGGTGCCCCTCAAGATTGCGGGCGTGAAGTCGGAGCTGAAGAAATCCGTTGCGGAGATCTTCACGATGTACGTCCGGCCGCCGTATTCGGTACGTGAACCTGAGCCGCAAGAAAGGGTGTGTTTTGCGGGCGACCGGGAAGTGGGAGTGTACGTATCTTCGTTTGAGCAAGGTTTGCGCTTCCCCCCATCCGTTCTTGCTGGAAGTGTTGAACTTCCTGGAGCTGCCCCTCTATCGCTTGATGCCCAATGCCATCAGTGCCATTGTGGGGTTCTTGGTGCTGTGCTTGAGCAACCAGGTTCGTCCGTCTCTGTCCTTATTTCGGCACTTCTTCTCGGTCAAGAGGTTGGGGTCGGGCTACTATCTGTCCGCGAAGAGGACTCATCCGCTCATCAGGGGGTTGCCTAGCAAAATCAAGTTTTGGCGCCAGCAGTATGTGTTTGTGGAGGTGCCGGAGGAGGTGTTGATAAGGTCTGACTGGGCGGAGCTGAATCCTGAGGCGAGAGAGGCGGTGAAATTGGGGGGCGAGGAGAAGGAGGTGTCCCAGATTTTAATGGCCATACCAGCAGAGGGCCGAGATTATCGGACGCTCTCTCGGGCGGAGATGATAACGGCGTATACATGGCCTGAAGGTACAAAAGATTTGGGTGTTCATGTGCTTGATATGCTTACGCTGAAATTTCTCTGTGTGGCAGGTGGCACAATGAGTCTGTCCCTGGAGGAAATGATGAGGCGGGCTTCGGAGAAGGCGAGGCGATCATCGTCGAGAGTGGGCCCCAAGAGGTCGCGAGCGGAAGGAGTGGCAGGGAGCTCGACTGGGGTGGCGATGTCAGCGAAGAAGAGGAAGGGGCCGGCGATGGCATCTGAGTTTGAGGTGCCGAGGGGGACCAGAGCGGCGGGCGGCGGAGCCGGAGAGGGGATGTCGGACCCTGTCATCGACTTGGAGGGCGGGGACGAAGGGTCGATAGGGGACGGGGGGGAAATGCCCCGAACGGTGCCGTCCAGCCCCCAGGCACCTGCAGGGGGGGAGGGGGTGACGGCTAGCGGTGAACCGGTGAGGGCCGAAGGGTCGAGCGGCCCGACCGGGTCCGGAGGGTGGGACCCTTGGCCTTACGGTTGTCCCCCGTTCGGTCTGGAAAGGGCCGCCGACCCCCGCTGTGAGGCCGCCTTGGTGAAGTTTAAGGCCAGGAGGAGCGATATCGAGGGCTACCCCGACCTGGCGCTTCATCGGGCTCCGTACAAAGTTGCGAGCGATGAATCTGTGTTTGAGGATGGAGGTGTGGCGGCGAGGCTGGCGGAGAACATTTTCCTGCCACGCGATAAGGTGGCGCTGGAAGCGGTGGGGCCGGAGGGTCTGTGCGGCACCGCGGTGATGCACGGCGTCCAGGTATGTTCTGTAAGGTGGGCGACGTTTTTTAATCGGTTTTATGGAGCATCCTAAATGGGTTCGCTTTGCTTTCTGTCTTTATTCAGATTATCAACCTGATGCTTGGGATGATGAGGCACATGCCCGCTATCCACAAGGCAGAGGGCGCCGTGGCTAAGGCGGTCGCCGAGCTCGCTGCTTTTCGCAAGAGGGCTGGCGAGGACCTCGCCAAGGAGAGGGAGAGGGGCGACCGCGGCGTGGCGGAGGTAGATCGCCTCACGAAGGTCGTGTCCGACCAGGAGCAGAGGGCGGCCGAGGCCGGAGAGAGAGTGAAGGTGCTGGAGGAGGCCCTTCGGAGGGAGGAGGCTCGGGCGGAGGATCTGGCGGGGCGTGCCAAGGCCACCGAGGAGGAGTTGGCCCGTAGGGTAGAGGAATTTCGGACGTACCAGGAGAGTACCGTCGTCCCCGCCCTCGCAAAGTCGATGTCCGAGGGCCTGGAGAAGGGCCAGGAGGAGGGATGGGAAGCATGCTTGGCTCGGGTGAAGGAGAAGCTGGCGGGCCTGGTCCCACCGGTAGAGATCGACCTCGACGGGCTCACCGCATGCAGTGAGGAGGAGGAGGAGGATGGAGACGGAGGGGAAGGTGACGAGCCGGAGGCCGGCGGGGCAGTGGGAGAGTCCCTTGAGGGAGAGGGCGTCGTGACTGGCGAGAGCGCCAAGTAGTTTTGTGTAGGCTCCCCCACACCCCTTTTCCTCTCTCTTTTTTATAAAAAACGACAGAAAGTGACGATTCGTGGGGTCGGTACCTGTATTTTTCTGCGATTTCCTGCCTGTGTGTGCATAAATTCTATTTTTAGAGTTACGCCTTGGTGTGGCTATTTAGATCCTAGCGGGGGGAACCGTGGTAGCTCCTTTTATTACTCGTAGCGCGTTCGATAGATTTTACGGCCGGGATCCCCCCCCCTTTTCGAGGGTTGGTCGGGTCCCGGTGTAACCGAGCTATAACTAGTGGGCATACGGGATTAGTCTTCGGTCTTTCCCTCGGCTATTATTGATAGTTTAATTAAACAGGGTCGCTACGTAGGCGTAGTATTGAATCGGCCCGTGGGCGTAACATTGTACTGGCCCGTAGGCGTTACCGAGTGTCGCTCTAGGTAGGTTGAGGTTCCCATCGCAGCTGTCTCGCCTTTCTCTGGTGTTGTGCCCCTGATATGGGGCGTGGAGTGGATTTAGCGGGTTCCGCCTTGGCGGAGGGGTGGGTGGTCGCGTCGGAGCTAGGCAGTGGCTTTGGCCTTCGATCCCAGAATTGGGGGGAGAGGGAGTCCTTGGTGGTTGTTCTATCCCAAGGGGCCCCGTTGATCGCCCCGTCTGGAGTCTCTGCGTGGTAGGCGCGAAGGGACGTGGGCCGCCGCCCCCCTGTGCGGCCTCCTGGCCTAAGCGGCCCGGGGAAGGCCGATGAGTGGAAGGGGGGTGCTGCAGGTGTAAGTGGAATAGCCAGTTGGGTCGGGCCGGCGCACGGGGACACGTTCCCCTCGGTTGGGGCGACGCGGGCGGCTGCCGGGGTGTCCGGTGAGGTGATTTGGCAGGTCTGTCCCCTCCATCGGGTTGTCTGCCAGCCGCGCCTGCGTACGAAAGGCGTCCGTGGAGAGGCCTGGTGTGCCATTGGAGCCCCAGTTCCCCTGCCTTAAGTTGTCTAATGGAAGGAGGGGAGCAGCAGGCTGAGCAACCGTCGTGTAAGGGGAATATCCAGTTGGGGGGGTCGTTTATTTTGGAGGTCGGCGGAGCTCGCGTTTTCCGCGTGTTTTGAGGGAGAGAAGGTGGAAAAATGACTAGTCTTTCTGCACATCCTTCCCCTCGCCTTTCTCCCCCTCCATAAGGAAGTAGGGGGGGTTTATAATGATGAATTTCTGCCTTTATTTACTCTTTATTGAGAGTTGGGGTCGTCTTGGAATTTCGCTCTAAGGGGGGGCGTTCCCGATGGGTGACGGGTGATGTGACCCCTCAGGCATGCATGCCACTTGTAAGTGGTGTTTGTCCCGAGTGTCCTTTTTGGTTGGACAGGTCAATTCGGGTGTCGGCTTTATGGGGGTCAGGAGTTACTCTTCAGGGATGGCTCTGCGTCGGAGCTTCCTTGATTCGCGGTCCGTGAGTAGCTTCCTGAGGTTTGAGGAGAGGGGTGGTAGGCCCCTTTTTGGGGGAGTGACGGGTATTGGGCCGTCGCCTACCCCGCATATGGCGCTCCGGTTTGGGTGGCCAAGTTCAGTGAACTTGCCCCGGAGGTCTTCCTGGGGGGGAGCGAGTACGCAGCTCGGCCCGTGCCCCTCTCCGGTTTGGGTGGCGAGGATTGGTCCTGCCCCGGAGTCTTTGAGAGGGCGGGTATTGGGCCGTCGCCTAGGGGTGGCAAAATGGACCCGACCCGAACCCGGCCTCTTGGGCCGGGTATGGGTAGGGGCCAAACCGGGTCGGGTCGGATTCGGGTCAACCCGACTGACCCGGATAAAATCCGGGTCGGGTACGGGTTTGACCCGTCAACCCGGTTGACCCGAATCCTACCCGTTTAACATAATATTTCTATATATATTAGTATAATAAAATCATAACAGATCAGTACCTTGGCACTTTGGCTAGTGGGATTGAGCTGTTGAGTGAGTTTAGAAGGGGGTCACGGTTTCAATTCCAGGCTCCCGCATAATGTTTTTTGATTTAAAATTTGTAATAGCAAGTAGAAATGATATTTAATAATTAAAATCCTTAAAGAATCACATGAAACTCATAGCCCAGTTGGTTAGTGGCTTGTTTAAGCGGAAGTTGGTTGCGGTTTCAAGCCTCGACGACGGCGGTTTTAATTTAAAAAAAAATTTTAGTTGCCAAATTAAAAAAAAACGGGTCGGGTCGGGTTGACCCGGGTAATACCCGGGTCGGGTACTGGTTTGAAAACCCCGACCCGGATTCAATCCGGGTCGGGTCAAACTTGACCCGACCCGAACCCGACCCGACCCGCCCGTTTGCCACCCCTACCGTCGCCTCCCCGCAGCCTCTATAGTCGGACGGGTATTGGGCCGTCGCCTACCCCGCATATGGCGCTCCGGTTTGGGTGGCCAAGTTCAGTGAACTTGCCCCGGATGTCTTCCTGGGGGGGGAGCGAGTACGCAGCTCGGCCCGTGCCCCTCTCCGGTTTGGGTGGCGAGGATTGGTCCTGCCCCGGAGTCTTTGAGAGGGCGGGTATTGGGCCGTCGCCTCCCCGCAGCCTCTATAGTCGGACGGGTATTGGGCCGTCGCCTACCCCGCATATGGCGCTCCGGTTTGGGTGGCCAAGTTCAGTGAACTTGCCCTGGAGGTCTTCCTGGGGGGGAGCGAGTACGTAGCTTGGCCCGTGCCCCTCTCCGGTTTGGGTGGCGAGGATTGGTCCTGCCCCGGAGTCTTTGAGAGGGCGGGTATTGGGCCGTCGCCTCCCCGCAGCCTCTATAGTCGGACGGGTATTGGGCCGTCGCCTACCCCGCATATGGCGCTCCGGTTTGGGTGGCCAAGTTCAGTGAACTTGCCCCGGAGGTCTTCCTGGGGGGGAGCGAGTACGCAGCTCGGCCCGTGCCCCTCTCCGGTTTGGGTGGCGAGGATTGGTCCTGCCCCGGAGTCTTTGAGAGGGCGGGTATTGGGCCGTCGCCTCCCCGCAGCCTCTATAGTCGGACGGGTATTGGGCCGTCGCCTACCCCGCATATGGCGCTCCGGTTTGGGTGGCCAAGTTCAGTGAACTTGCCCCAGAGGTCTTCCTGGGGGGGAGCGAGTATGCAGCTCGGCCCGTGCCCCTCTCCGGTTTGGGTGGCGAGGATTGGTCCTGCCCCGGAGTCTTTGAGAGGGCGGGTATTGGGCCGTCGCCTCCCCGCAGCCTCTATAGTCGGACGGGTATTGGGCCGTCGCCTACCCCGCATATGGCGCTCCGGTTTGGGTGGCCAAGTTCAGTGAACTTGCCCCAGAGGTCTTCCTGGGGGGGAGCGAGTACGCAGCTCGGCCCGTGCCCCTCTCCGGTTTGGGTGGCGAGGATTGGTCCTGCCCCGGAGTCTTTGAGAGGGCGGGTATTGGGCCGTCGCCTCCCCGCAGCCTCTATAGTCGGACGGGTATTGGGCCGTCGCCTACCCCGCATATGGCGCTCCGGTTTGGGTGGCCAAGTTCAGTGAACTTGCCCCGGAGGTCTTCCTGGGGGGGAGCGAGTACGCAGCTCGGCCCGTGCCCCTCTCCGGTTTGGGTGGCGAGGATTGGTCCTGCCCCAGAGTCTTTGAGAGGGCGGGTATTGGGCCGTCGCCTCCCCGCAGCCTCTATAGTCGGACAGGTATTGGGCCGTCGCCTACCCCACATATGGCGCTCCGGTTTGGGTGGCCAAGTTCAGTGAACTTGCCCCGGAGGTCTTCCTGGGGGGAGCGAGTACGCAGCTCGGCCCGTGCCCCTCTCCGGTTTGGGTGGCGAGGATTGGTCCTGCCCCGGAGTCTTTGAGAGGGCAGGTATTGGGCCGTCGCCTCCCCGCAGCCTCTATAGTCGGACAGGTATTGGGCCGTCGCCTACCCCGCATATGGCGCTCCGGTTTGGGTGGCCAAGTTCAGTGAACTTGCCCCGGATGTCTTCCTGGGGGGGAGCGAGTACGCAGCTCGGCCCGTGCCCCTCTCCGGTTTGGGTGGCGAGGATTGGTCCTGCCCCGGAGTCTTTGAGAGGGCGGAACTGAAATTGTCATGCAGAAAAGGCGAAATTCAAAGACAAAAAAGGAGGGAACAAGGTGTTTCGTTCATGACTTACAGTTCTCGGCTATGCCACGACCGACGCACCGCGCCCCTTGTAGTCATTAGCCCGTCCTTCATGGGGGGGAGGGTGTGGCTGATCCCGTTTCCCTCGGCAGTGACATCGGCGGGAGCTAGCTCCGGCTGGTTGGGGTCATCACTCCGCCCGGGGGAGTCGATTTTCAGGTTCACCTCTGGTCCCTTGTGCTTGGTCGACCCCACGTAGCAGCTCCTAGACAGCTTCTGGCTTCCCCGCACGATCCCAACCCCTCGGGGGGTTTGGAACTTGACCATCTGATGGAGAAGGCTGGGGAGCGCTCCAATGGCCAACATGTATGGTCGTCCTATAATCCCGTTGTACGCCGACATAATGTCGACCACAACGAACAGCGTCATTTGAGTGACGACCTGTGGCTCTTCTCCGAGGGTTATTGGCAAGGTGATCACCCCCATGATGGGGGTCGAGTGACCGGTGAAACCGACGAGGGGCCCGGTACAAGGTCTCAGGTCAGTCGGCCGTAACCCCATCTTCTCAATTATGGACATGAACAGGATGTCGCAAGAGCTCCCTGTGTCGATCAGGAGGCGGCTGACGATGGCTGTCCCAATCTGGGCCTCGATGACGATGGCGTCGTCGTGGGGCTGTTCGATCCCCTCTAGATCCTCGTCACTGAAAGTAATGGGAGGGTAGGCCATCCTTCTCCCTCTCTGGTCCCCTCCGAGACCCGCCGTCATCACTTGCCTTGCATACGCCTTTTTGCTTGACGACGACGCCCCTCCTGAAGATGGCCCGCCGCATATCGTATCTATGCGCAAGACGGGTTTCGGTGGGTGAAGCTCTTCCCGCTCGCCGTTTGCCGGAGGGTCCGCCCTCCGCGCCCTTCGGTGGTTTCCATCTTCTCGGTTTGGTCTCCGGCCTCCGACGAAGTCCCCCAGGTGGCCCGCCTGGATCGGCCGCTCGATTTCCCTTTTGAGGGTGAAGCAGTCATCGGTGTCGTGGCCGTGGTCCCGGTGGTATCGGCAGTATTTCTTAAAATCTCTCCGGGCCGGGTCCGACTTCATTTCTCGGGGCGGCTCCGGCAGCAGACCGGCCCGTGTGGCCGCATCCATCACCTCGATCAGGGGGGGCATTGAGTTGCGTGTAATGCGCCCGTAAGGGGACCTCTTGTCTTGGGGCGACTCGAGGGAGCCCTTGTGCCGGAGCAAACTCGCGCGCCGGACCTGGGCGATCTTGGGGGCGAGGCCCGGGCGGTTCCCGTCTTGGTCGGGCTAGCCTGTCGCGACCTCGGTCCCCCTCTTCCTGTCTCGGCCGAGGGTGTGATCGGGGTTCGCCTTGAGTCGGTTTCGCCCGGGGGAACAAGGCCTTTGTACCAAGAGTTTCTTCGGCCAACGCGTGCCTCTCCGTCATGGCAACCAACGCCTCATAGTCGGTCGGCGGGTCCCGGAGCAGGGATTTGTGGAGACTCCGAGTCCGCAACCCCGTTTTGAAGGCCAGCATAAGCACCTCATCTCCACATGTCGCCACCGCCCGTCTCTCCTCCTGAAAACGGTGGAGGTATCTACCTGTTGTCTCTCCTTCTCCTTGGACTATCGTGCAGAGATAGTCCAGGGGCTTCTTCTTCGTCCGCCCGGCCCGGAACTCTTGGCAGAATTTGTGGGATAGCTCGCCAAAGCTCCCGACGGATCTCGCGGGCAAGCCGAAGTACCAGTCCAGCGCGGTGTCCCTTAGGCTTTGGGAGAAATGTCGGCATAGGAACGCCTCGTCCACATCCTGCGCCTCCATCGCCCCCCGGTATTGTTGCACGTGTGTGAGGGGGTCGCCCCTCCCATTGTACATTGCCAAGTGAGGAGGTTTGAACTTTTTGGGCCTTGGGGCGGACGTGATCCACCGTGCGAGCGGCGTGGCCTCCTCCGGATAGGTAGGGCGATCCGGGGCGTCCCCTCTCCGCCATTCGGGGGACAGGCTTCGGTCGCGTCGCGGCCGTCGACGGTCCTCCGCCCCCGGGGAGTAGTCCGATGGTCGTCTGGCGGGGCTCCTTCCTCAGGCCGAGGACTCGACGGGTTGTGGGCTACGGCTCTCCCAGCGCCAGCGCCTCCCGGCCAGCTCTCCTCGGGCCTCCATCCGTTCCTGATTCTCTCGGAGGAGCCTCTCGCGCTCGGCGGCGAGGAAGCGTAGTTGTCGACAAACGGCTTCCTCGTGCAGGGTATCGGAGGGGTGGTGCTGGTGACGCGGGTCGCCTCCTCCAGGCGGTGATCTGTTCAGCAACGGGTCCCGCCCGTTCCCGGGCCGTCGTCCCATCGTCGTCTCTTCAATGACTTCTTGGTTGCTTCTGTTTTCCTTCCTCAGCCTTTCGCGCTCCGCGACGATGAAGCGGAGTTGGCGGCGGGCGGTCTCTTCTTCCTGGTAGGCCCTCCGGGCGGTCTCAGCCGCCTCGTCCAAACGCCTTTGCGCAGCGGCCGCCTTCCCCAGGCGCCTCCACCGCTGCGCAACTTCCATCTCCTCTTCCAGGAGCCTTTGCTGGGCCGCAATCTCCTCAGCGAGCCCCCTATTCTCCCCCTCCTCCTCGAATTGAGGGTGGAGGTTCCGCCTCACGTTCAGGGGCTCTGAGGGGCCGGGTGGAGGCTCCGTTCCCGTCGTCTGATAGCCTCCCCTGGCCAGGGGGACGGCCTCGAAGCTCTTCAGGACGACGGGGGCCGAAGTATGTTCAGTCTCGGTGCCCATCCCCAGAAGGGGGTCGGACGCCGGGGTGATTTGTAGAGAGAGCGGTTCCTGACCCACGGGATCTTTGCCGTGGTCAGGGTTCCGCGAGATCGGCATGGAATCTAACATGGGTGTGACCCTTCGTTCCCACAGACGGCGCCAATTGTTACGAGGTGGAACTCGCGTACAATGAATTTGTATTATGGGGAACCAAGGGCACTGTGGTTATATGGAAATGAGGGGTTAGGTAGGCTGTTTTACAAGTGATTAGTGAGGTGAAGAAGTCGGGTCCGTCGCCGGTGATGCCCACGGGGTCGAATCTCGCCGGAAGTAGCTTGGGAAGGTTGGACGGCAGGGGGCTGAGGCTGACTCCGGTCCAGGGGCGAGCTCTCCTGCAGCACGAGCAACTCGTCAGAAGGGCTGGGTTGGGGTTCAACCCTTAGCCCCTCCGATGCCTAAGTCAGTGATAGGGCTTAAAAAGGGGGGCTAGACACGCCGGTCGGACTCTCTGTGTGTCCGCCGCCCGTGACGAGCTTTAGGTGGGAGAGCAAAGATATGGAAGACCTTCGCTCTCGTGTGTGAATAATAGAAGATGAGAGAATTTTCCAACCCCCTTTCCGTAAGAGGAATGGGGGTATTTATACCTGACGGGTGATGATTAGGCGTGCTGAGCTGGCGCGTGTGACGGCGGAAACTTTGGATAGGGGCCTCGGGGACTGGAGGTCCTGATCCGCTTTTGTCAGGCGGCGCAACGGCCAAAGGGCGCTTTTGTCGGGGTGTCAGGGCCGAAAGCATCAGCTGTCAGGTGGTTCAGCCGCCAGGGGGTGCTTTGTCAGACGGTCGGGTGATGTATGTGTCGGTCGTGTCCTTATCCTGGGCCGTTTGTCGCTAGCGACGAGCTAAAGGCCGGGCGGTGTCACCCTAGGCGTCGTGGTTCGCGGGAGTCGGGCGGGCCGTCCCGATTGGCCTTGGGGCACGGCCCGCTGGTGCGGAGGGATACATCCACGCCGGTCGGCAGGCCTGGCCTAGCTGCCCCAACGTCACCGAGCGCGCTACCTCGGCGGGTCGGGCGGCTGCGGTCGTTCGCCCCGGCCGACTGCGGTTGTTCGCCTCGGCCGGCCGCGGCTGTTCGCCTCGCCCGGTTCGGGGAACGCTGCCAGGCGCGCCTGTCTCCATAATGCCCCGGATTTTCGGGGCGGCGGCCCCTTTGTGACAGGGCGAGTTAGTGGGATTTGTTAGCGGATCCGGGCGGGAGCAGGGCTCCCACGATCTTTAGGTCGTAACAGGTACTAAGTAAAAAGTTTAGTGGTATGTGAAGTGAGCAATTAGGTATGTTCGCATAGTAGTTCCATTTCTCACGATATTTGCATGCGGAAGTGTTTACATATGATCATTTGCTTATATCTCTTCTATAAAAGAGGACCTGTCACCTATGATTGGCAGGGTTTGTCCCAGTCACAAGTTGACTGGGCCAAACCCCCAAAAAATAACTACCCATTTTCTGTTATTTACGTGTTTGCCATTCCACCCAACCCACCCCCCCCCCCCCCCCCCCAAAAAAAAAAAAACCCCAAATCCACTTATTTACTCCTTCTATAAAAGAGGACCTGCCATCTAGGATTGTCCTAGGTGGTAAGGTTTGTTCGAGTCTAGTCACAAGTTGACTGTGACAAACTCCCCAAAAATAACCACCCGTTCCTCTTATTTACGTGTTTGCCATTCCATCCAAAAAACACAAAAACAACCCAAATCCACTTATTTACAAGTTTGCCCTCTTTTTGGCTTTCTTTTAGGCTTTGTGGTTTTGGGTTTTGTTGTCCGGTCTTTTCGTACGTGTTTTTATTTACCGCGCCGTGACTTTATGCACATGTTATTTCTAGTACAACCACATCCGAAACCGAACCTTCAGGTAAGGTAAAACGGTTCGCATTCGGGTGACTCGAATTTCATATACGTAATATGCAATCCGAACCCGAACCGACTCATCAGGTAAAGTGGGTCTGTTTAGGATGAACCGGATTTTATCTGGAAGCGGTAAATTACGAGGTTCTCGACCCGCATCCGGGTAGACGCTTACAGTTACCAATAAATTCCTTCTTCCCTTCTCAATCTCTTCCATTCTCCCTCCTAAAACCATATAAACCCTAAAAAGCCCCCTAAAAGCCGCCATGAACGGCGTCGCCGCAACCTCCGCTTTCGCCGACGACGGATTCACTGCCGCCCGCCTCTTCTCTCAGGGAATCACCTATGCCTACAACGACGTCATCCTCCACCCCGGCTTCATTGATTTCCCCGCCGACGCCGTTGACCTCTCCACTCACCTCTCGAAAAACCACGCTCTGTCGATCCCCTGCGTCGCCTCTCCAATGGACACTGTCTCCGAGACTGCCATGGCCGTCGCCATGGCCTCCCTTGGCGGCGCTGCCATCGTCCACTCAAACGCCTCCCCATCCCGCCAAGCGTGCATAGTTAGTTCTGCCAAAGCTCGCAGAATCCCCTTTTCTTCAGATCCCATCTTCGTCTCTCCGTCAGATTCCGTCGCTGAATCGGACTTCGGCTCTTCCAGTTTCTTGGTCGTGACCGAATCGGGCAGCCCGAAGTCCAAAGCTGTTGGCATTGTCGCGAGATCGGATTGGGAGAACTTAGCGGAGAAATATTCACCAGTTTCCTCATACATGAGGACAGTTCCAAAGTCTGTTTCGGCTGGGCATTACTTTGAGCAGGTTGCGGCATTCTTGGCAGACGAAAAATTGGAGTGGGCGCCGATGGTTGATGATAATGGGGAGGTTCTAGATTTTATAACCGATGAGATCGTCGAGAGAATTAGGAGTTATCCGAAGCTCGGTAGCCCGTCGCTGGGACCGGATGGGAGGTTCTTGGTTGGGGCGTCGATTGGGACGAGAGAGGACGATAAACAGAGGCTGGAGCATTTGGTGAAGGCAGGAGCGAATGTGATAGTGATTGACAGCTCGCAGGGGAACTCTACATATCAGATCGACATGATTAAACACGTGAAGAGCAGGTTTCCAGGGTTGGATGTGATTGGGGGAAATGTTGTGACGATGGCGCAGGCTCAGAATTTGATCAAGGCTGGGGTTGATGGGTTGAGAGTGGGGATGGGGTCTGGGTCCATTTGCACGACCCAGGAGGTTTGTGCCGTTGGCCGTGGACAGGTAGTGCCTCTTCTACTGAGTAGATTGAAATTTCTAATTATACTAGATAATGTCATGCGTTGAATATCCGACTTATACTAGCTTATTGATTATTCCTTATGAAAAAAACTCGATCTTGGAGTCACATAATTTATATTCATTACATGGGAAGTCATTTTTGTTTATTCTTATTGTGGGACATTATTTTCATTGATATAGGCTTCAGCAGTATACAATGTTGCTTCTCTAGCTAAGGATTATGGGTTGCCTGTAATTGCTGACGGTGGGATCAGTAATTCTGGACATATTGTTAAAGCTTTGGTACTGGGAGCTTCCACTGTTATGATGGGCAGTTTCCTAGCTGGTAGCCACGAGGCTCCGGGGGTTTACGAGTATCAGGTGCGGCAACCATAGTCTGACATCTAGCAATACATATCCCACTGCCAAATTTCTTCAGATAAATATTGTTTTAGATTTAATCTGTAGTTTCTGTATGCAAAATAATCTTTCCCTGAGATACGCTTAGTAATTTGTTTTCGAGCCATACAGCTGGTGATAAGTATCCCGCTGCCTAGTCTCTTCTGATATATATTGTTTTAGATTTAATCCGCGTATAAAGTGATCTTTCCCTGAGATATGCTAGTAATTTGTTTTCAATTTAATGTTTTGTTATTGATTTACTCGTCCATTACTGGCATTGACATAACTGGAACTTGATTGCATCACACTTTCATTAGAACTTGATTGCATCAGATTTGTGATAGGTCTTACTCTGACTATCTACTTGCAATGTTCCTCTGCCGTGACTGTCTAAAATAGAAATGAAACATGTCTGGTCTGGAAGATTGAAGGCTCACACATCTTTCATGAGGGTCTGATTCGTGGTTACACTGGCTTGGGGCTTGTGATGTTGAAACACATTTTATGCTAACTCTTGTGAAATTTTGCTAGCTGTGTGTGTTTCTCCTAGCAAAGTGTTTCTCCTACTAAATATTTAGACCAGGTTGCTCTTAAAAATGTTGCTTCAATCTAACTAGGTTCCGTTGGCTAAACGGCTTGACCTTACTGCCAATATGGTTGACCCTGTTCTTCCATCTTGTTACAGAGGCAAAGAAAAGGTTATTACAGCTGGATATTGTAGCAAGGAATACTTAATTCCTTTCTATAAATTTTGCGCTAGCTTAAGTTTAGGTGAAACTGTATGATTGTTTATAATCACACACATGATAATTGAAACAGTATGAATTTTTATATGTACACACATTTGAGAAAGTGCTTATGTGCTATCTATCTTCCATAAGCACCAGTTGCCTAAAATCTTTCTCTAAATCTCGTAGTTATGGACACCAGTATCGTTGAAAGGCACTTCAATGAATTGCACTCCAAGGGTTGAAAAATGGTATAATATATGGGTAGCATCTAACTGATCATATATTTGTGTTACATTATGTAAACAATAGATCTTGTCTTTTAAGCTTACCATATCTCATTGTTAATGAAGGTTTTCCTAATTCCTTTTGTTGGAATACTATTCCAATACAACACTCTCTATGAACCAAGGGCCACGGTGGAAACAAGATGTTTATATTATAGACCTATGATGTGCGGTGTATTATTTTTGCTTTAACATAACACATACTTGTGCCTGAAACTGTAATGTGATACATTTTGTGGTCACTGGTTCTGGAGAGGTTGAAGTTGGTCGCATAATTGGCAATGTGTTGTCATATTTGAGTTTGCGTCAATTATGTAAGGCTTTGGACCCATAGATATGCATGGTTTTAAACTTCCACTCATTGTCCTGGCCCTTTCCATATGGCAAGATGAACTTAATATGAAGATCCATACAGTACTAGTTCATGGGTTATTTAATATTACATATACTTTTGCGAACCTGGTTTGGACTTATAAGTATTAACTGTATTGACTTGAATCTTATGCTATGTTTCACTGCTAAGAGTAATATTTTTGGAGGTCTTAGACTATGCCATATAAGTTGCAAACCTCAATCATTTGGAATCATTTGGAACTTGAAAATTAAATATTCATTGATGGAAGGTCCAAGAAATCATATTTTAGTGGATCTTAAACTATTTCCTAACCGTTGTTGCACTATTGAAATTCTACTTGACTCTTCAATGAATAAATATTATATATAAAGTAGATTTATTGGTTGTCCATAGAATTATGAAAAAGAATTGTGCCGCTTATAGTGGAGGATGCCTCTTAGGCTGTTCTGGTGTAAGGTGGTGCGTAATCCTAATCGATGAAATTTGGAAGAGAACACACACACAGAGAGAGAGAGAGAGAGAGAGGGGTAAGTGAGCTGCAAGCGGCAGGTATGGGTGCGAAGCGGGACTTTCCAGGAGGTCACCCATCCTAGTACTGCTCCCGCCCTAGCACGCGTAACTACGGAGTTCGATGGGATCCCGTGACCGTGCTAGGCATTGCCGTGCAAACACACATACAACTTTTCAAATACAAACATTTCGCACGGAATATTTCGTGCGAAAACATTTTGAATTTTTTTCCTCTTCAAGAAATAATGGTTAAAAATGATGTGATTTGGCCTTCGATCAATGTATTACAACAAGTTCTATTGTTTTAAAACCGTTAAATTTTGTAACGAGTTGATCGGTGCTCAAATCCCCTAGGATTAACCCATTATTTTCACTGAGATATATAATTGTATGGATCAAACAGCAAAAATTTTTTTTGCAAAAAGAATTTCTAAAAAAAGTTTAAAATATTTTCGCACTGGCTTTCGCACCAGAATATTACTATATATATACATATACGTGTATGTAAATATACATATTTGTATGTATACATATACAGTCTCACTGCCATTGATCCAGTACTCACATCACTTTCGATGCCGGGTCTCACCGCCATTGATCCGCTACTTATTGTCACTTTCGATGCTGACACTTGTTGTCACTCTGGCATTTGTTTCTCCGCTGCCATCCACAAAGAGACGATAGAAAGAGGGGTTATGGGAAACTCTAGCCTCTTACTATTAGTTGCGGGTTCGGTCAGATCCACAACTAATTAAGTTCTGTTTTTTTCCTCTTTTGTATCCCCTACTCTATTTTTCTCCTTTTTACTCGATATTGAACTGGCACTATTCATTGGCTCTAGCACATATGCCCATCATGGTGTTTTTAATATATTGGTTCATAGTGAACAAGTAAGCTATTTAAATATTGTTTGTTTTAAGGTAACCAGTGAGATTTACAGTAAATGATACTCCATATGGTTATATTTTACTTGGAAAGAGTGTGATAGGATATGAGAGAGCTAGTCTTTGTGGAATAGTAGTTCTTCTTAATGCTTTATTCAAAGTTATCTGAAAAATATAATATTGTGCACAAGCGGTAGTCACTTATGTGTCATTTTGTTAAAGATCCACCCTGCATTTGTAACACTCATTTTACGTAGTGATCTGTCGATGTCATTTATCCATGTAGAAATTATGTGCCTTTTGTTTCTCACAAGGAATATAGGTTTGAGTGACTTTTTTATGCCCAATTTTTCAAGTTCATAAAGAACTTTAAGTAGTTTGAATTTTTGAATAACACAAACTAATGCAGTCATACGATTTTAATGATAGATGATGTGTGAACACAATAAACTACTGCAGTCATACGATTTTAATGATATGTGATGTGTGAGTGCAGCAAACTAATGAACTCGTATGATTTTCATGATATATGATGTGTGAATATATTTCCGATTTACATGGGAGATGTCATGGATGTGATAGATGTTATCTGGTTGGAGAAAGACCTAAGCTCTCATCTTTTGACTCAAAACATAGTCATAGATGCATTGTCAAGCATGCATAAGACCCCATTAAATTCATGATTAAGATGACGTGACAAGCGAAGACAATATTGCTGAAGCCAGTCGAACAAATTCAATTCATTAAATAAAAGTTTACGACAAGCCAAGATATATTGTGTAGTACAATTAACACCAAGTATCATTCGTAATACTTCTCACATTTGATTGCGTTTTATCCAAATTATGAAGATCAAATGTTTGATGTTCATGATAAAAAATTGAAGAATACATGTTTAGTGTGGTATAGTCATTTATTCTCCAAATTTTTATTGGTTTGCCATATATCCGCTTTCTGTCCATACGTGGGCATGTTCAATGTGTGTGCACATGCTAGTACTTGCACAGACATGCATGTGTGCACATACAAGGAACACACCCCCCATCACTCGTTGAACAATTTTCTTGCAGTGCCTGCAGTAGATCCACATTATATCCTAGGCTTTTTAGGATTTACTATTCTCTTGTCCATGTTGCACACATGCTCTGTGTTCTTGTCTATGCTGTATGTTATACCAGCCATGTTCTATGGATCCACCAATGAGGATTCAATTCTGTAATTTAGAAGAAGAACCTGTAGAGAGAGGAGTGATATACATTTGTAGATATCTATAGCGTGATAGACCTTAGGTAACGGGAGCAAGCAATGGTGCATAGAGGTGAAGCGGCTACTTCGATAGCTAAGTTGATTTCTTGTAGAAGCCTAGGACACAGTGAACTTAGAGTGCTCTAAAAGAATGGAAGTAGTTGAACGTAAGTTGCTTAAGCATTCTTAATACATGTTTATGCTGTCATTGGGCCGTATCGAGCTGAATGATTGGCACAT
Organism: Scilla litardierei; assembly: GCA_030789695.1. NCBI lineage: Eukaryota > Viridiplantae > Streptophyta > Magnoliopsida > Asparagales > Asparagaceae > Scilla > Scilla litardierei. The sequence goes on along the minus strand of CM061142.1, from coordinate 809,274,102 downwards.
GGTTCACTTTAATCTTCTAAACCCTAGAATCTTGATACTGGTGATATTTTACCATGTTAAAAGTTGCTTTCTGTGGTGGTTATTTAAGGCTGTTGCTATAGCAGTTACTGCTTGATATTCTCCATTATACTTTTTATTAGCTATGGTTGCCTATTTATTTATTTATTTTTCTTTTTTGGGTCTCTTCCTCTCTCCCCGTCCCCCCTCATCTCCTGTTGTACACCAATCCTATTCAGTGACTCCATTTGTATGCAGCTGCTAACATGTTCTACACCTGCTCTATGGTGTGCCTTGTGGAGGTTCAAATCCTCTTAAGAGACATTACTGTTATTGTTAATGGTACATGCACTAGGGTGATGTCCAAACTGTGCTCTATTTGTTTCAGTCAAAACTTTAAATGCTTTGATGAAATATTGTTTTTCCCAGAACTGATTAGGTTAGCACATTTCATTGAATTTGGTGGTACATATCCTCTTCAAGGATGATGGGGATCTATCAAATCCAATTTGGATTCAGATTGTTTTTAGAAGTATTTGAGTTCTTTTTAATTTGTTATTTGAGTCTTTTAGTTTCCTTTTTGTGAGTTTGAGTCCTTTTTTATTTTTAGTCATTTCTTTTTATTTTTAGTGATTTCTTATTTTAGTCTCCCACATTGGTTGATGAAATAATCTGATTAGGTTGAAAACCTATATACAGGCCTAAAGTCTTACTATATTTTCATTGAAGATTAATGAATGAAATTTTATGTAAACTCTATTTGCTAGTTACAATTTACACATGGGAGGAGCAAGAATTTGCTTGGTTGTTTAGGCGAGGTTCGAAAAGTCTTCACGTGTGATGCTTGAAATTTTATCAAATTTGTTGATTATTTTTCCTTAATTTTTCCCACCTTATCATTTCCTTGCCATCATACATCAACTTGGTATTAGAGTTGAAGAATCCTATTTTTTATTCATCTTCTTTTCTTTAGGTTGCATTTTAGTTGGGGTTAGATCAAAAAAGTGTAGTTCTGTTTCAACAAAAAAATATCGATCTATATTCAAAAAAGAAAAAAAAATCCAAAAACACCTTGAGTACAGATCATCTTCATCTTCCCCGCAACACACCCAAAATCCTAACATTAACCCTAAACTCAAAAATATCCAAACCGTAGTCGTTACCACCCCCACCTTCCTTCATCACCATCACAACCATCCAATCCTGCAACCAACGCCCTTTCGCATCATTGCTATTGTCTTCATCTCTTTATCATTCCATCTGCGCCATCATCACCATCCATCTGCGCCGTCATCATTGTCATCATCTTAGCCTTAACCGTCTGCAAATCCAACCCCGAGTGTCATCCCCATTCAGCATTGTCACTTGAGTTAACCGACCTGACCGCCGTTCCCTATCAACTCGTCGGACTTCATGGAGGCCCAAGATGCAGTAGATCACATTGCTAGCAAGAAGCTTTGTCAGAATATTATGGGAAAGATTGTGGCTCAATTAAAGCTGAATTCGAATTGATCGACTGAGAGATGAGCTGATACTGATCATCAGATCTGACATGAGCCAATTTAAGCTAACAAAGCCAGTCATGGCTGAGTTGACATTCTTTTTTGGTTGTACCAAGTCGACAACTGAGCCACGCAGTGTAGCTATCAACAGCTCGGCCAAGCTGTTTAAACGAGATGATGACTTAACCAAGTCGAGCTTATAGTAACAGAGCCTAGCCTAGCCTAGCTACAATACCATACTGCAGTGCAATTTTCTATTTTAAAGAATTTTAAGGGAATTTTAGCTTAATTTTCACACAGTTTATTATTTAGTGATTTTGAAGTGTTTATCTGGATTTTAAGCTGTTTGAACCACTTACAAACCAATTCGAGCCATTACATATTTTGAATACAACTTCAGTTATTTTAAATATATTTAATAGAATTTTACAATAGATATTCCCATCTGTATGCCTGCAAATTTAAAAAATTAAGCTTCAAAAAAGTACTACATCCGACCCATTTTACGGGTTACACTAATGTTATGAGAAGTTTGAGTTCTCATTGGAAGATTTGTAATTTAAAGGATATAGGTATCGACCCATACCAATTGTTATTGACCGTATCGTATCGGTATCGTAGGCTAACGATACCGATAGTAAACTCGGTTTCGGTCGGGTTTCTGTAAGAAACTGAGGTTGAAGGCAGAAGAAAAAATTGGGAGAGCTTGCAACAGGCCAAAAAAGTAAAAAAAATTTTCCTCGTGAGTGGATTCCCCTACAAAGTTTCCCGTGATAATTTTTCCTTGTGATTTGATCCATTTAGAAACTTTCCCGTGAATCACAAGATACATCAAGACAAAAATGAAAAAACTTTGCCAGATTTCCATGCTATGTGAGTGTATAGAGAAGAAATTGCCTATAAAAAGGGAGTAGAGGAGAGAAGAAATCATAACTCATCAAGTGAAGAAATACGCTTAAACTTTCATACCTTTCTTACGATGCTCACCGATCAATTTTCAAAGGCTACGGTTGAGGGCGAGGGTTAGGCACCGAACGATGGAGCTCCATCAATCTACTTCATCTCCATCCACGGTCGAGGGTTGCGGGCAAGATGCTGGAGAGGCCTTAAATTTTCACTGGAGTTTGAAGAAATTTTCATCGAAGAATTTTTTCGTCGAAGAACCTTTTTTGACGGAGCTCGGGACCTAGGGTTTTTTGGATTTAGTTTCAACTTTGTTACTTGACGAAGAGAGCTGCGATCGATATTTACGAGCTCTACAAAACACGGTATGGATTTGCCCTTATTGGTTCGTAAATTTACACGTTTGCCATTACATTAAATCACGAGGAATTAAACTAAATACTGTAAATACGAGTAAAATGTTGAGCTGTTTATAGGGCAAATGGTAACAGTCACCGCCAGCTGCCGGTCACACTACACATTTGGCTCAAAAGTTTCATGTATTTACAAGTTTGCCATTAACATTAAAACATTGTTAATGAACTGAATGGCATACTTGTTAATTTTAGTGCTTTTTGAACAAAATGTGAAGAAGACGAGCAGCACTCGGCGAGCTCAATCTATTCGCACTCTACATTTATCATTATTATTCCACTCTTCTTTCATAGTTGCAAACATTATCCACAGTGCATATGCAACATGTTTCCATTCCTAGTTTCTTGCAGGACACATGTTTACCGTCCCAGCTTCTTGCAGGACACATGTCTCCAAGTTTATTGTTCATATTGTATTCCATGTATTGTGTATAACGCCTTTTATATTTAAGTGTGATGGCTAATAATGTGTCTATGAAGAGATGTTGTCACAGTAATTTTGAGGATGACAAATGGATTTGGGACTTCATAATAAAGATGTGGTATGACCTATTGGTTCTGTAAATTAGTACTGGATTATGTGGATGTGGTTGAGCTGAGAAAACTTTCGCATTTTAGGTATTCATGCAGTTGATGTTTCTTTTCTCTTGGGAAATTACATACCAAATTATAGAATCTTTTAATTTTCACAGTAACAGGTTAACTTTGATTCTTATACACCAGAACATCAGCACTTAAATTTAATTTCGATTCTGATTAAAAATATTTGCAATCTTTCTGGGCAAGAAGAGTCTGGACAAACAGGGTAAGATACTATGATTTTCTATTATAAACATCATTTCATTCGTGAGCAATCAGTGTGCCAAATGGAACCACATATCATTTGACATGCCATATGCTTTTCGGAGATAATGTTTGTGACACTATTTGGAAATTAACAGTAGCATAATTTTAATATTGTTCAATGAGTTCGAATATATAATATGGGAGGCGCAACATGTTTTTGGCATATTTAATGTTTTATAATATATGTCCTATTTATTAAAAACATATTAGAAATGTTTTCATATTTTTTAAATTAAAAGAATAAAAAATTATGTAATTTACACTGTGTTGTGCTATTTATGTTATGCATTATTCTAAAGTAATAGCGTTATGTTTGGCATTATGGAATTTTCAACACAGGGTATATTGTATTATTAATTATGTATTAATACCCCTTTTTTGATTTCTTAACTTGGGCACTTGTGTATTAATTGTGTTATAAGATTTAGCTATACATGTATATACTTTTTCATTCTTTTTCATTTCTTTTATATTCTTTTTTTGCCTTAACTCAGCCATTCACACCAATGTTAACATCTAGTATCATAAAATTAATTGTTATGTTGAGTGGCGGCTGTAAGCAGTAAAACTTCCTATTTTTTTATGAACTTCAAATTTGAAAAAAAAAATTATTTCTTTTCTTTACTTATGTTCCTTTTTGGGTGGTGATCTTGAAGTATTTTCATCTCTTGCTGCTAGGCTATGATATGTAGGGCTCTTCAAACTAAATTTGCCATGTCCGACATATCGACACATCGACACATATCCATCTGTCCGACACTTGTGAATACGTGCATTGATATTCACGTTATGCATTGATATTCACGTTATAAATATGCACCTCATAAAATATGTTATTGCTTCATCTGACAAATTGTTGTTAAATAAGATCATTCTGCTAAAATTAAGCTCTTTCTTATATGAACATAAACCAAATGTTGATATTTATGATTGCACACAAACACACACAGACACACACAAACTTATGCATTCTGCTGTGTATCAGGTGGCATCTGATAAAAATGATCAGGTGCATTTAACACGTGCGCATAATTGAAGAAAACACAAATCACTTAAGATTTTTCATCGGCCAATGTGCACGTGCCACATCAGCATACCACATCATCTTTGATTAGGTGCCACCTGTTTGTCATTATTCTTATACACATACCTATGTTCGCATGTCTGGATTTTTGACAATTGCACCATGTGTTTGTGTCTAGGTGTGACACTTGTGTTTGTGTTTCAAATTATAGCATCGAGGAGCTCTTGGTATTTATTTGAGTCTGATCTTTTTTCGCATATCCATTGTTGACATCTTGTCAACTTTTGCATATACAAGTCAAAAAGAAACAATGGTTAATGTTTATTTACGATTTCAATGGGGTTGCTCTTAATTTGTTTTTCTTCTTCTGGTGCTTCCATTATTTTTGTCCTTTCTTTCTGGTACTGTTTTCTGAGAGTTTTTTTACTTTGCCAGGGTGGTAATCGAGTAAAGAAGTATAGAGGGATGGGTTCTCTCGAAGCCATGACGAAGGGGAGTGATGCCCGATATTTAGGTGACACATTAAAGCTGAAGGTCGCCCAGGGTGTTGTTGGGGCAGTAGCTGACAAGGGGTCAGTTTTGAAGTTTATTCCTTACACAATGCAGGCTGTCAAACAAGGATTCCAGGATATTGGTGCTTCATCATTGCAGTCAGCTCACGACCTTATGAGAACTGGAGAGCTAAGAATGGAGGTATGGTTTGGGATTTTATACCAATTTCTTCTATGCATTATGAGTGATGTTTATTATTTATTCTTTCAGCTTATATGTCATGTTGCCTTAATTTCATTTATAAAGTATAGCTATTATTTCTCTAATTATAATATTTTATCAATCTTTATTTATAATACATTACGATCATGGATTTCTGGAAGACAAGTTCTTAGATCTTAAAACGGTGCATAATGTTTGGTATGGATGTAAATGGTTTGGATATGGATCAGATATTGATTTTATTATATCCGAATTCGAAAACATTTTCCGACACAGACGCGGGGAAAGAAGTTTAGTATCCTTTTTTTGCATAAATCAGATATGGAATATGACCATATTTCGTATAAATAATATGTATGTATTGTAGATGTATATATAAAAAAATAAAAAAACAATTTGTATCATCCTATTTGGATTAAGAAATGAGCAAGAACATGTGGATTTGTTGTTATAGATGATGATGACCAACTACCGAGTCAAGGATATAATATAATAATGGTATTATCGGATATCCACATTGGAATATGTTAAAAATGTATCAAATTTTATTATCTGAAGCCATATCTGCATATGTATCCAATTGGATAGGATATTTTGATATATGTATCCTCATCTGAGAGTATACATATGCGGATCTGATTCGGATAATTTGAATCCACATCCCTAATGATAGGTTTAATTTACTCCTGTTTTAAACAAGAGTCCTATTAGTTTAGGCAATTTGAAGGTTCAGAGATTGCAACTTTGTAATTTCTTTTATATTTCACGTGAAATTCTGCAATTTTTAAAACAGAACATAATACAGTTCAGTCCCTTTTGAGGGTAATGTGTATAAAAAAACGTTTTTATTCGTTTATGTTCTAATTTCAATCAAGAGATAGTATCATCCATTTAGGGGTGAAAATGAGCTAGGGCTAGATCGTGCCTAGGGTAAGCCCGGCGTTGGCCTCGACTGCGGGCTTTAACTGGAGAGGCCATAACCCCAACCCTTGGGCTGTTAGGCCGGTCTTAACCAAGTTTTTTTAACACACTTTGGAAGATTAACAACATTATTAGATTTTTTTTACTTGAAAACATAATTATCTAGATTTAAATCTCTTGAATCAACGACAACCAATTTAGAGCGTCAATTTCAAAAAAATATATAAATTAATGAATGAAATATGATTAGTTAAAAACCTAAATAAATATTATTTATAACCAACAAAGCTTATCATGTGATTTATGATTAAGTAATCACATATGAGAAATGATCTTTATATATTATTAAGCTCGCATATATTAAGCTTGGATATATTGTATTTATGGGTCAAAGCATATGGTTTATCGCAGGCTTTCAACCCGTCAGGATAGGGTGCGGTCGGGCTGGGGATGGGCCGAGGATCGGCCTTGCCCTGGCCCTAATATTAAACTGGTATAACTTTCGGATCCAACACAACCCACTTTTTGATAGGGCCGGGTCCTTTCGGATCGGTACTGGCCCATTTTCAACCCTACATCCATATCATGTTTTTAGTAGTAATTTTAGTAGCTTCCGATCTTGCATCCATCCCCTAACTCTGGATAATCCTTCTTGTTTCCCAAGGTTCGGACTGGAGCTGCGCAAGCCGAAGGTGGGGTGCACGGCTTAGTTTCATACGAGAAGAAACCCTTCTGAGGACCCCCGAGGGGACAAATTCTTATAATGTTGCATAAACAAACATGGCGAAGCCGAGGATTTTGCAAATGCCCTGGATTCCTCGGTTCTTCCGGCTGATTTTATGAACCATGCGAGATGTCCTCCTAGTTTTGCAGCGCTTGCCGCGAAGAGTCGAGCTGTGGCGGGAGCATGGTGTGGTGTACGCTGGAGAATCGATCCTTGTTGCTGCAGTGCTTCAGCAAGACTGAAACATAGCTTCAAGTTAATTTATGTATCGTTTCCCCCGAATGAACTGTGGCTGGAGGGGTCTCTAGTTTATAGATGGGCTAAGAAATTTATGCTGTTTATAGGAAACAGAGTTGGTTGCATCAATGACTTCAAGTTTTGCTCTACTCATACCGATTGCTTGTTCCGATGGATTCTTGTCAAGAACAATGGTGATACAAATGCTTCTGCTTTCTTTATAGTGCATATGCATTCACTACGATATGCACACGCTAATTAAAAGCCAACATATATTATCATTAAAGCACCCAATTAAATATCATTATCTCCACGATTTTAATCACACTTGAATATGCATGACCATAATATTACATAATCTCACACCCATACCTTACTGATACATTTGCTTAATTCGCGCGGCATAATTTTTAAAAGGCTAGTACGCCTGGTACATATATCGCTTGCATGTGTTGCATGGCTCCCCCCCCCCTCAAGCCTCAAGGAACATACCCTTCATGCCCCCCGCCAGCACCACTCCCTCCTCCTGCCCCACCACCATACCCTCCGGCACCTCCACCGACGCCACCTCCGCTCCCTCCTCCACCGCCATACCCACCACCACCAACACCGGCAACTCCACCCCCGCCCCCAGCCCCGGCCCCGCTTCCGCTCCCATACCCACCACCGGCCGTACCATAACCGCCGCCGCCGCCACTCCCTCCACCGCCGCCGCCGCCATATCCACCACCATGATCGCCGCCAGTGCCATAACCCCCACCCTCACCGGAACCCCCACCAGCGCCGTACCCTCCAGCGGCCCCACCGCCACCACCTCCCCCTCCACTTCCGCCTCCGCCGCCACCTCCATGGCCGCCACCGGCACCGGCACCATACCCGCCTCCACTCCCACCGCCATACCCTGCACCGCCAGCGCCAGCACCGCCTCCACCGCCTCCGCCGTGGCCTCCACCTCCACCTCCACCTAGTTCTCCTCCACCGTAGCCAGACCCAGTACCGGCACCACCGCCGCTCCCGTATCCAGTCCCGACAGTAGCCCTCTCGTCGACATGGCCGGTGCCGTAGGCTCCGGCAGCGTAGAGAGCTCTAGCAGCTGAACATATTGTGACACCCAAGGCCAGAATGAGTGCAACAATCACGAGTTTGGTGGTAGAAGCCATTGCCACCGAGTACTTGCTTGACGAAGCAGCCAAATGATGGGCTATCTATAGGGTTATGTTGGTGCATGGGGGTGGTTGAAGGCACATGGAAGTGGGGCCCCAACATTCTCAGTGTTGTATCTATGCGCTTCTTCTGTCCCGCACAATCTCTCACCATGTTGAATTGATTTGAAATGTAACGTGCTGTTTAATTTTTTCTCTCTCTTACGACTTAACCTGACCCTAGAGAGTTGTGGGGGACGAGTCATCATATATCTTTATTTTTAGCCGTCTGCAGTGAACGATTGTAGCAAAATACATGGAGTCGTAGAGTGCAGACTAAAGTTGACAGTTCTAATTGTTGTTAGTTTTCGTGGATAATCTCTTCCGTTATTTTTAGCGTTCTAATGTGCATATCTTCAGCGCATGCAGGATATATATGGGACTCATCATGGCGATGGTAGGTGGGAGCAAAAGCAATTTCGATGCCACACATTTCAAAGATGATAATATTCCTTTCATCTATGCATTTGCGGCAAAAGCTTGCTTTCAAGGGCAACAACACTCTCGACGTCGACCATACCTAGACCTCCAAAAAGAATGTCTGCGAGTGCGGTCGGCGCGTGCGCGTGGCTTTCGTAAACCCTCTTTATTCTCTCCCTGTGGGTCAGGTATCCATTAGGGTTTGTTCGCACTCGCACCTTTCTTTCTATTTGTGAAAGTTGGCTCGATTTGGGCGCTAGAGAAGTATTGGATCGCCATCCGAGCTATCTTGTGCAGAGGTAGCTGATCGTCTGTGCTCGGATCCGACCTATCTAACTCTTCACAAGTCAAAGAGGTCAGATGCCGAGCTATTGGGCTTCAACAGCGCATTGGTTCCTCGGTTTGGAGGATCGGCGGCTCAGTGGATCGGCAGCCATACAGTCCAAGCTTCGGGCAGCGCGGATTGCTCGGCCTGGCACTTCGTCTGCTCGGTCTTCAACTGGAAGCTTGGAAGTTTGAAGGGGGCCCATTATAGGGCGGTGCCCTATCTGATGTAGAGTTGCGATAGGATTTGAATTCCGTGAAATGCGGGATTCGTATCTTTTGGGAATTCCTCCTCAATGATGGTACCCTGAGCTTTATATATGGTGTTTTAGAGGAGGGTTTCAAGTGTGGAACACAGAGAGAACTTTGAGCTGCCATTTGTGAGAGCCAACCTTGAGAATTTGTAGAGAGCTTTTGGAGAGAATTTGTGTGCTTCTTTTTCGTTGTGAAGAAAGAAGATTTGTATTCATTCTTTCCTTTTGTAATAACGCTTATTGGTGTTCCCTTGGCTGGCCAGCGGCCTAAATCTATTTTCTCTCATAGTGCTCTATTTGTTTGTGTTGCTCGTCCTCGTCTCGATCATCCGACGGTCCTTGACTTCCGCGCTCGCGCACAACAAATTGGTATCAGAGCTTAGTAGTTCCGAAGATTTACGTAGGAGGTAAAGATGAGTAACTATGGCGATGACAGTTTCTCAAAGGCGTCGACTTCTGGAGGGCATGCTCTAGCGTTTCAAACAATCGTGTCCAACACGAAGTTCGAAATTGAGAAGTTTGATGGAAAGATCAACTTCGGCATGTGGAGATGCGACGTCTTAGCTGACTTGAACCAACTTGGTCAAGATATCGCATTGGACGAGACGCTGACATGCATGTTTTATTTGGAGTGGAAGATTCTGAATTGGAATGCATGTGGCACCATCCGACTGTATCTGACGAATGAGAAGAAATATACATTCATGGAGGAGACAAATGCGAGTAGGTTCTGGAAGGAGCTCGGCGACAAGTACATGAAGAAGAACATCCAGAACAGACTGCATTTGAAGAAGAAGCTTTTTGGTCTGAAGCTTGAGGATGGTGTTTCTATTGAGGACCATCTCGACTACAACAACAAGCTTCTTACCAATCTGAGGAACGTCGACGTGAAGGTCGATGACGAAGACAAAGCTATAATTCTCATCAACTCTCTACCATGGAGTATGAGTACTTGGAGTTGGTTCTTACTTATGATAAGGAATCGATCACATTTGAAGACTTGTCCAATGCTCTGACGAGCAACGAGTTCAGGAAGAACGACGAGGGCACCAAAAGTCGAGCAAATGACGCTCTTACCGTGGTGAGAGGTCGGCGTAACTAGAAGGGTGGAGATCGAAAGTGGTATGTCCGATCCAAGTCCAGGGACATAGCACTGGCCCTCATTGCAAGGATTTGGCAAAGGACCAATGTGCTTTCTGTTGAGGGATGTATGCCCTCAGTTCATTTGTATTTGATGTAAATGGATTTTAATATTAAAGATGTGGATTATTGCATATGCTGCAATAGAAAATAAAATACACGTTGTAAAATGTTTACAAATATATTTTATAAAGGCATAGAAATGAAGAGGATTTTTCCACGAAAGTAGGGGAGAAAACCGCGCACAAATCGGAGTTCAAACGGACCCAGAAAGTCTATTTAAAAGGAGTTTTAAATAAATCTCAAAAGGTCCCAATGAGAGAGTGTAACGGCCTTGTTCTGTAGTACATATTTTCGTACGTATTTCTTTAATGTATTGGTTTGAGTTTGGTTTAGCACTTCGATTGTTATTATATTATCAGTAGTTCGGACTCGCGATTGGACCCCGTATTCACGACCCTCTCGGAGGCACGATCGTCCCTGTATCTTGTTTATAATTTTTGGATGCCAAGAGATAGAGTTGTTATAGTCTTATTATTTATATTATTAACCTTTTAACTAAATACTTAAAATTCAAAACCCTAAAATATTTCTAACTGTTATGAATAGGCCCATTGGGCCAATTGGGTATCCAACCCACTATTGAAAGCTATAAATACACGGGTAGGGGGCTCTTAACCCCTTACACCTATTTCTCCCTAAATTCCCTTCACAACACGTTATCAGCACGATCACGCTCGTTAGAGGAGACGGCGGCTCGCGGGAAAGGAGATCCACAAATCGCTCAGAAAAAGAAGATCGTAATCTTCTCAACGGGGAGCGAAAAGGGCATCCTTCACCAACCGTCGCCTAGATTCCTCGTCGAATCTAGTAGGTAAAAATCCAAACTTTTAGATCTAAACTTGCTTTTCTCATTAGATCTGCATGTTTTAGGATCAAAAAGTTCACAAACTCGGTTAAATTCAACATTTTTAATAAGATCTGCATGTTTAAAACAATAAAAACTTGTTTTTAGCGATCAAAACTGTTGAAAACCCTGATTTTTACCCCCTGCCTTCGATCCAAATTTCCGTACGCCCGTAGGGCGAAACGGCGGCGCGCCCTTCGCGCCGCCGGAGGAAACAAACGCCGCGGCCCCAGGCCGCGGCCAACTGCCGCGGCCTGAAGCCGCGGCCCTGTGCCGCGGCCTGCAGGCCGCGGCCCGCCGCAGCGGCGGCCGCGGCCCGCAACCGCGGCGACACGCCGCGGGCCCCCCTAGGGTTTCCAGAAACCCTAACCCTAACGGGCTATTTTTCGGGGGAGGCCCAATATTAACCATAATGGGTTGTTTTCATGGCCCAAAAGGCCAGAAAATTAGCCCATCCACTGAAATTATTTTATTTATTTTTGGCCCTAAAAAGCCCAAAATAGTTAAAAGAAATTTTTAAAAGGGTTGAAAGCGGTAAAATAAAACATTATATTATGGATCAAAAAGGCAAAAAGTTTTCAAAAAAATATATATTCTTGCACGTCGCACACAATTTTAAATTATTTTAAATGCCTGTGTTTCGATTATCTGCGTGGTTGTATGTTGCAAAAATATTATCTGCGTGGATGTGCAAATATTAGGCTATGTTTTTAGGGATCAGCCAGGTTTCCGACACCGTTTTAAATTCCCGCAATTTTTCTTTTCTTTTGAGAGAAACTTTGTATGTGAGGATGAAAATGTAAAAAGAAGACCGAAGGACACCAAAAAGAAGCTGAAGGCGTTTCGCTCAATGAAGATAGGGGCTTCTCTCTGAAGTTCCCGAGTTGTAATTTATTTTCATGCCTTTTATTTTGATGTAACCTCGGACTGGACTTTTTATTTATTTTTCGGTGTCGGCTGGCTGATCCCCATAGCCTAAGGTCATTATTTCTGTTTTTCATTGTTTTTGCATTAAACTGCGTGGTTGATTAATTAGCTTTAATACCATGTTTTAATGTCGCAATGAAAACCATCAAACAGCATGCGTGATTGTTAATTTTTAGTAATTAATTATTCACATTACCTGAAAAAGCATGTATGTTAAAACCACAGTAATTTAAATTCATGAAAATGACTACATTACATGCGTGGATGTCTGTCTTATTTTCAGTCTTAATGATACATGCTATTTTGTTTCTGTACATGCTAGATCATAAAATGGCCAGACTCGCAAATGTAGACTTCTCAGTCCTGAAGGCTGATGGGTCAAACTACCTGAGTTGGCAGTTGGACCTGAAGTTCCATCTGCGCTCTCATGGTTTCAGTCTCACACAGACTGAAAAGGCAACAACTAGTACTGCCCCAGCTAACAAGGAGGCTTCAGTGGAAGCACCTCATACAGAGGAAGTTTCCGATATATTAAAGGCGAAAGCCATTATATATATCAGGAAACACTTAGACTCGACCTTAAAGGACGAGTACCTCACTGTAGAGGACCCTTACGAGATGTGGGATGCACTCGAGGAGAGGTACCGACATCAGAGGGATGTCATACTCCCCCGTGCACAGTACGAGTGGACTCACCTCCGCATACAGGATTTCAAATCCGTAGCGGAGTACAACTCAGCTCTTTTCCGCATCACCTCACGCTTGAAGTTGTGTGGTGAACCAGTGACGGAGAAAATGTTGCTGGAAAAGACGTTTACGTCTTTCCATGAAAAGGACATGATCCTTATGCAACAATATCGAGAGAGGAAGTTCACAAAGTACTCTGACCTTCTTTCATGCCTACTTATGGCTGAACAGAACAGAGACCTGTTGGTTGCCACCCACAACCTGCGCCCTCCTGGCTCCGCTCCATTGCCACCTCCTGCAGAGGCCCACTTCCAGTCTTCCCAGAAGAAGAAGACGGACAAAAAGGCAAAATTCCAGAAATGGAAAGAACAGAAGCAGCGGAAGAAGGCCACTCACCCAGCTCCTCCCCAGAACCAGAAGTTCGTGGACAAGAAGCAGAAGAGGATTCCCAACAAAGGAGGCACTCCCAAGAAAGACTGGGAGGACAAATGCTCAAAATGCGGGATGACGGGCCACTGGTCCAGAATCTGCCGCACAGCAAAACACCTCCAGGACCTCTACCAGGCAAGCCTCAAGCCTCGAGCTGAGACAAACCTGATGGAGAGCGCAGCGTTGGCAGAGACCTCATGGACTCACGAAGATTTCATGGGAGATGATACTCTCTAGATCTGGACCACTTTTATGCAATTAGCAATGTATCTTAAATTTTTATGCATCGTATCTAGTTCTTTTTTCCATGTCAAACAATATCTTTTTAGCATTTATTTATGAAAGTGAATCTTTTATCTATATTTATTGCTTGAATGTCTTTCCCCATTTATAGATATGGAACTTATCTGCCTAGTGGACAGTGCATCGACGCACTCGATCCTTCAAAACATAGACTATTTCACGAGCGTAAGTAGTTATTCTGGCCCACTGAGAACAATCTCAGGGCCAGCAAATATAATCGAAGGATCAGGGGAAGCAATTATATTGCTCCCCGGCAACACACAAATAACACTTAAAAATGCGTTATACTCCCCAAAATCCATCCGAAACCTCCTAAGTTTTAAAGACATCCGTTTAAACGGATATCACTTAAAGACGGTCGAGGAGGATAAAAGGGAATACTTGCTTGTAACGGCTCTTACAAATGGTTCAAAAACCATTGTGGAACGTTTCAAGGGACTCCCCTCGGGACTCTACCAAACAAGTATACAAACTCCAGAAACATCCATGGTGGAGCACCTGCAGTGCCCCTAAACACCAGAATTCCAACTCTGGCACAGTCGACTGGGACACCCTGGTTCGGTTATGATGTACCGCATCATAAAGAACTCCAGGGGCATTGACCTGAAGAACCTGAAGATTCTTCAAAAAGGCAAATTCCCATGTCCACCCTGTTACAAGGGTAAACTGATCACGAGACCCTCTCCACTAAAAGTGGATGTGGAGTCTCCCAGCTTTCTGGAAAGAATCCACGGAGACATTTGTGGGCCGATTCACCCATCAAGTGGTCCGTTCAGGTACTTTATGGTCATGATAGACGCATCAACTAAGTGGTCACATGTGTGCCTACTGTCCACCCGTAACCTAGCACTATCTAAGCTTTTAGCTCAGATAATAAAGTTACGGGCCCACTTCCCCGACCACCAGATAAAGAAACTTCGTCTGGACAATGCGGGGGAGTTTACGTCACAAGTCTTTCTAGACTATTGCCAAGCTCAGGGAATTGAAGTCGAACATCCTGTAGCGCATGTTCACACCCAAAATGGGTTAGCAGAATCTCTAATTAAGAGACTGCAATGGATCGCTCGTCCATTATTACTTCAATCCCAGATGCCAGTGAATGCGTGGGGTCATGCAATTTTGCATGCTGCATCTTTAATAAAATTAAGACCCTCTGGAGGTCAGTCATCTTCTCCAATGCAACTTGCACTTGGAGCCCCACCAATTGTCTCACATTTGAGAATATTTGGTTGTGCAGTATACGTCCCCATAGCACCACCACAAAGGACAAAGATGGGTCCACAACGTCGCCTAGGCATTTATGTTGGGTTTGACACCCCCTCCATAATTAGATTCCTAGAACCCCTTACGGGGGACGTCTTTAAGGCACGTCTAGAAGACTGTGAATTCGATGAAACATCGTTCCCAAGACTAGGCTCACAGACAAAGAAGCCCGAAGCTTCAGAAAGTATCACTTGGGATACAAAAACTTTATGTCACTTTGATCCGCCAACAAGCCAGTGTGAGGAGGAGGTCCTGAAGATTCTCCACATCCAAAACACTGTCCATCTCTTGCCGGACAAATTTACTGACAACCAGAAGATTGTCAAATCACACGTCCCTGCTGCTAACACTCCAGCTAGGATTGACATACCGCAAAATGGATGCAATCCGCCTGCAGCAGAAATGGTTGGACCTCTCAAAAAGAGAGGACGACCACCGGGATCCAAGGACCAAGTCCCTCGAAAGAGCAGGACCCTTGGCAATGGTAAACAAATACCACCACAGGATGCTAATTTAAGCCCTGCTACCCCATCTCTCCCAAACTCTCATGAAGAGGAAAAACCGGGAGAAAATGAAGTATCGATACACTATGTACGAACTGGGGAGTATTGGGACAGAAAAAGCACAACAATAGATGACACATTTGCGTGTAATATTGCCATCAACGTCGCGTACTGCGACGATGATATTGAACCACGCTCTCTGACAGAATGTCAAAGCAGAGATGATTGGCCAAAGTGGAAAGCGGCAATAGGAGTGGAGTTGGATTCACTCACCAAACGCAAGGTCTTCGGACCAATAGTCCAGACACCAAAAGGTGTAAAATCTGTGGGATATAAATGTGTATTTGTTAGAAAACGAAATGAACAGAATGAGATCGTACGCTACAAAGCAAGGCTTGTAGCGCAGGGTTTTACCCAACGTCCTGGGGTGGATTTTGAAGCCACATACTCCCCGGTCATGGACGCGATCACCTTCCGATTCCTCATTGGCATAACAGCACAAGAGGGTTTAGATATGCAACTCATGGACGTGGTCACTGCATACCTATATGGCAACCTAGACTGAGACATCTATATGAGATTGCCTGACGGTTATTCTTTGCCTGCAGCACTAAAAGAGAGAGACCGTGACATCTACTCAGTGAAACTGCAAAGATCATTATATGGTCTAAAACAATCTGGAAGGATGTGGTATAACAGACTGAGCGACTTCCTTGCACAGCAAGGATTTAAAAACGACCCAGTCTGTCCTTGCATCTTTATAAGAGCAAAGGCAACAGGATTTGTAATAATAGCCGTCTATGTAGACGACTTAAACCTCATCGGATCTCCTGAAGAGATCGCAAAGATTTCTAGAAGCCTGACAGAAACTTTCGAGATGAAAGACCTCGGAAAATCAAAATTCTGTTTAGGCCTTCAAATAGAGCATCTTAAAGATGGGATCCTGTTACACTAGTCAACTTACACATCGAACTTACTGAAAAAGTTTCAGATGGATAAGTGCCACCCCCTCAGCACTCCGATGGTCGTCAGATCATTGGATGTTCACAAAGACCCCTTCCGGCCACTGGAAGAGGGGGAGGAAGTACTAGGCCCCAAAGTGCCTTATTTAAGTGCTATCGGCGCACTCCTTTACCTGGCTAACTGCACTCGCCCTGACATAGCGTTTGTAGTAAACTTACTAGCCAGATATAGTGCTGCACCTACACAGCGGCACTGGGCCGGAGTTAAGCATCTTCTGCGCTACCTCCAAGGGTCCATAGACTTAGGTCTATTCTACAGGAAAGGGGCATCAACTGGTTTAGTTGGTTATGCTGACGCAGGTTACAGGTCCGATCCTCATACAGAGAAGTCTCAGACCGGATACATGTTCACATATGGCGGTACTGCCATATCCTGGAGATCTGTGAAGCAGACCATGACGACCGTCTCATCCACCCACTCAGAGCTACTTGCGATCTTCGAAGCAAGCAAGGAATGCTTTTGGCTACGCTCGGTGATCCAGCACATACTCACCTCCACCGGCCTGACGACCGGCGTTCTTGCACCCACTACACTCTATGAAGACAATGCAGCATGTATAGCCCAGCTACAGGACGGCTACATCAAAGGTGACAAGACGAAGCATATCTCCCCCAAGTTCTTCTGGACGCACGACCTTCAGAAGCAAAAGCAGATTGAGGTACAGAAGATCCAATCATGTAATAACTTGGCGGATTTGCTTACCAAATCCCTGCCTACTAGTATCTTTGAAAAACTTGTACATGGGATTGGGATGAGGAGAGTGAGTAAATGTAAACTGGGTCAGGATGAGAGAACTATGAACTCATAGATACATAGGAGACTGATGTATAGATTCATAGGAAATCTGCAAGCCTGAAGCTTGGTCAGATAAGGGGGAGTCAACTGCAGAGTTGTACTCTTTTCCCTTGGCTACAGGTTTTTTCCCACTGGGTTTTCCGTAGTCAAGGTTTTGACGAGGCAACCTCGTTGACTCTGGATCCTGAAGTATCCACCCCTAGACACATCCCCAAAACAGGGGAAGTTATGGGTTAACTGTTCTTTCTTTAACAAGACAGTTACCTTAACTCGGATCCTGAAGAATCCACCTCTTATTTCAATGTTGATTGGATAAGGGGAAGTGTTATGAATAGGCCCATTGGGCCAATTGGGTATCCAACCCACTATTGAAAGCTATAAATACACGGGTAGGGGGCTCTTAACCCCTTACACCTATTTCTCCCTAAATTCCCTTCACAACACTAACGTTATATATTCTTTTTTAAATTGAGCTTATGTACTAACTAATTACACTTTAAATCCTAACTTAATAACTAATTGTTATCTCCTAACTACTCAACCCCAAATGAATCCCAGGCCACAATTGAAATCCAAACCGCACGCTCCCTCTCTCCTCTCACCACGTCCCATGCAACCATCCACGTTCGCCCTCTTCCCATGCACGCACATCATGGGCGCAAATCACAACTGCCTCTTCCTCGTTCTCCCCTCCTCCCTCTTATTCTTCTTCTTCTTTCTTTTAAACCCCAGGGTACACCTCCTCTCCCTTTCAAAACGAAACCCAACCCGGCAGTCGCCGCCCTTTGCCGCTCCTCCGACTCGTCCCCTCCTCCGCGCAGCCCCACAGACCAACACCCACCGCCAGCTCTCCAACCCCGCACAAACCCATCGATAGCCCAACACCCTCCGCCCTAAGCCAAGCCTCGCCATCTTCATCACCTTCGAGCATCCCCGCTGCCCTCCAGCAGTTCGTTGCCGCAGCGAGCTTCCAGCCCGTCACCACCACTTCAGTCGCCGCGCCTCACCTGACCGCGTCGCTCTGTCGTTCCTCTGCGCTGCCACTGCCGTCGGTTGTCTCCCTCTTTGCCAAGTCGCCGTCCGACCTTCCTCTGCAACCGAACACCAAAACCTGTGTGTTTCTTTTCCATATGAACAGAAACTTGTACAGGGGAACAAGGTTTTATAAAATGAGTTATATATGTTATTAAGATATGTTAGTTAGTGAGTTATTTTATAACATAGGTTAGTATTATACCTGAAGTATTAATAACACTTGTTATTAACAGTATTGTTAATGGGTGCATTAAATAAATTGTTAGTAATATGTTTAGTTAGTATATATTTAGTGTTAAATTATCAGTATGCTTAAGCTTTAATATGTAGTTGGTTAGTTGTATAAGTCAATAGGTAAACTCCTTATAAAATGTCATGTTAGTAGTTTAGAGTTATAAATTAGTTAGTATATTAAAGTCAGATAGACCCAATAAATTGAATATAAGCTGTTAGTTTAGAGTTATAAATTAGTTAGTATATTAAAGTCAGATAGACCCAACAAATTGAATATAAGCTGTTAATACCATAATTTTGATGACACAGAAATCGTCATGCCCTTCCTACAATCACAACGGCTCCAATCAGGCAAGTGTGCGAATTATTGAAGTTTAATGTTTTAACCAATTAACTTCCTTGTTTTAGAATGTGTTAAATGTCATATGAAAATGCTGATGATTAATACGTACCATGCTATCATACCATGCCGTACACACATTTGGAATTTAATCCTTTGATAGATTAAAAATTGCTTAGTAGTATGGACATCGACGGAACATAATGAAAATCTTGAATTCGTGCATATTGATAGGCTGACTCGTGTTCCAACATAACATTTGGGTGGGGTTAGGGTTGAGCGGCCACTAAGCATGCGTGAAAGGGTCCCCTTCAAGAGCACCATCTATACGGTGGGTGGCGTCAATCACGATTATACCCCCGTGAGAAGGTTCGATTCACTCACCATGACTTAAAGGCGTGAACCCTAGGCATGATAGAAAACAATATGCATGGAACTTGAATAAATTGCTGTCACCTCACTTGCACACTAGAATTGCCATGTTTATAACTGCTCTGCTTTAAATTCTTTAGAACTGCTATATTTAGAAGTACTTTACTTTAAATTCTTTAGAACTGCCATGCTTAGAAGTGAAGGGTTTTCTGGGACCCTTAGGGCACAAAAACTCTATTCCCGCCCTAAGTTGGACGGAACATAGGCAGAAAAAGAATTTGCAGCGGAAAATAAAACTATGTTAATCTAATTAACATGCAGTTAAACGATTTAACTTAGCCCTAAGGTACAAGACCCTTAGCCAAGATCTATGCCGACTTGGGATAGATTTGACCATCCCAAGAAGGATCTAACCTACTGCGATTAAATTAAACTAATGCTTATTAAACACATACCTGGAATCTCAACCATGGGGCAGGCGAGATGTTCCGCACCGTCTTCCGAGCTGCTCCCGTCACACGTCGAGCCGCTCCTCGAACCGCTCCTCGAACCGCTCCGCATCCCGAGGCGAGCAATCCTCGTGTCGCCGAGCCAACCACGCGTCGAAGAAAGTTTCACGCGAGTGAAACCTTCGCCAAGATTTCGGATCTGAATCCGAACTCCTTTGCGGCTTTGCTAGAGCCCTCAGGAGTAAGGCATAAATATAGGGAGATAGAAGAAATATTAATTTAAGCCTAGATCCGAGCGTGCTCCAACATTTACGAGAGCCGCTCAGATCTAGAGCTTGGGATAAGTTTGGAGGAAGGGGGAGGCCTCTATTTATAGAGACGGCAGACTCTCCCCTTTTCTGCACAACCGATGTGGGACTATTAATTTTAGAGTTAATTAAATCAAGTTAGTTTGCCCTTCACAAAGTGCAAACTTCCGTGAATTTTAACTCACTCACCGTTGAGCTTCATGATTGATACAACCTATCAATTCGAAGGGTGTTCAACGGTGAACGCATAGGAAAAAACCGTTCGTCAATCGAAGTTTGTTTGACCCTCCAATTAATCGCCCAAAGATCAGCCAAAACCCCACCAAAAGGCACAACCCAGCCGCCGCAGAAGGCACGCAGCCCTAGGGCTGCGTGCGGGGCCCAATACGCTAGGCGCGTGCAGTGCACGCGCCCAGCGGGCGCATAGGCACCCGCGCCCCATGAACAGCGGGCGCGGGTCGGCGCCCGCTGGAGCGGGCGCGGGCCTGCGCCGGTTCTCCAGCGGGCGCCCGCTTCTGTTGAAGCGGGCGCGGGCCTGCGCCCGCTCCTAGCGGGCACCCGCCCCTGTTTCCTAGCAGGGTTCAGCCCAACAGGTTGGGCTGAGCCATTTGGGCTTCTTTTGGCTGTTTTGGCTCTAACTTGAGTATTTGGTGTCCGATTTGGACGCCGTTCAAACCTGGGCGTAGACCGGGACATTCCCGTCTTACCCGTGAACTTTTCCTTGCGTTTGTATTATTAAATATAGTCTTAAACAATATAAGACACATTTAATCTCTTTTGCATCATATGCAATTTAGTCCTTATCTAAGCTTAAATTATCATATTGCATCAAATGCAATTATTTCATCCCGTGCATCAAAAATGTAAAATATTCTCCCTAACTAATTTCTACCTATTACTAGACGAAGGTCGCACTCTTTGTGTGACACTACGGCCTAAGCCTACTACAGTTTGGGCTCGAAGCCCTATACGGCAAAGACCACGAGCAGTGGCTGACGTCCCTATTTCAGAATCATCATAATGTGGTTAGCTCATCAACATGAGAATTGTCGGGACCACCCTGACCGTGTCTGTGATGAGTTCTACAGTTATAGTCTCTTCGTCTAAACTATGTCGTGTAGATCAAGTCTAGGGTACGGTCGAACTGTCAACCCCAATAACTTGACTCCGGTTAGTTTCCATCGATCTTTAGTCAATTAATGTTGGACTTCTTCCAACATACTCTGCGCAGAGATTTTACTAAAGACCGAACTAACTTTACGACACTAACTCCCATTGACCGTGAGAGACGAATCCTCGCTTGGTCATTACTCTCCTCGTACGCTTCAAGTGACACCCAATCAAAGACCTTTCGACTGGCCTAGCCTCGAAGTTAGGTCAGTGATCTAAGTGGCACCGTTCACGCACAGGTTCGTAAAATGAGCTCAAGTCAAAAGACCAACTAGCCTATCATCACTTAGAGTTATCATTGACAGATTGGTCAATGTAACCATATGATAACTCTTGTGGATCGTTCAGTGAATTCATTCTCTAATGAGCACCTGTGTCTCGTCTCCGACTGCGCCAAGTCGAACGATCATGAGATCATCGCCACCGCTAAACGGTGAAGACTAAGACACAATGGTCTATCCATGTTTCGATTACTTGTCTCGAAACATCTACGACCACGAACCATTTTAGACTTATGCCAGAAACGGTCAAACATTTCTCCATGATCGAGATACTCATCTCGATACATGTTTGACATTGCATAAAGTCTCAGGACTTTACCTAAGTTAATATCTAATGTTAACTACATTATAATATAACTTAGATAAATTATCACCAAATAGCTTACTGTTATTTCGAACAAGACGTTTGTGCTATTCACACAGAGATAAATAGCCTCTAAGGCATCATATCTCTACATCTCCCACTTGCACTCAGGCCCATTTATCTCGGTATCTTATACCGTTTTTACACATAAGTTTTTCCGACTTCATGTGGTAGAGCCTTCGTGAGTGGATCTGCTAAAACCGTCTACACTATAGACTTAAGGAGTTTCTATGTTCACGTTAGACCAAATAATTGAATCTAATTCAAATAATTCACTTGGTCTTTTCAGAATCCATAATATTTTTATTTACGTGGATCCTATCCAGTTCATCGTACCTTACGATAATAATTTTAAATTAGTTATTGGTCATTTCAAATGGCTCATATCCATTTTTGATAAAGTATCAAACTCTTTGATCACTTCGTCAAAATATATGTTACATCCCTTTGATGCCTCGCATGTAATTTATATGTTCCCACTGACCTTGAAAACTTTCTGGCTAATTCATATAAGTTGGTCCGTCTAAATCATATTTAGAAAAACGAACTTATAAGTGAATGCTCCAATTTTCATGGTCAACATGAGCGTTTTACATCGAGTTTGGTCCGAGTAGATCTGTACACATCTGCTAGCGAGACGGTTCCAACATAATCCGTTTATAGGAATTAGTATGAAAACCCTTCTCGACCAACATGATTGTACTTCACTATTTTCTTTCTGCTCCTAATCTTTCAACTTAAAGATTTACTTGCAGAAAGTGAGGAAACATTTTCCTTATGCACGTAAACTAAATTCCAAAATTTATTTACGCACACGGACCAATTCTGATTGCATCAAATTTTAAATCGGAGTTACTACTCCGAATTTCATCCTAGAAGTTGACTAAGTCATCATTAGTTATGATGTCCAACTCGACAATTCGTCTCACGAGATTCGAGTAATTATACAACTTCCTTACGATTGATTTAATGAATATCTTATTGATAATGTCCTCATAGAACATTATCAAAACCTAGGCATTACTATCTGGGTCTTAACCCAGAGGGAGGACTTAACCCAGAGTCACTTGCAATGGATCACACCAAGTCTAACTAAGTATGATTCATACCTTTTAACACACTGATGTGTTAACAGACTTGACCTGAGAGATAATCATATTTTCTTTTAATTACGCAAGATTTTTATGTAGCTAAGTATTTGACTATTCGATCTAATCGAATCAATTTAAATACTTTTGTCATTTCGTTCTTTATTTTATCAGACTTGTGTTTCATCACGAACACGTGTCTTAATAAAATATACGAATAGCTTATTTTGGTTAATCTAGACTCGGGTACATCAGTATGTACGAGACTGAGTTCGACAACTCATTCTCCCACTGTCTTACAGATGGGTTTCGGCCATTATATCTTAGAGGGTAAGATTCACAAGTGTCCGCAGACTTCATAATACGAGAGGTCAGACCACTCTTTATGTGACTTGTGAAGCTTACTCTCTCGATACGGCCTAGTCTATTTTTCCATATAAGTTTGCTACTATCTTGTGTATTTATATATTAACATTTAATACATATATTATCGTTATACATATTACTCATTGCTTCAGAAGAAATGTGACAACATTCGTCAAAATGTGTTAACCTTTTGTATAACAATAATAATGAAATCGTGACATCAAAATATGTCACATTTTCATTTGCTCCTACTTATGCCTTTACTAATGATAAATTAAACTATTTAACTTGATTGACTTTCCGGAGTGCATTCTTCCTTCTCTAAATCACATTTAGATATAAATAGCCCAATATAAATAAATAGCTATGCAAGCATCTCATGTATCCAAATGTCTGAGAGTTGCAATCTTGAGTGTAGCTCAAGAAGTTGCTTGTCTCAAGATCCGGTTGGGATACATAGTCTTGCACCGCTCATGCACTCGTATTCGACTCAAACGGTTTGATCGAATTTTCGAACTTTGCGGATCAAAATTGTTTGTCCATACAACCTTGAGGGTAGCTCGACAAGTTGTAGGGAGAAACATGCTTCGAATATCATATATGTTCAAGCTGCCTCATATAGAGACGAGTGACTTGTAGCTTGAATTTATTTGTTGGACCCAGAACTTAATGAAATCATATTTCTTAAGTCTGTTCTTTCGAAGGTCATTTTAATGTCAACGAGAATATAGTTTAATTCTATCAATTAGAGTTTAACTTGATATTCAATTAATCAACCTAATTGACCAGTTAACTTATTTCATTAAAATATTATATTTTGATTCCTTCGGTAAACATAGTCTTGCCCTAGTTCAGCATATATTAAATATAGGTAGAATGGCTTTTATCTATCTATATCCTCCCACTATTTTTACGATCGTTTCAAAGCTGAATAACGAACGATTTAATCGAATTAAAATTAATGGGTAAGATGTCCAATCGCCCTGAGCCTAACAACATTGAGTGTAGCTCAACAAGTTGCTTGACTCTGCGATCGGAAGATGACTCTTCATCGATCATATCAGATATGACCCTCTTATTGATTTTTACCCCTAGCAATTTGTGATCATGAGTGTGCTCATCCAAATCACAAGTCTAGTCTAGCCGGACCCTTGTTTTCGTGTCTAGCCTGACTTGCTCCGGCGCTCGGTGTATTCACGACACGACGGTTTTGGTCAGGTCTTAGACTACATCTTCCCGGACTACATCATTGGCTTAACTTACGCCGACGCTCGGTGTACGACATGTCGGTTTGTGTCAGTCAAGATTTCATCTTATGTATTTAAGAAGTTGGTTTCTACAGGGTTGCCATGTCACAGCTTGAGTGTAGCTCAACAACTGTAACACGGGTCCTATAGTTCCCAACCCCTAAAACAAGGAGGGCTACGGCTAATCTTGAAAAAGATCATTAATGTATTTGACTTAGATATAGTCCAGGGTGTCATACAATCATGATTCGTGACATTGCGGTCCAGCAGAACACAGCCAGAGAATTGACTAAGCCAGAATCACTATCCTTTAAAAGGTGATCCAACAAACTTAGCCAAGCACATTGACTGGATTATGGTCCATTGAATGAAGCTTGTCATTTTTATATGTGTGCCATAGACTAAAGGCTTTTATTAACAACTAATTAATCCTATCAACTAGTTGAATCCTTAAATTCAAAATTTTAGGATTTGTTAAATAACTTTTATTAAGTCCTTATCAACTATAAGGTTCACGTGCTATCCTAATCGTTATTAGGATTTTAATAAATTTTATTAACAACGCTAAAAGCGAAGTCCTTTAATGAGAAGTAATTATAACAATTAGAATTAAAAATTCATTAAAAGGACTACCCTAATCATGAATTAGGTCTTGAAGTATTGTTAATGTTTTATTAAAACATATCATGTCATTAAAATTCAATTAATAAATTTTAATCATTTCTTAATGGCTAACCTAAATGGTTATCTTGTGTTATCAAATAAGGGACAAGATGACATAGCCATTAAAATAAAGCTACACTAATTTTATCGCATAAAATGAAAGTGTACAACTATTTAACAATTAAATAGACTAAAGTTTATCGCATAAACAATTTTAGACTTTTAAAATCAGTTTTAAAAATATCTTATAAATTTAAAACATCATTTTAAAAAAATTTCATGCTTAAAATTTTATCACATAAAATATTTAATCATCTAAAATAATTTTTAAACTTATCGCATAAAGTTTTAAAGCCTTAAAATCAATTTTAAAATTATCACATAAATTTAAAACACCATTTTAAAATTTTCATGTTAAAAATTTTATCATATAAAATATTTAAACATCTAAAATCCTTTTAAAATCATCTTTAAAAATATCACATAAATTTTAAAACATTTTAAAAGGGCATCTAGAAACATTTTAAATATATCTCATAACTTTAAAACATTTTATAAAGTATTTAAAAAAGCATTTCAATTTTAATAAAATCGCAGTGCTAGATCGTTACGCAAACCTAGGCTCTGATACCACTGAAGGGTTTTCTGGGACCCTTAGGGCACAAAAACTCTATTCCCGTCCTAAGTCGGACGGAACATAGACAGAAAAAGAATTTGCAGCGGAAAATAAAACTATGTTAATCTAATTAACATGCAGTTAAACGATTTAACTTAGCCCTAAGGTATACGACCCTTAGCCAAGATCTATGCCGACTTGGGATGGATCTGACCATCCCAAGAATGATCTAACCTACTGCGATTAAATTAAACTAATGCTTATTAAACACATAACCGGAATCTCAACCCTGGGGCAGGCGAGATGTTCCGCACCGTCTTCCGAGCTGCTCCCGTCCCACGCCGAGCCGCTCCTCGAACCGCTCCCCGAACCGCTCCGCATCCCGAAGCGAGCAATCCTCGTGTCGCCGAGCCAATCACGCGCCGAAGAAAGTTTCACGCGAGTGAAACCTTTGCCAAGATTTCGGATCTGAATCAGAACTCCTTTGCGGCTTTGCTAGAGCCCTCAGGAGTAAGGCAGAAATATAGGGAGATAGAAGAAATATTAATTTAAGCCTAGATCCGAGCGTGCTCCAACATTTACGAGAGTCGTTCAGATCTAGAGCTTGGGACAAGTTTGGAGGAAGGGGGAGGCCTCTATTTATAGAGGCGGCGGACTCTCCCCTTTTCCGCATAACCGATGTGGGACTATTTGTCACGCCCCGCTTCCCATTCTACCGGGAGCGAGGACGCGAGCGGGTCCGCGATGTGCTTAAAACAAGGAGGAGTACTTTTTTTTTCTTTTCTTTCTGAAATCTTTTCCTTTTCTTCCTCCTTGGCTTAAACACACTAAGCGTCTGTTATAAAAATTGCAGATCCTTGCATGCAAATTTAAGAAGCAGCTCAAACAACATTATTACATATCCAGCGTACAATAATTAAGATACATCTCGGCCTAGTATGTCCAATACAAACAAGGTACACAAATTACATTATTTTAAATGTAAATAAACAGTCGCGAAGGGGATTGTCTAATCTTCTGTGGGTGGGTACTCCACGTGCTCGTCAAGCACTGGCTCGATTCCTGTGGTAGTGTCTTCAAAGAACTCACTATCGATACCTGACGGACATTTCGTAAAACAACAAAATGAAATGTCCGTCAGCGAGATTTACTCGGCAAGATATTCTCAAAACCAAAATATTGGACATTTTAAAATTAAACAACAATGAACTTTAAAGACAAGCAATAAGCTTAATTTACAAATAAGCAATAAAAGAGATAAATCAGTTTAAAGCAGTTAAAACAGTTAAAGCAGTTAAAACAGTTAAAGCAGTTAAAGCAGTTAAACATTTGCAACCTGCAGCAATTTAATCATTGATAGCCATTTGCAATACCGTTTGCAACCTGTAGCAATTTCAATAACAATTTGCAATACTATCAGCAACCTGTGACAATTTAGCATTTAATAACCAAACTGTAGCAATCCTGTAGAAAAGAGGTTATAATAATAATCAATAACCAGTCTATCCTAGTGATAAGTCCATGTCCAAGAGTACTAGAGATAACCAACATGCAGCCTGCGACGGGAGCAACTCCGAGGCTTACCCACCGTTCCGATATGGCAACGGTCAAGGTTCTAACCCCCGTAATGTGTTGGAGGTAATTTAGTATGGCGCATCCAGCCACTCTGTAACACTTGTGATCATAGACTACCCCAATCCCAGGTCAAGTCTAGTGTCGGTCAAAAGAACGTGTACTATCTGTCTATTATTGAAATTCCATCTTCCATTCTATATTATTAAAGTTCCATCTTCCATTCAATATTGTTGAAGTTCCATCTTCCATTCAGTCAATTCAATCTCAGTGTTTCAGTAGTCCGTACAACAATTTCACCAAAGTTCATAACTTCACGACTTGATTCAGCAATTAAATGAAAACATAAAAATTCACTTAATTGGATGAAAGAACGGTTAAGATATGATTTTAACTAAGAAAATGAGTTTAAATTAGCTTAAAATATTTTCTAAGATTAGTAGTTATTTCTCAAGATTTTTAAACAATTTTTTTACAATTTTAAATAGCCAAAAAGCAATTTTAAATCAAGAAATGATTTTTAAAACATATGTTCAAGGAATTGTTTAGAGCAAACCGTACATCAGAATTCTTCAAACAAGGTGTCAAAATGATCGTATTCACTAGTACTACGACATATATTTTTATCGTACATAAGTGTATGTAAAAATAACAGATTACGAATTTTAAAAGGATTTTTAAAACAAGAATTTATCATTACAACATATCTTCAAAGATTTGTTCCGGGCAAACCGTACGTCGGAATTCTGTAAACAAGATGTCAAAACGATCGTATTTACAAGTACTGTAACATATATTTTTATCGTACAGCGGTATGTGTAAAAATTGCAAGCTACGAATTTTAAAAGAATTTTAATCTATTTAAGTTTTGCCTTTAAAAATTCACTGTGAGAAATATACTTGCCTGATCGCGACGAAACTAGCGCCAATGGATTCGTTTCGACGTTTCTGATTTTCTGGGACTAGTCTCGCAATTTTCTGAGACCTGTATCATTTACTATCAATTTAAAACCAATAATATCAGTTAATAATTATTTAAAATATACGAAAATACGTATTAAATACGTATTCATTACGTATAATAAACGAAACAGCGTTCGTTTCTTATTTTACCCGCGAGAGAGAGCGAGAGGGCGGGAGGAAGTCGTCGCTGACGGCGGTGGCGGCGTCGTGGGGCGGAGCGACGGCGGCGGACGAGCGGGGAAAGCGGCGGCGACATCGGGCGACGGCGGTGCGGCAACGGAGGGCGGCCAGGCGGCGTGTAGCTGCTTCAGGAGGCAGGGGCAGCTGATCGGAGCGACGTCGAGCAGCGAGGCGGGGCGCTGCTGGGAGCTTACGGCGACGATCGCGACGGCGGGGAGGCGGTGGACGACGGCGTGCTGCCTCACGACGGCGACGAGTGTCACCGGCGGCGGCGAACCGGCGAGGAGGAGCGGGAACAGGGGAGGGGCGGCGAGGCGCTGCAGTTCGTGTCGACGGCGAGCGGGGAGCGGCGCTGGGTGCTTCGGCGGTCACTGACGGCGGCGTAAGGTGGCAGCAAGGAGCGCTGGGGGCTTCACGGTGGCGGGAGAGAGGCCGTGTGTGGGGTGGTCGAAGGCTGAGAAGCTCACGGCGGAGCTTTGTGCGGTGATCTTCACAGCGAGGGTCGCTGTGGCGGAGAGCGGTGAGGCGGTGGCGGAGCGCGGATGCTGCGAAGAGGCGGTGACGGTCACTGTGTCGGAGGGAGGCCAGCGGGTTCGTTGGCAGCGGTGTGTCGAGGCCGCTGGGCGGGGAACGGCGGGCTCTGGCGGCGTCGACTTCGCCGGAGAGGGCGAGGGCGAGGCGTGCGGGGATACGTCGTCGGATTTCGGGGACATTGGGCTTGGCTTCTCGTCGGAAGAGGGTGGCGAGCACCGATGAGCAAGGGAGAGGGGATCGACGTGAGTTCGGGCCCTGGGTGAGGTGGGTTTGAGTGAGGAGAGAAGTCGACGTGAGCGTTTGCATGGGTTTGGGCTCCTCGAGTTGTCTGTGTTTGGTTTTAGTTAAGTGCATGGGTTTAAATAGATAATAAGTATTAATAAGATAATATAAGCATTAAATGGTACTTTAGTTAGTCAAAAGGTCATTAATAGCAAAGTTTAGCTTTTGACTAGCTAAAGCTAACACATGGGCTGCCAAATGTTGGTTTTGGATGCATCTGCCGACAAGAGGTGGGTAATTAGAATAGTAATTAGGGAAATGTAAAACGGTAATTAGTGAAACAATTAGTGAAATTACAATTTTGCCCCTAGGGTTAAACGACTCCGAAAAATTACGAAAATATAGCCACGGGTTCGTATCGTCACGAGGATCGTGACTACGAGATCTATTTCGTAGTTTGGACTACGAAAATACGTGTTTTGGGCCAAAACGTTTAGGAAGCGGGTTTGCGGGTTCTCTATTGATCCGACTTCGGAAAATTACGAAATTAATGTGGGAGGCTCTAAATGATCTTAGAGTGACACTGTAGAAGTTTGAAATCATTTTGAAAACGTTTACTTAGAAAAATAATTGTTACGGCTATAATGTTAAAATTGGGTTTAAATAATTATAAAAATCATTTAGGGATTTAGGTTGGTACTCGTGTACCCTAAAATATGTTTTAAGCATATTGGTTCCACAAAACATTTTTTTATAAATGATTTATAAACTATCTTGATGTTCAACTCCTAACAAACCATTATAAAATATTATTAATTAAGAAAAATACGTAGAAAATTAGTATTGTTGAATACGGGTCATCACATTCTACCCTCCTTAAAATAATTCCGTCCTCGGAATTTCTCAAAACTTTATAAAATAAAATAATTACTGTTATTAAGAAGCTCAAGCAAATAAATGAGAAAATGGAAAACTTGATGAAAATTACAATTTAGAAAATAAGTTGTTAATAGTATGAAATATAATGTGATATCACAACATCAAGAAAACAAGAGATGTTTCTAATAAGTATTAACATCATCATAGATTCCGTAATTATTCCTAAGACCAGTAGCATTACAAAAGTTACTCTAACTTCTCAAGTAGTCCAAAATTAATATGAGAAAATAATATCACATGAAAATGAGGGCTATTATGATGACAACCTCTGTTCGAACTTGGAACCTGAGGTGATAAGCTAGTAGCAAGATAATCAATCACCTAAAAAGAAGATCATAAAATTTATTCGTGCTACTGGTGACTAATTGGGTCTAGCCAAAGATATATAGCATGTATCGACTAATCCACGGGTACCAGCAACATCAATCTCCATAATGCCCAACCACATGCTAATGTCCAAATCAACGCCCAAAGGTAAGTACATGGCCAACATCCAAAGTCAGTACTTACTTCCAGTATTCCTTCCATCAACCTCCATAATATCCCATAATAAGGCAAGATCCAGGCTCTCATCCAGAGCCAAGCACAAGGCTTACATCCAACTTCAACTCCCAAGGCCAATATCATGCCAATAAGCATTGCCATCACTCCTTCCGTAGACCAATACTTGACATTCGCAACACCCAACATTACCCAACAAATGAACAACCAAAAGAACACTTTTCCGCAAACCAAAAAGAGTAGTCGCAAGAGGAAGCCTAAACGGGACATCAATCTGGGTGAGACCCAGGGCAGAGAGCTCAAGAGAAGCCCAAGGATTATGGCTTCCCAAGATCTCAGCCACACAGCGGTAGCGAGGGTGGCGGAGAGGGTCGTCACCAAGACCAAAAATCCCAAAACATATCGTCGGAGAGCCATCGGCGGCTGTCGATCCAAGGTGGCGAGGTGCGACGGCTGCGACTACGCGATGTGGCGGGGGCCTCCGGGATGGGGTGGAGCTTCGGGTGAGGCCGGAGGAGCTTGAGGCGAGATGGGTCGAGTTCGCTTGGGGAAGAGGCCGGGAAGAGGAGTGGGAGTCGATAGGGCGTAGGGAAACCACGGGGTGGCTTGGTGAGGAAGAAGAGGGGGTCTTTAAAGAAAAAGGGGGGCACCGAAAGTCGTCGGTAGGGTAGACGGTTAGGTGGGCACGGGGCTCGAGGAGAGGAAACAGACAAAACGCAATAAAGAGGGGGAGAGAAAGTAGGCGGGAAAAGAATTCAAACCATGGAAAAATCTGGTATAAGACGAAAGTAGGGGATAGAAAAGAAATACGAGTTACGTAACAGTCTACACTTGCACGTCGTGGTTTGGCTCGTCTCAAACTCTCTAGTACCATCCTCCAATAATTCTGAGTGTCCATCGAACTGCTACCATTGGCGAACTCGAATTTCTGGTGATTGAAGACCGAATGCTACCCTCCTTAAAATAAACGTAGATAGGGTTCAAGTAATGGAAAGATTCTAACAGAGTCAATTGAAAGGTCATCAAGATAAAGGAAGAGGTGATAGTAATAAAGATCGATAGCATTACATAATCATGATTCACGTCCTTGCGGTCCAGCGGACACGGCCAGGGAAGTGACTAAGCCAGGATCACTTATGCCCAGTCTAGCTAGGTCGATCCAACAGACTTTAGCCAAGCACATTGACCGGTATCATGGTCCATTGAAGAAAGCTTATCATTTATATGCGTGTCATCATCAACTGAAGGAAAGGTGATGAAGTGGGTAGATGGTTCAACATATGAAAATAACTGTAACTGCTAGCAAAAGAGGTTACTATGGAAGGTATAACCAAGAATGGAACACGAGTTCTTAAGCAAGGGTTAAGAGTTCGAAAAAAAGTAATGAGGTTCAACGGAAATAGGTCGTTGTGAATTTTGTGATAAGAAGCAATAGAAAATTTCCAAATCAAGAAGTGGACATGCTATGAAGATAAATACATATAGCACGATAAGATAGGCTAGCAATGATAAAGACGACGGGTGTCAAATCGATGTAAAGAGAAAAGGTTCAGATATACTAGTGATTACCGGTTCAGTAGCCTCATGGAGAATTTGGGGTTGAATTTCCAGTATTTCCTTTACGATACCCAAGATGTCGTTGTTGGTGGCGTCGTGAGTATCTGGTCGACCTGCCATACTTCAAAACAAACCGCAATGTAAAGTAGGTTAGAATAAATCTATTCTAGTTATACGCTTAGATATTAATGTCATTTAAACCGATCTTAAAGTATTTGCATACGCATGACCTGCATGGGGCCGCCACCAAAACCTGTCACGCCCCGCTTCCCATTCTACCGGGAGCGAGGACGCGAGCGGGTCCGCGATGTGCTTAAAACAAGGAGGAGTACTTTTTTTTTCTTTTCTTTCTGAAATCTTTTCCTTTTCTTCCTCCTTGGCTTAAACACACTAAGCGTCTGTTATAAAAATTGCAGATCCTTGCATGCAAATTTAAGAAGCAGCTCAAACAACATTATTACATATCCAGCGTACAATAATTAAGATACATCTCGGCCTAGTATGTCCAATACAAACAAGGTACACAAATTACATTATTTTAAATGTAAATAAACAGTCGCGAAGGGGATTGTCTAATCTTCTGTGGGTGGGTACTCCACGTGCTCGTCAAGCACTGGCTCGATTCCTGTGGTAGTGTCTTCAAAGAACTCACTATCGATACCTGACGGACATTTCGTAAAACAACAAAATGAAATGTCCGTCAGCGAGATTTACTCGGCAAGATATTCTCAAAACCAAAATATTGGACATTTTAAAATTAAACAACAATGAACTTTAAAGACAAGCAATAAGCTTAATTTACAAATAAGCAATAAAAGAGATAAATCAGTTTAAAGCAGTTAAAACAGTTAAAGCAGTTAAAACAGTTAAAGCAGTTAAAGCAGTTAAACATTTGCAACCTGCAGCAATTTAATCATTGATAGCCATTTGCAATACCGTTTGCAACCTGTAGCAATTTCAATAACAATTTGCAATACTATCAGCAACCTGTGACAATTTAGCATTTAATAACCAAACTGTAGCAATCCTGTAGAAAAGAGGTTATAATAATAATCAATAACCAGTCTATCCTAGTGATAAGTCCATGTCCAAGAGTACTAGAGATAACCAACATGCAGCCTGCGACGGGAGCAACTCCGAGGCTTACCCACCGTTCCGATATGGCAACGGTCAAGGTTCTAACCCCCGTAATGTGTTGGAGGTAATTTAGTATGGCGCATCCAGCCACTCTGTAACACTTGTGATCATAGACTACCCCAATCCCAGGTCAAGTCTAGTGTCGGTCAAAAGAACGTGTACTATCTGTCTATTATTGAAATTCCATCTTCCATTCTATATTATTAAAGTTCCATCTTCCATTCAATATTGTTGAAGTTCCATCTTCCATTCAGTCAATTCAATCTCAGTGTTTCAGTAGTCCGTACAACAATTTCACCAAAGTTCATAACTTCACGACTTGATTCAGCAATTAAATGAAAACATAAAAATTCACTTAATTAGATGAAAGAACGGTTAAGATATGATTTTAACTAAGAAAATGAGTTTAAATTAGCTTAAAATATTTTCTAAGATTAGTAGTTATTTCTCAAGATTTTTAAACAATTTTTTTACAATTTTAAATAGCCAAAAAGCAATTTTAAATCAAGAAATGATTTTTAAAACATATGTTCAAGGAATTGTTTAGAGCAAACCGTACATCAGAATTCTTCAAACAAGGTGTCAAAATGATCGTATTCACTAGTACTACGACATATATTTTTATCGTACATAAGTGTATGTAAAAATAACAGATTACGAATTTTAAAAGGATTTTTAAAACAAGAATTTATCATTACAACATATCTTCAAAGATTTGTTCCGGGCAAACCGTACGTCGGAATTCTGTAAACAAGATGTCAAAACGATCGTATTTACAAGTACTGTAACATATATTTTTATCGTACAGCGGTATGTGTAAAAATTGCAAGCTACGAATTTTAAAAGAATTTTAATCTATTTAAGTTTTGCCTTTAAAAATTCACTGTGAGAAATATACTTGCCTGATCGCGACGAAACTAGCGCCAATGGATTCGTTTCGACGTTTCTGATTTTCTGGGACTAGTCTCGCAATTTTCTGAGACCTGTATCATTTACTATCAATTTAAAACCAATAATATCAGTTAATAATTATTTAAAATATACGAAAATACGTATTAAATACGTATTCATTACGTATAATAAACGAAACAGCGTTCGTTTCTTATTTTACCCGCGAGAGAGAGCGAGAGGGCGGGAGGAAGTCGTCGCTGACGGCGGTGGCGGCGTCGTGGGGCGGAGCGACGGCGGCGGACGAGCGGGGAAAGCGGCGGCGACATCGGGCGACGGCGGTGCGGCAACGGAGGGCGGCCAGGCGGCGTGTAGCTGCTTCAGGAGGCAGGGGCAGCTGGGATCGATCGGAGCGACGTCGAGCAGCGAGGCGGGGCGCTGCTGGGAGCTTACGGCGACGATCGCGACGGCGGGGAGGCGGTGGACGACGGCGTGCTGCCTCACGACGGCGACGAGTGTCACCGGCGGCGGCGAACCGGCGAGGAGGAGCGGGAACAGGGGAGGGGCGGCGAGGCGCTGCAGTTCGTGTCGACGGCGAGCGGGGAGCGGCGCTGGGTGCTTCGGCGGTCACTGACGGCGGCGTAGGGCTTCGTCGGAGGCGTGGGCGGAGGCGACTGGTCGGAGGGGCGAGTCGCCGTCGTTTGTGGGGAGGTGGCAGCAAGGAGCGGCGCTGGGGGCTTCACGGTGGCGGGAGAGAGGCCGTGTGTGGGGTGGTCGAAGGCTGAGAAGCTCACGGCGGAGCTTTGTGCGGTGATCTTCACAGCGAGGGTCGCTGTGGCGGAGAGCGGTGAGGCGGTGGCGGAGCGCGGATGCTGCGAAGAGGCGGTGACGGTCACTGTGTCGGAGGGAGGCCAGCGGGTTCGTTGGCAGCGGTGTGTCGAGGCCGCTGGGCGGGGAACGGCGGGCTCTGGCGGCGTCGACTTCGCCGGAGAGGGCGAGGGCGAGGCGTGCGGGGATACGTCGTCGGATTTCGGGGACATTGGGCTTGGCTTCTCGTCGGAAGAGGGTGGCGAGCACCGATGAGCAAGGGAGAGGGGATCGACGTGAGTTCGGGCCCTGGGTGAGGTGGGTTTGAGTGAGGAGAGAAGTCGACGTGAGCGTTTGCATGGGTTTGGGCTCCTCGAGTTGTCTGTGTTTGGTTTTAGTTAAGTGCATGGGTTTAAATAGATAATAAGTATTAATAAGATAATATAAGCATTAAATGGTACTTTAGTTAGTCAAAAGGTCATTAATAGCAAAGTTTAGCTTTTGACTAGCTAAAGCTAACACATGGGCTGCCAAATGTTGGTTTTGGATGCATCTGCCGACAAGAGGTGGGTAATTAGAATAGTAATTAGGGAAATGTAAAACGGTAATTAGTGAAACAATTAGTGAAATTACAATTTTGCCCCTAGGGTTAAACGACTCCGAAAAATTACGAAAATATAGCCACGGGTTCGTATCGTCACGAGGATCGTGACTACGAGATCTATTTCGTAGTTTGGACTACGAAAATACGTGTTTTGGGCCAAAACGTTTAGGAAGCGGGTTTGCGGGTTCTCTATTGATCCGACTTCGGAAAATTACGAAATTAATGTGGGAGGCTCTAAATGATCTTAGAGTGACACTGTAGAAGTTTGAAATCATTTTGAAAACGTTTACTTAGAAAAATAATTGTTACGGCTATAATGTTAAAATTGGGTTTAAATAATTATAAAAATCATTTAGGGATTTAGGTTGGTACTCGTGTACCCTAAAATATGTTTTAAGCATATTGGTTCCACAAAACATTTTTTTATAAATGATTTATAAACTATCTTGATGTTCAACTCCTAACAAACCATTATAAAATATTATTAATTAAGAAAAATACGTAGAAAATTAGTATTGTTGAATACGGGTCATCACACTATTAATTTTAGAGTTAATTAAATCAAGTTAGTTTGCCCTTCACAAAGTGCAAACTTTCGTGAATTTTAACTCACTCACCATTGAGCTTCATGATTGATACAACCTATCAATTCGAAGGGTGTTCAACGATGAATGCATAGGAAAAAACCGTTCGTCAAACGGAATTCGTTTGACCCTCCAATAAATCGCCCAAAGATCAGCCAAAACCCAACCAAAAGGCACAACCCAGCCGCCGCAGAAGGCACGCAGCCCTAGGTCAGCGTGCGGGGCCCAATACGCCAGGCGCGTGTAGCGCACGCGCCTCGAGGCACGTGTGCTGCACACGCGTGCCTGGGCGCGTGCGGCGCACGCGTCCGCTGGAAAGCGGGCGCGGGTCGGCGCCCGCTTCTGGCGGGCACGGGCTTGCGCTCGTTCTCCAGCGGGCGCCCGCGCCTATTTCCAAGCAGGGTTCAGCCCAACAGGTTGGGCTGCCCATTTGGGCTTCTTTTGGCTGTTTTGGCTCTAACTTGAGTATTTGGTGTCCGATTTGGACGCCGTTCGAACCTGGGCGTAGACCGGGACATTCCCGTCTTACCCGTGAACTTTTCCTTGCGTTTATATTATTAAATATAGCCTTAAACAATTTAAGACACATTTAATCTCTTTTGCATCATATGCAATTTAGTCCCTATCTAAGCTTAAATTTTCATATTGCATCAAATGCAATTATTTCATCCCTTGCATCAAAAATGCAAAATATTCTCCATAACTAATTTCTACCTATTACTAGACGAAGGTCGCACTCTTTGTGTGACCCTACGGCCTGACCCTACTACAGGTTGGGCTCGAAGCCCTATACAGCAAAGACCACAAGTAGTGGCTGACGTCCCTGTTTTAGAATCATCATAATGTGGTTAGCTCATCAACATGAGAATTGTCGCGACCACCCTGACCGTGTCTGTGATGAGTTCTGCAGTTATAGCCTCTTCGTCTAAACTACGTCGTGTAGATCAAGACTAGGGTACGGTCGAACTGTCAACCCCAATAACTTGACTCCAATTAGTTTCTATTGATCTTTAGTCAATTAATGTTGGACTTCTTCCAACATACTCTGCGCAGAGATTTTACTAAAGATCGAACTAACTCTACGACACTAACTCCCATTGACCGGGAGAGACGAATCCTCTCTTGGTCATTACTCTCCTCGTACGCTTCAAGTGACACCCAATCAAAGACGTTTCGACAGGCCTAGCCTCGAAGTTAGGTCAGTGATCTAAGTGGCACCGTTCACGCACAGGTTCGTAAAATGACCTCAAGTCAAAAGACCAACTAGCCTATCATCACTAAGAGTTATCATTGACAGATTGGTCAATGTAACCATATGATAACTCTTGTGGATCGTTCAGTGAATTCATTCTCTAATGAGCACCTGTGTCTCGTCTCCGACTTCGCCAAGTCGAACGATCATGAGATCATCGCCACCGCTAAACGGTGAAGACTAAGACACAATGGTCTATCCGATGTTTTGATATCCTTGTCTTGAAACATCTACGACCACGAACCATTTTAGACTTATGCTACAAACGGTCAAACATTTTTTCATGATCGAGACACTCATCTCGATACATGTTTGACCTTGCATAAAGTCTCAGGACTTTACCTAAGTTAATATCTAATGTTAACTACATTATAATATAACTTAGATAAATTATCACCAAACAGCTTACTGTTATTTCGAACAAGACGTTTGTGCTATTCACACAGAGATAAATAGCCTCGAGGGCATCATATCTCTACAAGAAGTACTTTACTTCAAAACTCTAGAACTGCCATGCTTATAACTATGTTGTTGATTAAATGTATAACTGTGACATCAGAACTGCTAACATCCTTTAATCTGATTTAATAGTTCATACACCTTGCTTGGGTCAACTCACCTTTCACTTGCCAGACCCTTGCTGACATACAATCATATTTTTGGAATGTATGTCAGGTTATGAGACAGAGTACCAGGAGCAGGTGTTTGTTGAGACAGCTGACCCAGTGAGCCAGGAGTTTGTTGACCAGGAGTCGCTCCCTGCAGAGGACTAGAGACTTGTTTCTGTTGCTTCTTTAGATTTGTTTTAGCACTTTGTAGTAGGGTATGTTTCCTTGTTGTAGTTCCTTTGGCCATGTTGGGCCATGTTGCTTTTATTTCGTGTACGGACTCCTGGAGTAGTTTAGAGTTATAAATTAGTTAGTATATTAAAGTCAGATAGACCCAATAAATTGAATATGAGCTGTTAACTTAATATCATAATTTTGATGACGCAGAAACCGTCACGCCCTTCCTACAATCACAACGGCTCCAATCAGGCAAGTGTGCGAATTATTGAAGTTTAATGTTTTAACCAATTAACTTCCTTTTTTTAGAATGTGTTAAATTTCATATGAAAATGCCGATGATTAATATGTACCATGCTATCATACCATGCTGTACACACACTTAGAATTTAATCCTTTGATAGATTAAAAATTGCTTAGTAGTATGGACATTGACGGAACACATTGAAAATCTTGAATTCGTGCATATTGATACGCTGGCTCGTGTTCCAGCACAATATTTGGGTGGGGTTAGGGTTGAGCGGCCACTAAGCGTGCGTGAAATGGTCCCCTTCAAGAGCACCATCTATACGGTGGATGTCGTCAATCACGATTATACCCCCGTGAGAAGGTTCGATTCACTCACCATGACGTAAAGGCGTGAACCCTAGGCATGATAGAAAACAATATGCATGGAACATGAAAAAATTGCTGTCACCTCACTTGCACACTAGAATTGCCATGTTTATAACTGCTCTGCTTTCTTTAGAACTGCCATGTTTAGAAGTACTTTACTTTAAATTCTTTAAAACTGCCATGCTTAGAAGTACTTTACTTCAAAACTCTAGAACTGCCATGCTTATAACTATGATGTTGATTAAATGTATAACTGTGACATCAGAACTGCTAACATCCTTTAATCTGATTTAATAATTTGTACACCTTGTTTGGGTCAACTCATCTTTCACTTGCCAAACCCTTG
The DNA here is from genome assembly GCA_030789695.1 of Scilla litardierei. Taxonomy (NCBI): domain Eukaryota; kingdom Viridiplantae; phylum Streptophyta; class Magnoliopsida; order Asparagales; family Asparagaceae; genus Scilla; species Scilla litardierei. Next base: position 809,234,625 of record CM061142.1, on the reverse strand, counting down.
CTGACATACATTCATGTTTTTGGAATGTATGTCAGATTACGAGACAGAGTACCATGAGCAAGAGTTTGAAGAGACGGGAGACCCAGTGAGCCAGGAATTTGTTGACCAGGAGTCGCTCCCTGCGGAGGACTAGAGACCTGTTGCTTCTTTAGATTTATTTTTAGCACTTTGTAGCAGGGTATGTTTCCTATTGTAGTTCCTTTGGCCATGTTGGGCCCTGTTGCTTTTATTTCGTGTATGGACTTCTGGATGTGGCTTGTATATATTAATATTCTGTTGTCCTGAATGCATGCAAGAACCCTGCGATGCTGTTGTCACAGACGCTTAGTGAACTCAAGCTTCACCGCTCCAGTTCATGCGGACCTTCATAACGTTCTCGCTTCCATTCGATTTGGGAAGCGGTGCATTACAGAAAGCCCAGTCAGATTACATCACATTTTTTGGAAATTTTTTTTTTGCTGGGGGCCCGGCCCAAGGGCGGGTCATTTTGTGGAAACAGGCACCCGCAAAAGCGGGCACATGAAAAAATGCAACGCCTGTAGGGCACCCGCAGCGCCCTGCAGGGCGCGTGCATGGCACGTGCCCCCCGGGCTGTGCTTGCATCAGCCTGTGGGGCGCTGTGGGCCTCACAGCAAGGGTTGAGAACCCTTAAGTGTGTTTTTTGGACGGCTGACTTTTTCCAGCGAAAATCTGCTTTTGGGCTGATCTTTGGACACACATTTGAGGGGTCAAACAAAGTCGAATTGGATCACCGTTTGTTTCTATGAGTTCACCGTTCAGCGCTTTTCGATTTGATAGGTAGTATCAATTACGAAGCTCAACGATGAGGGAGGAAAAATTCGCTAAAGATTGTCTTTGTGAAAGACAAACTTTAGTTGATTTTTCCCACTCCATATCTTTAGTCTCACATCAGATATGATGAGAAGATGAGGGGTCAGCCACCTATATAAATAGGAGCCAACTCTCTCCTTGAAAACTCGCACCAAGTCTCCAAATCCGAGAAGCTCCCAAAAGTTTGGAGCACGCTCGAATTAAGACTTAAATTAATTATTCCATCTCTCCCTAAAATTCTTCATTGCTCCTGATCGGGCTCTAACAAAGCTACGAAGGAGCTTGGATCTGATCCGAAATCTTGACGAAGGATCCACTTAAGGTGAAATCTTCTTCGGCGCGTGGTTGGCTCGACGACAAGGGTGTTGCTTGCCTCGGGGCGTGGTGTGGTTCGGGAAGTGGTTCGACTCGGGACGAGGTGCGGCTCAAGACGCGGTTCGACTTGGAAGAAGCGGCACGGGGCCAAAGAAATGTTGCTGAAAACGACGCTTCGTATTCTGCGGAAACGAAGTGAAAGGTATGTAATTTAAATATTCATGCGTTTATAATTGCAAATATTAGATAGATCTATCCTTAGGGGTTGGTCGGACACAACCCCGAGATAGTAGAGATCTTGGCTAGGGTTGTTCTCTTTAGGGCTTGATTTAAAAATGTTTTAAATCTGTATTTTTCACTACTATTTTGTTTTCGTCGTCCGACCGACTTAGGCCGGACGTCGATTTTATGGCCCTAAGGACCCAGAAAACCAACCTGTGATATAAGAGCCAGTCTACATGATCTATGTTTTGCAGTTATAAATTGTATGTGATACAACATGTTTCTCCATCAAATGGAAGTTTTATTTAAACTATTAAATTGTCGTTTCATGTACTGAATTTCGAAAAATTGTTTTTTGAAAATTATATCTAATTATAAAATCATGAGATAATTTTAATAAGTTAGATCTTTAAAATTATTTGATAATTTTGGTGTAACTTAAACTCATGAGATAAAATTTTAAGTTGCATGTTTACCAAAAAATTTATGAGATAATTTTGTTTGCTATACTAAAATGTTTAGATGATAATTTTTAATAGTTTTATAATGTTCCTTGTTAATTATGTGATAATACAAGAAGAACTATCAGGTTAGCCATTAAAAACTTTAAGAAAATTATATGATAATTTTTTTGAAGGACATGCTACGATTTAAACTTGTTTAAAAATCCTTATAGTTGATAGGGACATTAATAAAAGTTATTAACCAATCCTAATAATTTCAAATTTTAGGATTCAACTAGTTGATAGGATTAACTAGTTTTAATGAAGTCATATCTAGTCGATGGCACACATATGAATAATAAGTTTCCTTCAATGGAACATGATCCGGTCTAGTGTGTTTTGACTACTGTTGTGGATTACCCTAGCTCGACTGGGGATAGTGATCATGGCCTAGCCAAATCCCTAACCGTGTTCTGCTGGACCGCAAGGATGCGAATTATGATTATGTGACACCGTCGATTACATCTAGAAATTGCGTTAAAAATTTTCTTCAAGGTTAGCCGTAGCCCTCCTAACTTTTGGATTTTGAAAACCAGGGATTTCAAGTTATAGTTGTTGAGTCAACTCAAGCTGTAACATGACTATCTTTTGGAAACCAATTCCATTAAACATGTGATGTAGTTCGACTTAACCCAAACTGTCGCGTCGTGAACTAACCGAGTGCCAGTGTAAGTTAGGAGTGGACAAGAAAGTAAGGGTCTGACTAGACTAGTCGTAATGATTTTTTAAGCCAACTCAAGGTCATAAGTGACTAGGGGTAAAAACCATAAGGGAATCACATTCGATGTGATTAATGAAGAGTCGTCTACGATCGCAGAGTTAAGCAATTTGTTGAGCTAATTCAAGGTTGTAAGACTCAGGGTGGTCGGGTCCGTTTCTCACTACATATTATTATTCGTTCATCTTTATGGCTTAAGATGATCGTAAAATAGTGGGAGGATATAGTTGAATAAAAATCCATTTTAACTATATTTAAAAATCATTAAACATATGCTAAACTAGGATAGTTCTATGGTTTACCAGATGGAATCCAAGACATAATATCCTAAAGGAATATGTAAACTGTTCAAGATGATTGTTTAAGGAATATCAAGCCAAGATCAAGTTTGATAGTTTAAACCAGGTTCTTACTGACGTTAAAATATCCTTACTAGCACAGGCTTAAGGACAATGATTTTCTTGAGCTCGATCCAACAAAATAAAAGCACGCTACCTGTCACTCACCTCTATGAGGGGCAGCTTGAACATACTGATGTTCAAAGCAAGTTTCTTCATACAATTTTTTGAGTCAACTCAAGATTGTATGGAAAACGGTTTCGATCCGCAAAATTCGAAACTTCGATCAAACTGTTTGACTCGAAGATGAATGCACGAGCGGTGCAAGGCAATGTATCCAAATTAGATCTTGAGTCAAGAAACTTGTTAAGTCAACTCAAGGTTGTGAAGCTCAAGTGTTTGGATACGTGAGGTGCTTGCACAGCTAATATTTTTGTTGGAAAAGAATTGTCTAAATGTGATTTAGAACGGAGAAGGCATTCGGTTGAAAGTTTTGACTTTGATAATAAAAGGCAAAAGTAGGAGGAACTGAAAATGTGACATATTTGATGTCATGATTTCAGGATAATTGTTATACAAAAGGAGAACACATTTTGGCGAATGTCGTCACTTTGCTTCTGAAGCAATGTCTCGGTGTGAATGTTTTGTATAACGATATTGTATTAAATATTAATACACGAATATACAAGTTATAGAAAATTTATCTATGAAAAAATAGATTAGGCTGTACCGATGAGAACAAACTTGACAAGTCACATAAAAAATTTTGATCTATCGTATTATGAGTCGAAAGACACGTGTAAGTCTTGTCTCAAAGGTATAATGGCCAAGCTCCTTCTGTAAGACAGTGGAAGAATGAGTTGGAGAACTCACGGTCTTATACATACGGATGTATCCAGACCCAAGTCTAAATTAGCCTAGATATGTTATACTTATTTATTACGACACATGTTCTTGATGAAACACAAGTCTGATAAAATAGAATACACAGTAACAGAAGTATTTTAACAGCTTCAATCAGATCGAAGAGTTGAATACTTAGCTATATAATTCTTACGTAATTAAAAGAAAATGTGATTTTCTTTCAGGTCAAGTCTCTTAACACATCGGTGTGTTGGAGAGCATGAGTCGCACTTTGTTAGACATGGTGCGATGCATGGCAAGTGACTCTGAGTTATAATTCTCCGTCTGGGTTAAGTCCCAGATAATAATGCCTAGGTTCTTGATAAGGTTCTGTGAGGAACTTACCAATATGATATTCTTTAAATTAATCGTTAGAAATTCACATGATTACTCGAGCCTCGTGAGACGAAAAGTCGAGTCAGACATCATAGTTGATGATCGCCTAGACAACTTCCAAGATGCCATTCGGAATAGTGACTCTATGAAATGGCTTGATGCAATTCGAAAAGGGTCCATGCGCGTAAATAAAGTATGGACTTTAGTTTACGTACCCAAAGAAAGTGTTTCTTATTGGCTGCTAATAAATCTTCAAGATAGAAGATCGGTGCAGAAAGAAAATAGTGAAGTACAACTTATGTTGGTTGAGAATGGTTATCATCCTAACTCCTATAAACGAATTATGATAAAACTGTCTCGCCATCAGATGTGTACAGATCTACTCGGACTGAACTCGATGTAAATGCTCATGATGACCATAAAAACTGGAGCATTCATGTATAGTCTGTTTTCTAAATATGATTTAGAAGAAAAAATTTATATGAAATTACCAGAGAGTTTTCAAGGTCAGTGTGAGCGAATAAAAGACATATGAGGTATCAAGGAGCCGGAACATTTGTTTTGACAAAGTGGTCAAAGAATTTGACACTTTATAAAAAATGATTATGAACCGTGTAAATGACTGGTACACCCCAGACTTCCAAATACCCAGGAGCTATTCAAGCCTGCCCAAGGTACGATGGAGATGGGTGTTTAACAGGCCTCGGTGTAACACCAAGCGAAAGAAAATTTCTTTTTCTTTTTTTCATTTGCAAGCAGGTCTCTGAACATGCTAGAACAACACAAACAAGAAAAGTGAAAAATAATAGAAGCTCCAACATCATAGTACTGTACTCTGCCATAGAATATATACAAGTACAATAAGTGATTGAGAACGATACTTGCAAACTGATAACTACAGTACATAGCTAGGAAACTATAAAGTAACTGCACATCATACTGGTACAAAAGATAGAACGATACTACATCACTGTACAACAAAAGCTCGACAAATGTACACAGGGGAGACTCCAACATCCTGACTACTTCTGCAACTCTGGAAGGGCAGGGGATCCTACTAGGGTAGCTCGCTTAGCTCATGTCCCGCCTGCTGTCACCACTAGCCCTGAAAGTCAACGGGACATGTCACAGCGTGTCCAGTAAGATTCTAACTCGAAAAGAAAGAATTAAAGTTTATATGCACTCAATCACTTATTGTCTTTTTCTTTGTAAGATTCGTACAGAGATGTTATTATGATGCAACATTGTAGTAGTAAAAACACAAAGGGCAAGACAAGCTAGCAGTGCAAAGTGGGAGTTAGTTATTTGCAGTCCTAGGTACTACATAGCATATCAGGAACTAGACCTCACCTCAAGCGGGTGGCTCTCGACCCTCTAGTGGAGCACTCACACTGAGGGTATCCCTTTCCTACTCGCCCTCTCTCTCTCTGAGTAGTAACATAACCGCCAGTGGAGCACTCACACTGGGGTACACCTTCCAAGTCCAATCCGGATACCTATGCAATACCCCGGCCTCCCTTGTTCCCACACCCACGTTAGCATAGATTCAAACATCGTAACACGGTCAGAAAACACATCATGCCTTATTACATTCCTCCATATCACATAAAAACACAATAGTCATGGCTTTCATTCCTTTCGTGAAGCAATTCAAGGTATTCACATAATAGCACCCCATAGGCATACCACAAGCACGACCAATGTCACATTAACAAAGTCAATAGCAACAACAGAATTAAGCCTACATTCAGGTAATAACCACAAATATGATTAACTGAAGCAAGATTAGCAACAATACACAATATAAACACCATTTAAACACTTCGGCTTGCAGGAAATTGCACAACAGTCAGATTAATAGCCAGATTTCAGGGATTTCCAGTTCGAATTTGGAAAAACTTAAAACTACAAAGTCGTAGATCTGTCAGTTTTCTTTTCACCCACCAATTTTTAAAAAAGCAGGTTGTAACGACCCGCTCTCCAGGATACCCGGGAAGTACGAATCCGTCCCAAGTATTCCCAGATCAACGAGTCTTACGTAGAAAGAGAGAAGGAAGAGAGTAAAAGAACACTACAGGTCACCACGCACGTGCTGAGAAGTAAAAGTAAAGCTCCATCACAGAGAAAACACTGAGAAATAAACAAAAGTACAATATTTCATTTTATTAAAACAATGATACTTCTTTTACATACACCAGCTAAACATGGGGGGGGGACAAAAGAGGGGTACAAAAGAGGGGTACAACAGAAAGAGAAACTCTAACCCAAAGTACAACAGGTACCCACATCTAGTACAACGCACACTCTAATCTACACTTGGAGAGTCCAACTGGACGAAGTCACCCGCAGGATCTATCACAGAACTGGGAACAATCTCTGGTGTCGGGACCGCACAAGCTGCTCTGGTCCTACTCCTGAAAGCCACAAGGTGGGACACGTCAACGTGTGACCCAGTAGGAATTCCTAACACTCTAGTAGGACCCAGTTTTAGAATTGGTCTACCCATCTAGGGTGTGTGGTCTAACAAGTAAGGTTCATAGTGCATATAAAAGTATTCACGTTCCAACATGCAAACATAAGTATGAGGACTTATAAAATATGCATATGAAACCATATCATTATATGCAGGTACTGAAAGGAAACATAAGAACAGGTTATCATAGGATAGCATCATTAACATAACAAAGGTGCAGATTAGTATAGATAGCAACATTAAAGTAAACAGAGAAACAAAAGACATGAGATAACAACATTTATAATTAAAGACAATTACTTTAAGTTGTTGATTCACGTGTTTGGAAACTCGTGTAAACCGTAGGACGCTAAGGAGTCGGACTTCACATAGGGTGGGTGAATTGTGAAAAGTGGTACTGCAACCAGCGACACGAGCACTGGAGGGGCCTCTCATAACTCCGTACCCGAACGGGGCAAGGTACTAGAGCGAGAATCATCTCGGTTTTTCTGTCGGACAAACAGAGCAAATCATCATTTACCGTCATGGTGCGACACGAGCACACCAGCGGCCTCTCTAGCCCTCTCCAACTCCCCTTCTGGGGGCAACACATCGGGCGAGAAATCATAATTCATACGTCCGCTCCTTAACTCCTAAAGTTTACCCGTGTTTTCCCCAAACCCACATCTAGAGCTTCACCCATTTTTGAGATGGACTGAAGACTCCAGATTCTATCTCTCTGACTTACTTTCAGTTTATGGAATATTCATCATTTATTCATTTCAGCGGTCTCATTACCACATTCATATCTTCTCATTTCTTTCATAATCTTCACCGATGTCGTATCTCAATAACGACCATCGCATTTCCATTTCATACTAAGATTATCACCATACTCTATTCAATATAGTAATTTTATGAAACATAAACTTTAACCACCGGTATAGAACAAGACATATCAACAGTCAGCATTGAATTTGCTTACTCATTAACATGAAGCTTTAAATGAAATAAGCATAAAATCACATGGGGTAAATCATAATGGAAGCTTGACGACAGAGTTTAAACACAACTTAAAACAACATCATCATAACATAATCATAACATGATATATGAATCTGTCTAAAATTGTCACAGCAGAAATATTGGTATTTTTAAGCTGTTTACAGTCAGAATTAGTCTTCGGTCTCTTCATGAAAGTTGTAGATATGAGTGTTTTCCTTTTATTGACCAATTTTCATAAGTTCAGTCGACATACATGTTTTATGGTGAATTTTCTCCTGACATGTATAATTTCAGCATACAGAACCAGAAACTGAGTCATATTCAGGTCCATGTTTCTACCATTTACAGGAAGAATTAGAATTTCGGAAAATGACAATGGAAAATTACAAGTTGAAGAGCTTGAAGTCAGCTTTCCAACGGCACCAAGAACATCTCATTTCATTAAATGTGCAGGAAACTGTAACTATTTCACTAAGACGTGTACAAATTAGCTAAAATTAGACCAGTTTTAAAGAATGAATTTTTAACCAAACTTCCAGTTGGAATTAGGAAAAGTTGTGAACACGAAAGTTGTTAAGGACATCAAAATACATAACATAATTTTTTTCCAGGCAATTTCATGAAGCCAATTAAGAGTAGTTCAATACTAAAGTTTCAGTAAATCTGTACAAATTATCCTACATCAAAATTCCTACTAATCCAATCCTAAAACTAAATCCTAACTAGATTGTTAGAAATTACTACCTCAAAAGTCCTCCAAATGATCTTTGGCCCTTCTTAATCCTTGATGACCATCTGATTGCTTCTCTTCCTTCTTCAATTGATAGTTCAAGGCTTTGGGAAACTAGGTTTTGAATAGTAGTTGGCTTTGGTTGAGAAAATGATAGCAAGGTGAAGCTTTCTCATTTTCTTTTCGTTTTTTTTTCTATCTAATTTTTAGCTTTTAATCCCTACTAATGTCCTCATCATCCTCCCCTTCTCTTCTAATGTTGCCATGTGGTTAGGGAGTAGGTGGGGGATTAAGGGAGAGATGCCACATGTTAATGTGGTAGGTGGAGTTTAAGGGCTTGATGACACCTCAAGCTATTAGGTGTCATCATTAAGGATTTCCAAAATTTCATTTTCTATTAAATAGAAATACATGATTAAATACCGTATACTCTCACCATATTATGTATTTCATCCAATACTTTACCCATTAGTAATCAAATGATTCTAAATAATAATAATTCTACCATTTTAATAACTAAAGAAAAATCTTGAAAATACACAACAATACAATTCGCATTTAATGCAATTAAGAATACGTATATAATACGCGTATATGTGATTACGGTGTATTACATTCTACCCACCTTAAAAACAAAGTCCGTCCTCGGACTTTCTAAAACTACGAGTCTAATCGGATGTTGCTTAGGTCTAAGGGTCTCCACACCCACGAAATACTAACACCACTATATCTGTACTACACACATACATTAATATCACATAGGTGCATCACACTTATATATATACTAGGATATATTACTAACATACACACATACGATACACATATACTGCTCAAGTACAGTATATCTCACTGATACCTATAACATAAAGAATTTCATAACAATGCAATGCACATCAATTAAGAGAAAATATTAATACTTATTCCCTTCTATATACGTGTACATCTATATTAATCTAAGATCTAAACAACATAACTAACACACAATATACATACAACTATACATTACTTACAATAATGTATGATCATATATCAATACATATGTCGAATATTAAGACATTTCCATAAATACCAAATATTAGGTCATATATGTATTGTATATCAACATACCAACCAATACACACTCACTATATGTGCAAAGATACATACATATATACTCACGTCCAATATTTACATACGTAGTTCTATATTTATCCATTTATATACCTATGCAAATATACATACATATAAACAACCAACTATTCATATATCTCTCGTAGAATAAATATTCAATGATATATATACACACACATATATATTCATTACAATGTATTTACTATAGTATAAGAAATACGCCAATACAATACACACACACATGTATACACAAGACGTATCCATGTACATATAAATCTTATTCACACTGTACACATACATCCCTATCTTCATATCATACTCATATCTTCACACAATGTATATATACATATAAATGCACACCAATAGTGTATAACTTGGCCTACCTACTTATGTATATCTATACACACCATTTAGAAAGTCAATATATTTCACACACTACTTATGATACACATCCAATTGTAGCTATACTCATATACACATATCTCACTATATCAATTTACACAACCATATTTATAGTATGCATACACATATCATTATTCTTATGTATGCCTTCATACACTATTATACATTCAAATATACTTCCACTTAGGCTCACCAACAAACATCCATATACTAACACATATATCATAAGTTTATTTACACACCAATACATATTCACACAGATACTCCGTATATATACACACTCATCCACTAGACACCCATATACAAATATATCTTCTAACATCACTTTAATGCATCATACTCTAGTATCTATACTTACGGCTCTATATACATCCATATGGTCATACATATACACCCCCAAATATAATCTAAATATAGATTACCACATAGATAATACATAATACTCTATTGCACAATTAATATGTCTTACACATAATTTCACTCATCAAATATTACATTCACATCAATCCATTCAAACAATATTACTATACACATACCTATACTATGAATTATAAGAATACACATAAGTAGTCATATACGTATCTATAGAGTATCTTATTTGCAGCAATAGCTATAGACACATATCTATATAAATACATGCGAGCACACATGCAATACTTTTACATCCATGCAAACACATACCCACCCATACATATATGTATATATACAAACAACTACCCATGCTTACTCTAAGGAAGCTCTATACATTGGGTTCCCTAATACTAGGTTTTAATTTTAGACTAATCACCTACCCACCTTAGGACACAACTACCCCTATGGAACATTACCCGCACTATCCTTACGCACGCCGCTTTCTACGGAGACCTGCATGGGCCACCAACTGTAACGACCCGCTCTCCAGGATACCCGGGAAGTACGAATTCGTCCCAAGTATTCCCAGATCAACGAGTCTTACGTAGAATGAAGAGAGTAAAAGAACACTACAGGTCACCACGCACGTGCTGGGAAGTACAAGTAAAGCTCCATCACAGAGAAAACACTGAGAAATAAACAAAAGTACAATATTTCATTTTATTAATACAATGATACTTCTTTTACATACACCAGCTAAACATGGGGGGTACAAAAGAGGGGTACAACAGAAAGAGAAACTCTAACCCAAAGTACAACATGTACCCACATCTAGTATAATGCACACTCCAATCTACCCTTAGAGAGTCCAACTGGACAAAGTCGCCCGCATGATCTATCACAGAACTGGGAACAACCTCTGGTGTCAGGACCGCACAAGCTGCTCTGGTCCTACTCCTGAAAGCCACAAGGTGGGACACGTCAACGCGTGACCCAGTAGGAATTCCTAACACTCTAGTAGGACCCAGTTTTAGAATTGGTCTACCCATCTAGGGGGCGTGGTCTAACAAGTAAGGTTCATAGTGCATATAAAAGTATTCACGTTCCAACATGCAAACATAAGTATGAGGACTTATAAAATATGCATATGAAACCATATCATTATATGCAGGTACTGAAAGGAAACATAAGAACAGGTTATCATAGGGTAGCATCATTAACATAACAAAGGTGCAGATTAGTATAGATAGCAACATTAAAGTAAACAGAGAAACAAAAGACATGAGATAACAACATTTATAATTAAAGACAATTACTTTAAGTTGTTGATTCACATGTTTGAAAACTCGTGTAAACTGTAGGACGCTAAGGAGTCGGACTTCACCCATGGTGGGTGAAAAGTGGTACTGCAACCAGCGACATGAGCACTGGAGGGGCCTCTCATAACTCCGTACCCGAACGGGGCAAGGTACTAGAGCGAGACTCATCTCGGTTTTTCTGTCGGACAAACGGAGCAAACCATCATTTACCGTCATGGTGTGACACGAGCACACCAGCGGCCTCTCTAGCCCTCTCCAACTCCCCTTCTGGGGGCAACACATCAGGCGAGAAATCATAATTCATACGTCCGCTCCTTAACTCCTAAAGTTTACCCGTGTTTCCCCCAAACCCACATTTAGAGCTTCACCCATTTTTGAGATGGACTGAAGACTCCAGATTCTATCTCTCTGCCTTACTTTCAGTTTATGGAATATTCATCATTTATTCATTTCAGCGGTCTCATTACCACATTCATATCTTTTCATTTCTTTCATAATCTTCACCGATGTCGTATCTCAACAACGACCATCGCATTTCCATTTCATACTAAGATTATCACCATACTCTATTCAATATAGTAATTTTATGAAACATATACTTTAACCACCGGTATAGAACACGACATATCAACAGTCAGCATTGAATTTGTTTACTCATTAACATGAAGCTTTAAATGAAATAAGCATAAAATCACATGGGGTACATCATAATGGAAGCTTGATGACAGAATTTAAACACAACTTAAAACAACATCATCATAACATAATCATAACATGATATATGAATCTGTCTAAAACTGTCACAACAGAAAGATTGGTATTTTTAAGCTGTTTACAGTCAGAATTAGTCTTCGGTCTCTTCATGAAAGTTGTAGATATGGGTGTTTTCCTTTTACTGACTAATTATCATAAGTTCAGTCGACATACAAGTTTTATGGTGAATTTTCTCCTGACATGTATAATTTCAGCATACAGAATCAGAAACTGAGTCATATTCAGGTCCATGTTTCTACCAGTTACAGGAAGAATTAGAATTTCGGAAAATGACTTTGGAAAATTACAAGTTGAAGAGCTTGAAGTCAGCTTTCCAACGGCACCAAGAACATCTCATTTCATTAAATGTGCAGGAAACTGTAACTATTTCACTAAGACGTGTATAGATTAGCTAAAATCAGACCAGTTTTAAAGACTGAATTTTTAACCCAACTTCCCGTTGGAATTAGGAAAAGTTGTGAACACGAGAGTTGTTAAGGACATCAAAATACATAACATAATTTTTTTCTAGGCAATTTCATGAAGCCAATTAAGAGTAGTTCAATACTAAAGTTTCAGTAAATCTGTACAAATTATCCTACATCAAAATTCCTACTAATCCAATCCTAAAACTAAATCCTAACTAGATTGTTAGAAATTACTACCTCAAAAAGTCCTCCGGGAAACTAGGTTTTGAATAGTAGTTGGCTTTGGTTGAGAAAATGATAGCACGGTGAAGCTTTCTCATTTTCTTTTCTTTTTTTTCTATCTAATTTTTAGCTTTTAATCCCTACTAATGTCCTCATCATCCTCCCCTTCTCTTCTAATGTTGCCATGTGGTTAGGTAGTAGGTGGGGATTAAGGGAGAGATGACACATGCTAATGGGGTAGGTAGGGTTTAAGGGCTTGACGATACCTCAAGCTATTAGGTGTCATCATTAAGGATTTCCAAAATTTCATTTTCTATTAAATAGAAATACATGATTAAATACCATATACTCTCACCATATTATGTATTTCATCCAATACTTTACCCATTAGTAATCAAATGATTCTAAATAATAATAATTCTACCATTTTAATAACTAAAGAAAAATCTTGAAAATACACAACAATACAATTCGCATTTAATGCAATCAAGAATACGTATTTAATACGTGTATATGTGATTACGGGGTATTACACAGGTTAAGTGTGTGATTTATTGTGGCTAAACTTGCAACAGATAGAATTTCTGCAGACAAAAATAGAAAATGCACCAACTTAATTAATGATTTACTACTAATTCCAATGCGAATTAGCTAAAATAAAAAACATGATAGTTGTAGATAGTAAAGTCAGCTTTCCAGATTGCACAAGAACACTAAATTTCATGAACTGTAGAGGGAGATGTAGCTATTTTGGTAAAGGGTGTCCAAACAGGCTGAAATCTGCTTTGCTGCAGAAATTGACCAACTAACCCTAATTGCTGACCCCTAATGTAATTAACACCCTAGTGGACTTTTGAGTAGAAAACTATTAGGTGCACCACTATATTTTTTCCTGAATTAATTACAAACTAAAAGGACACTGTAACCACAGTTGAACTGATCACCAGTTTGCTGGAAATTTCAGAACAGATTCAACAACATGAAACCCCTAATTGCCCAATTAACCTGAAAGAAGTTTACTAAGTAGAGATTAGAATCCTACCTTAGGGGTGATGAGAGACAAGGGGGTAGCCCAAATCCCTTTGGCTCCTCCTTCTTCAAGCTCATTATCTCCCTTTTCTTCTTCTACCTATTTCTTCTCCTTCTTTTTCTCTTCTCTACCTTTTCTCCTCTCCGTTTTCTTTCCCCTTTTTTGTGTTTCTTTCTTTTTTTGCCCAGCAATGTTGGCCAGGGGGATGATTAGGCTAAGATGGGAAAAGAAAAGAAGGGAAATGATGATGATGAAGAATGGAGAAGAAGGGAGAAGGTTAGAGAAGTTTAAAGAAACTTTTGGAATCCCTTTTCTTTGCACACACACTCTGTTTACAAGATGAGTGATGTGCATAAACCATCATGCCAGTTTGCCCTCCACTTTTGAATGGTATTTACAAGCTCATGCCATTCCCAACTTCTTACACATACACACCCTCTTCTTCTTAATGAAAAAGTAAATGTGCATAATGTAGGAAATTGCCCCTACACTTGCATTAGCATTACCCCCTTATGCCACTCCATGCATTCACACTGGTTAGGCATCTCTACACCACTTGGCATGAACATCTAGGGTAGGCAAGGGTATCTCATTGCATTACCTTCCACAGGGGGTTACAATGACCTGTAGCTAATTTGGATTATTCTCGTAAGGTACGATGAGCTGGATGAGATCCAGGCAAGACATTAAATATTATGGATTCCAAGAGACCAAGGAAATTATTTGGATGAGATTCAAATGTGTGGTCAAACATGAACATAGAAACTCATTAAGTCTATAACTTAAGACGGGTTAGCAGATTCACTCACGAAGGCTCTGCCACATAAAGTCTAGAGAGACTTATGTGTAAATGTGGTATGAGATACCGGGATAAATAGGCCTGAGTGCAAGTGAAAGATGTTGGGAGATAGGTATGCCCTCAAACTCGAGGCAATTTAACTCTGTGTAAGTGTACAAACATCTTGTTCAAAATTACAGTAAGCTGTATGGTAATAATTTATCTAAGTTAATAATGATGTAGTCGACAATAGAACTTAGGTAAAGTCCTAAGACTTAATGCGAGGTTAAACAAGTATCGAAATGAGGATCTCGATCATGGAGAATTTTTTAACCGTTAGTAGCATAAATCTGAAATCGTTCGTGGTCATAGATGTTTCGAGAAAATGATATCGAAACATCGGATAGACCATTGTGTCTTTGTCTTCACCATGGAGTGGTGACGATGATCTCATGGTCGTTAGGCTTGGCAAAGTCAAAGACGAGACACATGTGCTCATTGGAGAATGAGTTCACCGAACGACCCAACGAGAGTTATCACATGGTTAATATAACATATTTGTCAGTGATAACTCTCTGTGATGATAGGCTAGTTGGTCCTTAGACTTGAGATCATTGTACGAACCTGCACTTGAATGGTGTCACTTAGATTTCTGACCTAGCTTCGAGGCAAGGCCTGTCGAAAGGTATTTGGTTGGGTGACACTTGAAGCGTGCGAGGAGAGTAATGACTAAGAGAGAATTCGTCTCTCCCGTTATAGGGAGTTAGTGTCACATGTGTTGGTTCGGTTTTTAGTGAAAAACTTTGGCCAAAGTATGTTGGAAGATGTCCAACATTATTTGACTAAAGACCGATGGAAACTAACCAAGTTTAAGCTATTGGGGTTGACAGTTTGACCGTATCCTAGGCTTGACTAGGTGACATAGTTTTGACGAGGGGACTAAAACTGTGGTATTTATCACGGACACAGTCAGGGTGGTCCCGGCAATGCTCATGTCAATGAGTTAACCACATAATTATGATACCGAAACAGGGATGGCACCTGCTACTCGTGGTCACTGCCATCTGGGGTTTCGAGCCCCACCTGTAGTAGGATCAGGCTGTAGGGTCTCACACAGAGTGAGACCTTCGTCAAGTAATATGTAGAATTAAGGGAGATAATACATTGGATGTATGGGAATTAATTAAGTCGCAAAGAGTTTGCGATATAAGTCTAAAATATTTAAGTTGTGGGTCTAATGCATTTGATGCAAAAGACATAAAACTGCAAAGAGGTTGCAGATAGCATCTGGATTTGGGATAAATGATCATGAGTGCAAGTGGAAGATGTTGAGGGATGTATGTCCTCGGTTCATTTGTATTTGATGCAAATGGATTTCAATATTAAAGATGTAGATTGTTACATATGATGCAATAGAAAATAAAATACACATTGTAAAATGTTTACAAATATATTTTATAAAGGCATAGAAATGAAGAGGATTTTTCCACGGAAGTCGGAGAGAAAACTGCGCTCAAATCTGAGTTTAAACTGGCCCAGAAAGTCTATTTAAAAGGAAATCTTTTTGATAACATTTATATAGGAAAATAATTGTTACGGCTGTAATGTTAAAAATAGAGTTTAAATAATTATAAAATTTATTTAGAGGTTTAGAATGGTACTCGTAAACCCTAAAATAAACTATAATTATATTGGTACTACAAAATATTTTTTTATAAATGATTTAGAAACTATTTTGATAAAAAATTCCTGATCAACCACTATAAAATACTTTTGATTTAAGAAAATACGTAGAAAATGAGTATTGCTGAATACGGGTCATCACATATTGATAGTATTTTAGCAAGTGTTCCGCATTCCACGGTTGGACCAGCTCGCCACCGTCCATGGTTGTCAGGATGTAAGTGGCCGGCCCGATGATGTCGATGATTTCATAGGGGCCCTCCCACTTTGCTGCGAGCTTCCCTCGGCGAGCGATCTCCGGTTTGAAGGTTGCGTCCATGAGGACTAGGTCGCCGATCCTGAAGCTCCGCTTCTTCACCCGAGAGTTGTAATGCCGGGCCATCCTCTGGGTATGCCTGACGAGATTTGTCATAGCTCGGTCTCTTACTTCGTCGATGAGCTCGAGGTTGAGGTCAAGGCCCTCCATGTTAATGTCCTCATCGAAGTATCTGAGACAAAATGTTTTTTCTCCCACTTCTACAGGGACGATCGCTTCAACCCCGAATGCAAGCATAAACGGGCTCTCCCCAGTCGACGCTTTCTAGGTCGTGCGATACGACCACAGGATGCCCGGTAACTCGTCCACCCAAGATCCAAGCGTGTCACCGACCTTCTTCTTTAGTGGACCCAATATGCACCTGTTTGCTGCCTCCGCCATCCCATTACACTACGGATGCGCCACAGAAGCGAAGTGGAGCTTGATCCCCCAATCCGAACAGAAGCTCCGGAAGTCTGCGCAGTCGAACTGCCTCCCGTTGTCTGTCACTATGGAGCGAGGTACCCCAAAGCGACATATGACGGACTTCCAAATGAAGTTCTTCATATCCTTCCATATTATGTGCGCCAATGGTTCAGCTTCGATCTACTTGGTGAAGTAGTCGACGGTGACGACGATATATTTCCTCCCTCCAGATGCCTTCCAGAAATATCCGAGGATGTCGAGACCCCATTTGGCGAATGGGATCGGACTGAGGATGGGGACCAGGTCGGCCGGTGGAGCAGCAGTGCGTCTGCAGAACTTCTGCCATTCTCTGCACTTCTGGACGTACTGAGATGCGTCGCGGATCATGGTCGGCCAGTAATACCCTTGATGCACCACTTTGTAGGCGATGGTGCGCCTGCAGTAATGGTTTCCCCATAGGCCTTCGTGCACCTCACGGCTGACTTGTTTGGACTGGTCCAGTCCCAGACACTTCAGGTAAGGCAAGATGTCGAACCTTGCACGGCGCTTGCGGTAAAGCACACCATCGAAGATTACGTACGACAGGGCTCGTCTTTCAATCTTCTTCGCTTCGAGCCGATCCTCGAGCAGGGCCTCCGTCTCCAGGTAGGTCATTATCGGGCGCATCCAGGTCGTCATCTGGCTGACACAGATTAGCTCGCCCTCCTCAATGGTAGGTGTCAGCAGGTTCTCGATGTAGATGGCCTTCCCAATCTCGACCGGGGAAGAGGAGGCCAGCTTCGATAGGGCATCAGCTTGGAGGTTGTTGGAACAATGTAGATATTGGACTTTTGCCTTCTTGAACCTCTGAAGCTTGGCCTGAGTGCGCTTTAGGTAATGCTTCATCAGCTCCTCTCGGGCCTCGAAACTCCCCTGGATCTGTTGGACGACGAGCCTCGAGTCGCTCAGTAGCAGCACATTTGTAGCCCCTATTGCTCGGCATAGCTTCAACCCGTTGATGGCGGCTTCGTACTCTGCCACGTTGTTAGTCGCTGAAAAGTTGAAGCAGAGCGCATACTCCAATAGGCATCCATCGGGAGTTTGGATGACGATGCCCGCTCCACTTCTGGATCCCGTAGCCAAGCCGTCGACGTGGATGAGCCATAGTTCGCCATCTCCTCCTTGAGCGGATGTCGTGGGTTCATCGACTTTCGGCAGGCTTTGCCGTGCTACGGCCGATTGAGCGCCTAGCGGGCCCTCGGGAGGTTCTTCAATGGTGCACTCCACCACAAAGTCCGCCAGCGCTTAGCCCTTGATCGCCGTCCGGGCTCGATAGATGATGTCGAACTCACTGAGCTCGACGTTCCAATTCAGCATTCTCCCCGATATCTTCAATCTCTTCAAGTTCTTCTTGAGGGGGAGATTGGTGTGGACGACGACAATGTGAGCCTGGAAGTACGGCCGGAGCTTCCTAGCTGCCGTGACCAGGCAGTAAGCGACCTTCTCTATGGGACTGTAACGGGTCTCCGCATCTCGGAGCACTTGGCCCGCATAGTAGACAGGCCATTGCACGCCTATCTCTTTTTGCACTGGCTGACAACGTCTTCATTGGCAGAGAGATATAAGCCCAGCTGCTCTCCCTCCTCTGGCTTCGCAAGCAGCGACAGGCTTTGCAAGTAGGCCCGCAGCTCTGTGAATGCTTGGGCACAGGAGTCGTCCCATTTGATCACCTTCCTATCATCCTTCTTTGCGGCGAGAGCCCACCGCAAGACTTTGAAAAAGGGAAGCGATCTCTCTGCAAATTTCGACAGAAACCTCTCCAGTGCGGCGACCCTTCCGTTCAGCCTCTGTAGGTTTCGAATGGTTTGAGGCTCCGCCATGTTGATGAGGGCCGATATCTTTTCCGGGTTTGCCTCAATTCCTCACTTCGTAATCATGAAGCCGAGGAAATTCCAGATTGCACACCAAAGATGCACTTTGCAGGGTTGAGCCTTAGGTTGTAGCGGCTCACCTTCTGGAAAGTCTCATGCAGGTCGGCGAGGTGGTCCGGGGCCTCCTTACTTTTGACCAACATATCGTCGATGTAGACTTCAAGATTTCACCCGACCTGAGAGCTGAAGATCTTGTCTACCATCCGCTGATAGGTTGACCCGACATTCTTCTACCCGAACGGCATCTTTGTGTAGCAGAAGGTGCCCTTGACGGTGATGAAGGATGTCTTCTCGTCGTCAACTTCTGCCATTGGGATTTGATTGTAGCCCAAGAATGCATCCATGAAGCTCCGCAATGTGTAACCCGATGCCTGATCGACCAAGTGGTCGATCCTCGGTAAGGGGAAAGCTATCCTTCGGGCACACCTTATTGAGGTCAGTGAAGTCGACGCACATGCTTCACTTCCCGCTGGCCTTCTTCACCATGACGACGTTGGCAAGCCACTCCGGGTAGCTCACCGGCCTGATAAACTTGGCCTTGAGGAGCCGCTCCACCTCCTCTTCCGCCGCCCTCATCTTCTCCCCTCTTGAGCTCCTCTTCTTCTGCCTGATCAGACGAGCTTCCGGGTCCGCGTTCAGCTTGTGGAGGATCACTGAAGGATCGACCCCGGGCATATCCGAGGGCGACCATGCGAAGATGTCTGTATTCTCTCTGAGGAGATTGATGAGTCTCGTCCTTAGAGTGGCCGGGAGCTTTGTGCCGATGGAGACAGTCTTGCCCTCCTCCATGGACACGGGCACTTCTTCAATCTCATCCGTCGGGGTTGGTCGCTGGTCACAGTAGTCCTCCCGCTCATCGAGGAGGTCGACCGTCAAGGTCTGTTTCGGTGCCTTATGCTTGGTGGACCCGATGTAGCAACTCTGAGACAGCTTCTGGCTCCCCCGTACTTGCCCCACCCCCCGCGGAGTCTGAAATTTCACCATTTGATGCAGCAGGCTGGGGAGAGCTTCAATGGTGATCATGTAGGGTTGTCATATGATTCCGTTGTACGTCGACGCAACGTCGACGACAACGAACATCGTCATGCGGGTGACGACCATCGGCTCCTCCCCCAGAGACACGGGCAGGGTGATCACCCTGGCAATGTGGACTAAGTGGTCGGTGAAGCCGACGATCGGGCCTGTGCAAGGCCTCGGGTCCGCCTGCTTCAGCTCCATCTTCTCGACCGTCGACATGAACAAGATATCGCAGGAGATCCCCGTGTTGATCAGGAGGCAGCTAACGATGGTCGTCCCAATCTGAGCTTCGATGACGATGGCGTCGTCATGCGGTAGCTCGACCCCTCCAGGTCATCGTCTGTGAAAGTGATGGGAGGTCGAGCTACTCTTCTTCTCTTCACTCCATTGCCAAGGTCCACTGCCATCACCTGCCGAACGTGCGCCTTCTTGGCTGATGATGACGTGCCTCCCGAGGACGGCCCACTGCATATCACGTCTATGGGCATGATCGGCCTCGGCAGGTGAGGTGCTTCCTGCTCATCGTTCGGGGGTGGGTCTGGCCTCCGTGCTTCTGGTGGAGCTCTCTCTTCTTGGGCGGGCTTCCTCCCTTCGACGTAGCCTTGGAGGTGGCCTGCTTGAATCAACCGCTCTACCTCCCTTTTCAGTGTGAAGCAATTATCGATATCGTGACCGTGATCTCGATGATACCGACAATACTTCTACAGATCCCTCTTAGCTGGGTCTGACCTCAACTCCCGAGGCAGGTCTTGTAGTAGTCTGGCCCTCGTCGTGGCGGCTAACACCTCGATCATCGGGGCGTTGAGCTGCATGTACTGGGCCCGATGTAGTCTCTCCGGCCTCTGGACCATCCACGCAGGCTCTCGGGCGGCAGTGAACCCTGCACCAGACCGGGGCAATCTTGCAGACGACACACCTCTGGATCATGCCTCTGCTAGGCCGGCTGGTCACAGCCCCTAGATCTGTCCTCCTGCCTCGGTCAGAAGTTGGGCCGAAGCTCGCTGCAGGGTGCCTCCGTCCTGGCGGCCCCTTTCCCCGTCCCCAGGGCCAGCTCACTCAGCATGTCCCTCTCCGCCTGAACGACAAGCGCGTCAAAGTTGGCAGGCGGATCTCGGAGAAGGGATTTGTGGAGGCTCTGGCTAGTCAATCTCTTCTTGAAGGCCGCCATGATTAGCTTGTCCCCGCATGCCACCACACCCAGCTTCTCATCTTGTAAGCGGTGCAAGAACTTCTGAATCCTCTCCCCCTCCTTCTGGATGATCGTGAATAGATATTCCATGGGCTTCCTCCTCTGTCGCCCTGCACGGAATTGCTGGCAGAATTTATAGGACAATTCGCCAAGACATTCAATGGTCCGGGCGGGCAAACTGTTGTACCACTCCAGGGCCGAGCCGTTCAGACTATTCATAAAGCTTCGGCACAGGATCATGTCATCTGCACCATGCATTTCCATGGCCCCCTTGTATTTCTGCACATGCACGAGGGGGTCGCCCGCACCACTATAGATTTCCAGTCGGGGGAACTTGAACCTCGTGGGGTTCGAGGATGAAGTCATCCACCTAGCCAATGGGGTGGCTTCCTCCGGGTAAAGTGGACGCTCGGGCGTCCTTCGGACATCGTGATACCAGTCTCGGCCTTCACGTCGAACTCTGAACCTGGTTGGCAAGACGCCTGGGTGCTCAATCGCACACCCTCTCCCTATCTCTGGGGATCTGCTCCAGTCGAGGCCTCGTCCATGACGATCTTCGCGCTCAGGTGAATAGTGCGGCTGTCGGAGTGGGCTCCTCGTGAGCGGTATGGACCCCACCGAGGGCGGACTACGCGTGTCCCTGCACCGTTGCCCGAGGTCGACATCTCCGGGACCTCGCGGTTCTCCCTCCGGAGCCTTTCACGCTCGGCGATGATGAAGCGGAGTTGTCGACGAGCGTCCTCCTCTGCGAGACGGGCTTCTTCATCGAGGCGGGCTTGATGGGCGGCGTCCGCCGTGTCTTTTGTCGGTGGCAGCTTCTTCGTTGCGTCTCCGCTGCTACGTGGCCTCCATTTTCTCGTCGAGGAGCTTTTGCTGAGAAGCTATCTCCTCAGCGAGCCCTCTTCGCCATTCTTCTTCTTCGAACTGAGGTCGAAGATTTCGCCTCAAGTTTGGGGGCTCAGAGGGACCTCGTTGTGCCTCAGCTCTGAACACCTCGAAGTCCTTCATCATCTTGGTGAAAGCCTCGAAGCTTTGTTGGAGAGCACGGGCCGAGGCCTGAACGGTCTCAGCCATCCCCTCGGGGGGTGGGCCCATTGAGGGAGTCCTATGGTGAAATTGCGACTCCTCCATGTGGGCTATGTGGGCTTTGCCACGGTCAGGACTTCGGTTGATTGATATGGAATTAGACATGGGTGTGACCCTTCATTCCCACAGACGGCGCCACTTGCTGCGGAGTAAGACCCGCGTACATGGAATTAAACATGGGTGTGACCCTTCGTTCCCACAGACGGCGCCACTTGTTGCGGGGTAAGATCCGCGTACTATGAATTTGTATTAAGGGGAACCAAGGGCACGGTGGTTTTGACTTGGATGATGAGTAGGTAGGCCTTTTACAGGTAGTGAGGGGGTTGAGAGTTTGGACGCCCTTCGTAGGTCGATCTCTGGTACGATCTTACAAGTCCGTCGGTGGCTTGCCGTTCACCACGAGTAAGACGCCGATTGCACGTTGCTTGGAAGGAGACGACCTGCGCACTGAGCAGCTCGTTAGAAAGGCCAGGTTTGGTTCCAACCCGTAGCATCTGTGATGCCTAAGTTAGTATTAGGGCTTAGAAAAGGGGGCTAAACAAGTAAGTCGAGCTAAGAGTAGGTCGACCTAGAGTGGCGAGCTATAATGGAAGAACAAAAATATGGACGACCTTTGCTCTTGTGTGTGAGAGTAAGAGTTTGAGAATCAATTTTCCAACCCTCCTCTCGATGGAGGTGAAGGGGTATTTATAGCTGATAGAGGCGGTTAGGTGGGGCTGACCTGGTATGCCGAGCTGGCACGTCAGACTGTGGAAGCTTTCCCTTGCCGAGGATGTCAGAGCCGTGCGTGTCAGCCATGCTTTTGTCAGACGGCGCAACGGCCAGGGGTGCTTTGTCAGAGTGTCAGAGCTGAAAGCGCACCAAACGGTCGGGGGCGCAGTAGCCAGGGGTGCTTTGTCAGGCTGTCGAGCGACGGAAGTGTCAGTGACGTCTTTGTACAAGGTTGGTTGTCGTGTCAGATGAGCCAAAGGGTCGTCGAGGTGCGTCTGTGGTGCAGGACCGCACCTGAATCACTTGGTCGATCTCGGTAGATGACGGGCGACCTAATTGTTCGCATGGCGAGCTTGGAGGGAAGCAGGCGCTCAACTGGCGATGTTCAAGACGAAGTGCGCCCTTCCCACTAGTCGAGGCAAACTTCAGGTTTGATAGGCGACCAGCGAGCTAGTGGGGATCAAGCGATCAGTCGGCGAGGTTAGGACGAAGAGCGTCCTTCCGCCAGTCGAGGTGGACTTTGCAAAGGAGGGACGAGCTGACTGTGTGTCTGACGAGCTCAGATGGAAGTTCGGAGTATCACGATCTTTAGGCCGTAACACAATATATGAAGTCGACCTGGCCAATCATAAGCACGCCAACCCTGCTTTAAAAATGCCCAATTTCAAAGCACACAGGACAGTGCTTATTTCATCAGATTATTATCAATTTAGTTCAACTCCAACACTATACAAACCACATACTACCCGTAGGTTTTCCATATTCATTCAGTACAAGTTGAACATCTTTCCAAAGCACCAAAAAAAACATCGATAATGAAAAGCGACTTGCAAATATTATTTATAGCCAACATACACATCAATTCTGTAGCATGTTCTGTAATTCAAAATACATCCTACTGTAACAAATGTGGATCATTAATGAGAAAAGTTCCGATTTATGTACTACACGAGAAAACCCTGCCAATGATAAACTTAACATAGTAAACAAACAACATCCCAAGATGGCGTCCACTCCCGAAACAAAACAAAACAGAGTAGCTGGTCTTGAACATCGGTCTGTAAGCACTAGCGCTCTCAAAGGATTCTATCTTGCAAATCATTCATGAGACTGGAAGCTATAGAAGTCAGTTTCTTCCCAGTCTCGCCAGCAATGTTCTTGAGGGAGGATATATCCTGTGATGCCTGCGGAAGGAACCAAGCAAATGAAGTAATACTATGTTAGATTTATATTCCAGTACTGCTTGACATTTTAGGGAAATTGTTTGATGCCAGGGAAGATGTCCAATTTAAAAATTAAAAATCCCAATAATTTTTCACTTTCTTTCACATCATTAAGGCAAAAAATCTAATATTGTGGCAAGTACCTGGAATGAGATTCTGTTGATAAGGTCACTTGCAGTTAGATCGAGATGAGAATCATCCATGTCATGACCAAACAGATCAGCACTTGAAATGGATGATGAGCCCTAAGCACGTAAAAGTTGTCAGCCAAGTTTAAATATAATCCGACTTTAGTAAGCTTTCCTGATACCAATATAATATTGGAATGAACAGAATTAACATCTTAACTCGCCGCAACATGCATACATATGGAATGACCTAAAGGCCAACAAGAAGCGATGGACCAGCATATGAACTGTTTTGTTTCCAACAGAGATGTCTCACAAGAAGGGACATACCGAATACTTTTGCAGCGAGATTTGGGCCTCCCTATCACCAGGCTTCATCTGATCACCGAAAAATTGGGCGGATGAAATTGATTTTGCATTTGAAAATTTCTGTCTGGCTTCACTACTTTCCTGGATCTGAAAGCAATAAACATCATATATATTAGTGTGATCATTTTGTTGCAAATAATAGAACAAGATTAGTGACTTGGTAAGTAAAACGAGATCACTCGCAACTATCAGAGTCTGAGGCATAAACATGGAAACAGATACAACTTTAATCCGGAATACAGTCATATGGATCAAGAGTGATGCTAATAAGATGTCAAACTTCAGACAGGCATGTATGTGCTTGCCAGGAACTGAAATGTGCGGTAACATTCAAGCGGAAGGTCACTTATCAGTCACTGGGATAACCGCATATATTTTTAGTAGTATGGCATTTCCCCCACCCCCACCCACACGCGCGCACGCACGCACATTTTCAACAACATATTCACGTGCCTTAAATGACTGTAACTGCAGTCAACTACAGTGCTTTTTAGATGACATTTGGACTGAAATCAACGAATGAAAGGTTTGGGTTCTTTGAAATACCAAAAAGAATCTGTTACAGGGACCAAGCAAACACATGCTTAACTTGAGACTAGAATGCACTTTGAATCTGCTCAAAATATTGATTTGCATATGACTTGGCATCAGAACCATGGACTTGCCCACGGTCCGTTCAATACCAAAATCAATCAGAATATATATTTTAATATACAGATTAGTGACTGGGTAAGTAAAATGCGATCACTCACAACAGTCAGAGTCTGAGGCATAAAAATGGAAACAGATACAACTTTAATATACAGTCATATGGATCAAGAGTGATGCTAATAAGATGTCAAACTTCAGACATGCATGTGCTCGCCAGCAACTGAAATGAGCGGTAACATTCAAGGGGAAGGGCACTTATCAGTCACTGGGATAACCGCATGTATTTTTAGTAGTATGGCATTTCCCCCACCCACCCACACACGCGCGCACACACATTTTCAACGACATATTCATGTGCCTTAAATGACTGTAACTGCAGTCATATGTTAACTACAGTGCTTTTTAGATCACATTTGGACTGAAATCAACAAAGGAAAGGTTTGGGTTCTTTGAAATACCAAAAAGAATCTTTTACAGGGACCAAGCAAACACATGCTTAACTTGAAACTAGAATGCACTTTGAATCTGCTAAAAATATTGATTTGCATATGACTTGGCATCAGAACCATGGACTTGCCCACAGTTCGTTCAATACCAAAATCAATCAGAATATATATTTTATCGCAGAGGTCAACGCCATCTTTGACCAAGTACGGTAAAAATCCCAACTAACAGTGATACAGACAGAAAACATGAAAGAGAGTTTTTAACCAAGCAGAAGAAAATTTCTGAACCAAAAAAATATATAGGAGCAAAATGAAAAGAGATTAAAGGAGATCATATCCTAGAGTTCTTTATTGAATTGAAGAAAAAATATTAAATTGTTCAATTCATAAAACCCCACATACATAAAAAAATTTCATGGCAAAACCAATCAGAATAATTCTCAGACAGATAAACAGTTTGCGAATGAGACTTTCATGTAGCTCATTGGGTTACTTTATAGAGATAAAAATGATGATTTCTAATAGTACTAGAAATTGCTCATGTCTGGATGGCATGGAGGCAGCCGTCGCCCGGGCTCAAATGCGGAGAGAAGCGGGGGCCAAAGCGAAAAAAAAGTGCCGGTGTGTGAGGAGCGTCGCGCGGGGGGGGGGGGGGGGGGGGGGGGGGGGGGGGGGGGGGGGGGGGGGGGGTGGGGGGGGGGGGGCAAAAGACGGAAAAGCAGGGATTAAAGTGCAAAAAAAACCCCACCCCAAACCCAAGCTGAAAACCCCACCCTCCCTCCCATGGGGCCCCACCGAGATGAGGTGGCCCACTCATGGCCAATCGTTTGTCCCAATCAACTTGTGACTGGGACAAACGCCCTCATTTGTATAATAGATGGGCATCATGACTCGTAAGGTTGCACATTTAAATTAATCTAAACACTGTGCATGACGGTAGCATGTTTTAGCATGTGTAAATCAGCTTCAGCTGGTTAAACCGGGGAACCCATCTACAAGGATTTGTTCCTTGGGCATAATGTTTTTAAAACAAAAGACCCACATGGGACAAGTGGAAGCAATCAAAGTTTGCACGGCACTCCAAGTTCAAAGAAAATGTTCAACATAAAAGGACGGAGTATCCTATGCTCCAATTGCAGGTAGTTTACTGGTTAAACATGGCAGGCCAATGTGAGCATGCTTCAAATAACAGCAGCTAGAGTTGTGGGTTTGTGCCATAACTTGACCATTATACATTTAAATATATTATCCTTCCACATAATTAGACAAATAAATAAAATGTCAATACATGTCTAAATCCAAATATTCAACATCACTACCATTCAAAGCCAGTAGACATACCTCAAAAGAGGTACAGACCGCGGCAAATAAAGGATTTTTTCCTCATGATTATTTGTCACTGTAGACGAAATAGGGTTTGGGGACATGTTGTAACAGGAGAAATCAGAACTTAAAAGTTCATAGGTTGTATCAACAATGATATGTAGGGTACTTCTCCCAACTAAAATTTGTTGTGTTTGATACTTTTGAACACGACACGTGTCTATCCATGTCGAACACTATTAAAAATCCAAAACAATTATTCACCTCAACAATATGTAAAGATGAAGTAGTTATACTTTCTTTTGATGTGAGAGGGGGAGAGAGAGAGTGTGTGTGTGTGTGTGATATATATATATAGTGAAAAATGGAGAAGAACTAACAGCGCTGGAAAAATAAAAATGGAGAAGAACTAACAGCGCTGGAAATTTTTCCAGCGCTGTCCGCATTTTGGGCGACCTAAAAATATTTTTTTGAAATTTTTTTTGCAATAGTTAGATAAACTTGTTAGCAAGCTCCCCACAAAATTTCAGCTCGATCCGGACACCGTTTGAGCCTCCATTCATCGATTTCAAAAACGTCGCGCAAATCTGTCCACAGTTTTGCGCAAAGTTTTTGAAATCGATGAACGGAGGCTCAAACGGTGTCGGCTCGAGCTGACATTTTGTGGGGAGCTTCCTAACAAGTTTATCTAACTACTGCAAAAAAAATTCAAAATAAATATTTTTAGGTCGCCCAAAATGCGGACAGCGCTGAAAAAATTTCCAGCGCTGTCAGCATTGGCCCATTAACCTCATATATATATATATATATATATATATATATACATATATATATACATATATATATATACATATATATACATATATATATACATATATATGGATGTGTGCAAACAGCAAAATTTCATATGCTCTCAGTGACTTCGAGGTTAAAAGATTTTTTGCAGTATCTTCTACAACTTGTTGGCTATCACCACATCAAATTTCAAGTGAATCTAACACTTTTTTGACCATCCATCCATCCATTTCAAAAAAACTGTTCAAAAACTAGATCTGTCATCGCAATCTTTTTGAAATGGATGGATGGAGGGTCAAAAAGTATTGGATTCGCTTGAAATTTGGTGTGGTGATAGCCAACAAATTGTAGAACACAGTGGAAAAAAATTTAAAAAAAAATTTAGACCCCCAAAATGCTGTCAGCACAGGAAAACCGAACATGTGCTGACAGCACAAGCCCATATTCCTCATATAAATATATGTGGTAGTATTTTGGTGCAAAAATTTTGCATCAATAATGGTGCAAACATTTTATCTTTTTGTAGAAAATTTTTAAGAAAATTGTTTTGATGTTTAATCTATACAAGTATATACCCCATGAAAAATAATGTGTGAACTCTAAGGGGATTTGAGCATCGATCCGTCCGTTACAAAAGTTAATAGTTTCAAAAAGTTCTCGCTAGTGGGATTTGAGCACCGATCCACCCATTATAAAATTTAATGATTTCAAAACAATAGAACTTTTTGTAATACCTTGATCGAAGGCCAAATCACATTATTTTTCAACTATTATTTTTTGAGGTGTGTATAACTACATGAAGTTAAAGAAAATAAATTTTTTGAAAAAAATTTGAAAAAAAATTAAAATATTTTCTCACAGACTTTTCCTTTCGAAATGTTTGCACATGAATATTTTCACTCACACATGAGAATAATGGGTAACATGACATATGTGGGTAAGCCACATACGTGCCTCAAAAATTCCATTCTCTCCTATTTTTTCGAACGATCGGAATTGTTTATTTTGATCTTCATATTATAAAACTCCATAGCACCAAATATCATATGAATCTAAGGAGTTTTACCCGTTCATCCAACCATCACAAATTTAATAGTTCCGCATGAATAGAACTTTTTGTGACAGGTGGATGAACGTGTAAAACCATTGGGTTCACCCAATATTTGATGTTCAAAATTTTAGAATATGACAAACAAAATGAACGGTTCTGATCTTCTGAAAAATATGAGAAGATAGAGTTTTAGAGGGTGACATATGTGCCACATATGTCATAGGTTTTCCATTATTATATATGTATATATATATGAGAATAATGTGTATCATATGCCATAAGAGGCTAAGCCTCATACGCGGCCATCACCTCCGCTATTTTTTTGGAGGATTGGACCGTTCATTTGATCTTCATATTCGGAAACTCCAAAATGTCGAATATCGAATATTGAATGAACCCAAGGGATTTTGTCCGTCCATCCATCCATCGCAAAAGATCTATCCATGCAAAATAGTTAAATTTGTGACGGGTGGATGAACGGAGAAAACCACTTGGATTTGCCCGATATTTGATGCTTTGAGATTTTAGAATATATAGATCAAAATGAACCGTTCTGGTCCTCCAAAAAATCTCGGAGAGTGGTGTTGAGTATTGGACTCTCCACCTTGATTTTGATGATGATCAAACACAAATCATTGTGACTAACTCATGTGTTTGCAATTAGCTATAAAGTCACCAATTAGATTCAAGAAGATCAAAAGTGACTACGCGTGTTGATTCAAGTGGAGGACTTGGTAGATCAACAAAGGTGAAGCATTGGCTTGAAGAACTCAAAGGCTACCTCAAGCCTCAAGCCAATGGCATCAACAAATGAATGGAGATTCAATTCAAAGAGAAGACAGGAATGGTTGAGTCAAAAGCTTCGAAGACTATGACGTTGGAGATATTCAAGTCATTCAACTAAAAGACTCAAGACCATGAAGAATTATGGAGATCGTCGCCAAAGTACTTTGTTCATCTCAAGCGACGTCCCAAGACTTCCTCAGAATGCGTGATCGTGTGCCTGAAGCTTCGTTGAAGCTCAAGGAGTTATTCATGAAGTCAAGGGATTCGGATTCTCCATGTTGAAGCTTTGAAGACGGTTTGTCGTGTTTACTTTTATGTCTTCTAGCTTCGGTTTAGTAGAATGTTAAGCCTTGAGTAGTACTTGCATAGATATCTTCATATCTATCATATCGTATCTCTAGGATTGCCTTAGAAGCCATTAAAATGTTTCCCGAAGCTTGTCGCTTCTTTTCTCGGCTTCGTATGCATCTTAGTTGGTTCAAGTAGAAGAACCAACCGACTAGATGACGATCTAGTCGGTTGGAAATTCTTCTTGAACCGACTAGACATCCTAGTTAAATTCAGCACATTCACTGTTGGTCAATTAGTCGGTCCAAGAAGGTTCACCGACCAACTAGATGACGATCTAGTCGGTTGGAAATCCTTCTCAGAACGACTAGTAATCCTATTCAATTCAAGACTATTTGTTGACCAATTAGTCGGTCCAAGAAGGTTCTCCGACCAACTAGTTGTCCAACTAGTCGGTTGGGAATCATTCTCAGACCGACTAGTTCTCCTAGTGAAATTCGACTTCTTTGCTGTCAACTTCTTAGTCGGTCCAAGAAGGTTCACCGACCGACTAGTTGTCAAACTAGTCGGTTGATGTTTCTTCTTAGACCGACTAGTTCTTCATCTTCTGGATTTCACTATCTTTGTTGTCTACTGCTTAGTCGGTCCAAGAAGGTTCACCGACCGACTAGTTGTCAAACTAGTCGGTTGATGTTTCTTCTTAGACCGACTAGTTCTTCTTCTTCAGCAATTTACTATCTTGGTTGTCTTCATTCTAATCGGTCCAAGAAGGTTCACCGACCGACTAGTTGCAAAACTAATCGGTCAGTGATCCTTCTTAGACCGATTAACTGCTTCAGAAATAGAGCCGTTGGGGCATTTAATGCCACGATTTTTGTGACCGTTTTCTCTCTTCTCTATATAAGTTTGAGTGCTTCAAACCTATAATCCAAGGCTGAAATTAGAGACATTTTCACATCCAAGAGAAGAGCCATTCAACTCCATTTCTAAGCTCTCTCATCTCACATGAATCTCTCTCTTACTCTTTGAGCACTAATTCCTCCAGAGAGATTCTCATTCCTTGTGAGCTTCTCAAGCTAAGAGCTTGAATCCAAGTCACCAACTTCTCCCTATCCATCTATTGCTGCTCATCTTGGTGGAGCTAGGGTTTGGTGATCTCATCTTCCTCAAAATCCATTCTTGCCCTATTTTGGTAAGTATTTCTCAAGGCATAGGATTTTGTGGTAAGAAGTTTTATATTTCATTCTTTATACTTCATATTTGTTGTATACTCGCGGTGGTGAGAGGATTGGCTTGATCCCAAGTTGTGGGAGTCAAGATTTCAGTTTTACTCTCGGTTTGTGAGAGTGTGCTTAGTCCCAAGTTGTGGGATTAAGGTTTTGCGTGTTCCCGGTTTGTGGGATACACGGACATCGATTGTAGGTCGATTGCACTTGTGGGGTTTCCGCAAGTGGGCTTAAAGAAATCTCTAGCGGTTTGCTAGAGTATTCGGAGGGGATCCGGGTGTTGCTGGATTAGGACACCGGTAACAAGTCGGGAAGACTTGGGTGGCACCGAACCAGGGTAGATTGCATGTTAGCATTGCATTGTTCCTTGTGGTTGTTGTTCACTTCTTTCATTCCGCATTTGTTGGTTAATTAGGGTTTTATTTGGCGTAAATTCCTTATAATTCTATAAAACACTATTCCCCCCTCTAGTGTTTATTC
The DNA here is from genome assembly GCA_030789695.1 of Scilla litardierei. NCBI lineage: Eukaryota > Viridiplantae > Streptophyta > Magnoliopsida > Asparagales > Asparagaceae > Scilla > Scilla litardierei. Next base: position 809,202,796 of record CM061142.1, on the reverse strand, counting down.
CTCATAGCACAGTGTCACTACAAGTGGATTTTTAGAGGTGTATATAAAGCTTACCCTCATATGTCATTTGATACCACATTATTCTCATATTATGTGTGTGTGGTAACATGGATCTAGGGTGCCTCCTTAGATGCAATCTAAGGAGACGCCCCTATTTTCTCTCATCTCCCACATTTTTTTGCAATTTTTTTCTTGGGTTTGTTGTTCACCTCATGGATGATCATCAACATACCAAATTTCAAGAGATTCCAATACTTTTTGAGCCCTCATCTACCCTTTTACATATTCAACGGTCTGAAAACGTGCTTAAAAATCCATGAAGTCGTAAGGGGTAGATGATGGCTCAAAAAGTATTGGAATCCCTTGAAATTTGGTATGTTGATCATCCATGAGGTGAACAACACATGAAAAAAATTCAAAAAAAGTGGGAGATGGGAGAAAATAGAAACGCCTCCTTAGATTGCATCTAAGGAGGCACCCTAGATCCCGTTTACCCATATATATATATATATATATATATATATGAGGAAACTAGATATGTGCCATCGGCACAATATATATCATGTGCTAATAGCACAAAATATCCACTTCATGTGCTAATAGCATAAAATATCCACTTCCCCTAATTCTTCTAATTTTTATGTATGATTATTGTAAAAATTTTATGTATGATTGTTGTACACATTGTAAAACACCAAAACTCCAAATATGGGTGAACCCTACAAGGATTAGACCATTGATCCACTCATTACAAAAAATTATTGTTCTGAAACCATTCAATTTGTAACAAGTGGATCGATGGTCAAATAGCGTTATATTCACTTAATTTTTAGTATATTGATCATCCACTTGATTTGGGAAAAAAATTTAAAAATAAAATTGTAGGCGTAAATGTGCGTCAATGCGAGAAATTTTTTCATGCTAACCGCACATATACATTATTCAATGTGTGTGTAATATGGAGATCAACTAACCAAAGGGATGTCTCTTCGAAATGGATATTAAAATGTTTCCTCAGCAAGCTCATGCAACCCTACATCCCTTGTGTATTTTGACGATCAGTTCCATTCATTTTGATCTTCATATTCTAAAAATTTAAATTATCAATTTTTAAGTGAACACAAGTAGTTTTAATCATGGTTTGAGGTATCGCCCCATACCTCTTGGTATTGGACGTATCGGACCGGTACCGCCCAGTACCGGTCCGATACTGCTACATAAAATCGGTATCGGCCGAAACCCTAAGGTTTCGGCCGGTTTCGCCCAGTATCGAACGAAACTGGCCGAAACCCTAGGGTTTCGGCCAGCAAATGTGAAAGAAAATGTCCAAAATTGAAAAATAAGAGGAAGAAGAAGAAAGGAAAAAACTGCAAAAAAGAAAAAACAAAGGAAGATCAAACTTGCCTCGCCTCGCCACCTCGCCGCCTGCTGCCTCGCCGCTCCCGCGAGAGAGAGAGAGATAGAAGGTGTGAGAGAGATTGACGTGTGTGTGAGAGAATGGGAAAATTTTGAATGGTAAACTTGTAAATAAGTTATATGTGATGTGTAGGGTAAGATATTTTATGGCAAACTTGTAAATAAGTGGTATGTGCGCAAAGCAAAATGGTGGGTGTGCAAAGCAACTAAAAGCTATTTTTGGCAAACTTGCAAATAAGTGGTACGTGCGCAAAGTAAAACGGTGGATGTACAAGTCAAACTTCTAGCTACTTTAGTTTTTTTTACGTATCTGATAGATTTTATGTATTTAAAACTATTGATACTGACCAACCGAAAACCACGTCCGATACCGTCGAAACGGACGATACCGATACCAAAACTTAAATTTTCGAGAGAGCAATACCAAGACCGCAACCGAGACCTCAAACATTGGTTTTAATTGCTCATCTAATTGTTGCAAAAAACTTCTGTTATTGAGAAACTGTTAAATTTGTGATAAGTGGATAAATGAGCAATACACCTTGGATTCACTTGAAAATTGATATTTTTATGATTTTAAAATATGAAAAGAAAAATGAATAGATCGGATCAAAAAATAAGAATGTGAGGTTTTTGATAGATACGGCCCATTAAAGGGCTATTTTGGAGGCTTTGTGTTATTTTGAATTAATGTAGGGGTATTTGGGTCTTTGGACATTGAGTTGGATTATTATAAATAAGGGGGGAGGCTAGCCGACCCTAGTTATGCAAATTTTGATGATTTTGTAAGAGAAGAGAAAGTTATTCGAGATTTCTTAGGAGAGTGTGGACGTCCTCGCTTATCGGCGTCTTGGGAGGACGATTACCCCTAAAATTGTAATCAATTATCTATTTTATTTCATTGTTTTGCTAATAAATTTCAGATTTGGTTTGGATCCTATCATTTTGGTATCAGAGCATCAAGATCCATGGCGACGGCGAGATCTACAGTCAACAGCGACGAAATCCTAGCGAGGGTGGAAGCAAGTCAAAAGAAACAATACGAACTCGTAATGCAAATCATGTAACAACATGCGCTCCTCGTGGTAAAATGTGAAAACGATGATGAAAACCCTAATTTTGGGCTAAAGACGTCAATTTTGGACGAGAAAGAGGAAAAAAGTCGACAGCTTCGACGCGGATCTGCATCCAGACGACGAAGGGCAACAAAATTCAGATCTGAAGGCGGTGAAAACTTCAGATTTGGGCGAAAACCCAGATCTAGGACAAAAGACGAAGCTTTCGGCGGAGAAACAACGAGAGTCGCCGCTTTCGGCAACAAAACAGAGGAGGGCACCCCTCTTGGGTCCCCTAGAGAGGCTGCCACCCCTCGGGAAGGGGCGCCAGGCCCTGCTGGGGCCCCCAGGAGGGCTGCCGCCCCAACTGCAGGGGCGCCAACCCCTCCTGGGGCCCCAAGGAGGGCTGCCGCCCCAATTGCAGGGGCGTCAGGCCCTCCAGGGTCCCCATGGGGGATGCCGGCTATTCAACGGCGACGACGGGTCCTCTGCGACGCCGAACAGCGAGGATTTGGCTTTTTGAGCCCAAAACAGCGAGCGACAGAGTCCTTCCTGCAGCACGACGACGACCCTCCAGATTGTTTGTGGAAGCCCGCCGACGTCCTTCGGGCCCCGCCTTGGCCCGACGGTAGTTTTCAGGACGTCGTTGGAAGCGGTGAAGGACAATTACATCCTTTTGACCCTGGAGGAGGCATACAATCAGAGCTTGGAACGAAAGCCACACACACATCATGCACCACATTGAGGACAAGGTGGATTTTCAGGGGCGGAGTAATGATAGATCCGGCCCATTAAAGGGGTATTTTGGGGTCTTTGTGTTATTTTGGATTAATGTAGGGGTATTTGGGTCTTTAGACATTAAGTTGGATTATTATAAATAAGGGGAAGGCTAGCCGGCCCTAGTTATGCGAATTTTGATGATTTTGTGAGGGAAGAGAAAGTTCTTCGAGATTTCTTAGGAGAGTGCGGACGTCCTCGCTTATCGGCGTCTTGGAAGGGCGATTATCCCTAAAATTGTAATCAATTATCTACTTTATTTCAGTGTTTTGCTAATAAATTTCAGATTTGGTTTGGATCCTATCAGTATATTAGTCCCACTTGGCATGAGAAACAAGCATCCTGTTAAAACAATATCCCGTCTTTCCAGAGACAAACATCACAATATAAGTCAGGCAATGGAGAGAACGGATTTCATATCCAAAGCATGGGTAGGAGTGTTGTCCAACCATACTTATGATTAATTACCTCGTATGGTTGCCCAACACAGCACTGTTGGTCATGGTTGGTCAGGTGTTCCTTTGTGGACACACAACACTATGTGGCCATTGCAACTTGCTCTGTAGCAAAGACACGGCTAGCCTATTCCTGTTTGTGTTCGACATGGACATGTGCTCAATATGTGTTAGAATGGGAAATCCTGGTCAAAACAAGAGGAAGCAAGCAAAAAGGCCACCACAAATCCCAAACATTATTTGAAGACAAAACACACACCTCGTATCGGTCGGTGTAGTATTTGATTTTCATAGTCTAAATGTGTTAGACCACTTCCAATATAATGGACTTTTCATTTGGGTTGCCAACATAAAAATTTGGGTGATAAGATCCCCATTGATAGCACCCTAATCACATGATACACATCATTATTAGAATACCACACCCACCCACCCAAAAAAACTGACACACGCACGAACGCATATTAAACACACAAGCACATCTATTTATAAATAAAAATTACACACATATATTTATTCATAAATATTATGTATCGACATATAATTGCATCTAACTCTTTATGAATATGGCATGTCTCCGTCTCATATCATGCATGTCTCTCAAGTGTACACTTTACATAGGCAACTTCCATGTTAATTTCCATTGTTGCCCTGAAATTTTATGAAGACCCATAGCTCAATGAAATGTACTAATACTCCTACGACTCCTTTACAATGAAGCCTTTCTCATGTGTTTCACCCCAAAATAATTGAATCTAACATAAATAATACGAAAATGGATGACTAACAACTTCTTAATCGATGAATGACAAAAAATATCAACGACCTAAGCAGTTCTAGTTAAGCTATCCATCCTGGAAAAAAAATTCTTTTTTTCTCTGAAGAGTTTATAAGCCTTTCAAGCAAAGACACTGTCAGGAATGTAATATGATGTTAACAAGAAAATTGAAGTTCACATGCATACGATGCTCTCCCTTTTGTCCTATATTCCTTAGAATTTCTCTATTGTCCTAACACATCAAACTCTTTTAAAGAATAGACTTCAGCGGCACCCAAATACAATCATTTCATTCATGTCCAGATGAAAGCCATATGTATGTTCAATTAAATATGTTTACAGTGTTGTAGCTACGAATACTGAAAATTAAAAACAATGTCAGCAACCAACAAATCTGAAAGTGAGACTCGTCCAAATAGTATGGTAAACTTGTCCAAATAGTATGTCAAACTTATACAAATAGTATGACAAACTTGTAATATAATACTCACTCTTACACATTACACATTTAAACTTGTAAATAAAATACTCACTTCAAAATAAAATTCTTGTAAATAAACTTGTAAATAGAATACTCACTTTTTTATTTAAATGGGTTCATATTAGATTTAATAGAGAGTTTTTATTACTACGAATTTTAGTTCAAAGTACTTATATATTTTGTAAAATGTATTAGTTTCTGAATTTTTTACTATTTTTCTAACCTATTTTGTTACAATTTATTTTTTAGATACATTAGTTCATACTAGATAATTTTTCACTATAAATGTTTACTTGTAATTTATTATATAATTTGTAATGATGCATTAATTTCTAAACTTTTTATGTATTTTCTAAAATTTGTTATAATTTCTAAACTTTAATTTCTAACATTAATTTCTTAACTTTAACTTTCTAACATTTTTTATAATTTCTAAGCTTTTAATTTCTAAACATCTACTATTCACATTACTCACTCACTCACTCACTCATACATATAGGATGTCAAACTTATAAATTAAATCCAATATGTTTAGCAAAATGTTGTGTGTGAATAGCAAGAAGCCTCTCGGGAGATACCGGTCAAAATTTATAGTTCAGTCATAGAATTCCAAGTATTGACAATTATGCCATTCAGTTTACTAACATTTTTTAACGTCAATGGCGAACATGTAAATAAATTAAAATTTTGAGCAAAATATGTAGGTTGACCTGCAGCTGTCACCATTGTTGTCGTTCGCCTGGAAACTTTGCCCAAAATATTTAGAATATTTACAAGTTTGACATTCAATGTATTAAATAGAGTTTTAAATGTAATGGCAAACTTGTAAATAAACGTTATAGGTTGTGCAAACGTTTTACGGTGAAACTTAGCCCGGTTAAATGCAACGATCGGGATTTTCTCCTCTTAATGACGGAAGCTTATCTTTGGAAGAGCCATAGGTAAACCCTTCTCTCGATGACCAAGCTATTTAAACTCTATCTTCTTCTTCAATAAACCACGGAAATCCCAAAAATGAATGGCGATTCAACTAAACGCTTACCTAGGGTTCTTCGCTCCTCAGTAGTTTGGTTCTCCGCTTCTCCGATTTGCCCAGGTTCTTCGATGCTTAGGGTTCTTCGCTCCTCGCTGGTTCGATTCTCTGCTTCTCCGATTTGCCCAGGTTCTTCGACGCCTAGTGTTCTTCGCTCCTCGCAGGTTCGATTCTCCGCTTCTCCGAGTTGCACGTGCGTTCTTCGCTTCACACCCGCCGGTGAGACTTCAAAATCTCCGATTAGAACCTTTCAAAATCTTGCTAAAGGTAATTTTTTAGAAGAGGATGCTTGATTCTGAGAAGTATGTTTTCTTTCACTAAGTTATATAGAATTTTTTTAACTGTGTTTTCACATGCACATTGTTCAATCACGAGAAAGTTTCTTAAAGTTGTTCACTCACGTTATTGCTTGTTCACTTACAGGAAAGTTAGCTTTTAACACTGTTGATGGATTTTTTTTTGGGTTTTTTAGAGAATTTGTTTAATTACTTCTTCTTCATCTGTCTTTGGCCTTTGGTGAATACTAATACCGTTCAGTATTGGCTGAAACCGATACTAACCCCTACTTTTACCAAGACCGAAACGAAAAGGCTGATACCACCATTTGGTATTGGCCAAAACCGATACTAGCCACCTAGTTTTACCAAGACCAAACGAAAAGGCCATGCTATCAGTTGAAACCTTAATCATTGATCAAAAGGACTCAAATTCTATCTTAAATAAAATAATCAAAAAATACAAAATAACTAGACGACTCAAGAGACTCAAATTCTATCTCTATCGCAAATCTAAAATCTAAAATAATATTACAAAGACTCTATTTTAAACTGGATGAATCCTCATCACCAATTAAGGTTTGGAAGTTAAATAGGAGTAAAACACAGATACAGTACACTATGGCCAGAGTAGACAAAACAAAGTTTAATATGCAGGAAGAGGCAAAGTAATTCCTGAATCTATAATCAATTCTGGTGAATAATTCACCACTGTGAATCCAACTAATATTTATCATGCAAAGCAAAGACATATTTACTACAATGTTTGTTGGGGGAAAATATCAACAAAAATAAAAATATAAAATTCAAAGAGTCTAATCATACCTGTACTTTTGATGGGGTGGAATTTGGCTTTTTCTGGAATCCAGTATCCATTCCAAAGTCAGAGAAGAAGCTTGAAGATTTTGGCGGAGCTACATGTCCAACCTGGACACCCCCAGAAACAGTGCCCAGTGAATTCTCTACATACTCGAAACGAGAAGGGAAACTCGATGCTTGTGTTGTGCTGGAACTAGGGAGAGGAGCAACAGCTGGTGCTGGTTCTTCAGGCTTCTGGTCATAGAGAGTCTCACTTGGCTGCAAATATGCATTCTTGAAGTTAACATACCCCAGCATTCATTGTAAGAATTAATCAAAATTGTTGGGTTAGAAAGAGGCGCAGAAATATGAAAAATCTACTACTTAGATCCCAGTAAAGGAAGGAAAAAATGGGTCGTTCAAAAAGCTTCCACAATTTCATTTTGATGTCATTTTTCAGGAACCAAAATTGTTAGATCATATATCCAAATATTACTCTTACAGATTTGGATTAATAGCCTTATTAGTTTTATTCAAGAATAGGAACTAACCTTTGTAGTAAGCTTACGGACACCAAGGCCCCCCGATTTACCAGCCTTTTTAGCACCAATTGGCTTCTTTGCGGTAACCGCAGAATGAATAGGAGCTTTAGGTGAACGAGTAACTTCAGGAGTTTCATTCTTCTCAATGAATTTTGAAGTTTCTGGAAGCTTAAGCTCAGGAAGGCCATTGGCTGCTTCTGGTGACCGAGATGCAGTAATAGGAGATGAAGGCAGGATGGCCTCATCTGCCAAGCTTTTAGCAACTTCCTTAGACAGTATCTGCCTGTATAATTCAGCAGCTCTAGATGTATATTTTGCCTCGATTTTACCACCATCACTCCATCCATGTTGCTTGAAGAAAACATGGGCACGGTTGTTGCCCCCAAAAGCCATCATCTTTAACTGCTCTGGAGTCCATGAGTCTAAATTTGTGGACCTAAAAGGAATAAGAAAATACTTCAACATTGCAGGACTAAATTTCCAAGGACCTACAACAACAAAAGAATGCTAGTAGCACCCAAAACACATAATTGTATGAGCTGCAACTTTGATTAGCAAAACTGAAACCTCTTGGAAAGGACAAGAAGGTCACATGCTGACTTAATGAAACCGTACCACATCAACGGTAAACCAGTGCACATCACAGAACTGCTATGTCCTATGAACGATATAATGATATGCATTAGACAGGTTTAAAAAAGAAACGAAATTGATACATCTATATATCAGGCTTCTCCAATGGGAAGATCATATATGTCAAACTGTTCATCTATTATTGAATTACTTTCAAGGGTTGTATTTATGCTGATCTCAGAACCACTCGCAGGAGCATGCACATGCGCCACATAAAAGTTCTTTAAAAACACCCCCCCCCCCCCCCAAAAAAAATAATAATAATAATAAACAATAGAACTATGTACACAATTAAGTTAATTTTCCATTATAATAATTGTTCTGTTCTGCATCCCAATATCCACAAGTTGCTCAAGCATATTTGCGTGTCTTCCCACCCCAATAATTGTCCTTTTCCTGCCTTTCAAGACCCAAAATTTTCACATGTTTGTGTGTTTGTGTGTTTGTGTTTGTGTCACTTCCACATTGAACACGTCATAATTGTTCTATTCCTGCCTTCCAAGACCCACAATTTGCTCGTGTGCATGTCCTAGTGGTTGATTAGGATCCTATCAATAGGATTTGAGGATAAATCCCATCAATTGGAAAGTATCTATTTTACAGCTCAAATGGAGATCCACACCATTCATGATGTAAATCATTTAAAGGGACTACAAGACACAAAAAAACTATTAAAATGTTCTCCTGATGTTTTACAGGTGCATCATATGTTATTAAAATGACGGATGAAAGTAGAGAGTTTTTGTTCATCAGAAGAACATAACTTTAAATCCCAACCCTTGGATCATAATCAAAACAATTTGAAACCCTTGGGACACCAATTTTATTGGGTTTACAACATTCGAGACCATAGATTGGACAACCAAAACTGTGAGCTATTTAGTTCTGCTTGGTCAACCCCCCACACCAACCTTGTCTACTGTTGCGCATACGGGGTGGGGGGGTGGCTTCACACTCACTCACTCACTCACTCACTGATCTTGGACATTGCAAGGTTATGCAAGGACTAGGACTTTTTTGAAAACTTGTAAATATAGTAATCAATTTTAAAATCCCCAAATATGGTAATGGATCAATTGTTAAAAAATCAATCTATCATATATAATACATCATACTTATAAACATTGAAAATTTTAACGTCCGAGCATCCTAATTATCATCTAACTAAGAAAATTCTAGAATCTATATGTAAATGTGTTAAAGAAGGCAGATTTATGTCATGGAAACAAGCAATACAATAAGGATGCATAAATTTTACAACTTATTAGTAATGAACATAAAAATATAAATACAAATAAATGAACAATATGACAATCTTATAATTCATGTGCATAATACATTGTCCAAGATATGTTTATGTCTTGCGCCTACATATTGGCGATTAAGCTATATCTACCAGAATGTCATGTAGCTGAATACTCAAAAACAGCATCAGCTGATATGTGTGGACATTTAAAACAGCTATTGCAAGGAGATAATGATAAACACAAATAACTTTGTTGTATGCCCCGGTAACTGATTTAGAATTATACATTGCTCACTAATAATTCGAATTGTATTAACAACAAACATGTATAGCTTCGTTGTTGGCCTCCTTAATATTTGGAAAGGTGACGTTTTTCATTGCCATATCAACTACCATAACGGAACATACTTCAAAAGTTAAACATGCCATCTGTATCCTTATTTTTGCCAGCGTTGTAATTCCAAAATACTTAGAATCAATTAACGGCATAAGTACGTACATCACCAAAATACCTATCCCATTAGGTTAATGGTAAAAAAGTAGGTTTTTAAGCCTCCAAGTTAAAAGAAAAAAGGAATAACTAAAGATACCAAAAGAAGTCACCAACCGAGAATAGCTCAACACCATCAGGCTCAAGTAATAGGCATTTCAATAGTTATCTGCCATCAGCTGAGAATGAAATCCATTCCATTCTAGATGGAATCATTTATACATGAGAACTTTTGGAAAAAGGCCTAGCAAAATGTATAAGAACCATTCATAATCCGTGCCCTCGGGCACGGTTCATTTAAAATCTTTGTTTCCCCAAAAATTATTTCTCCCTACAAAATTTTGAGACATATAATATTCCACTTCACAATTTAAAAGAACAAAAATTTAGCCCGCGCCTTCGACGCGCGCGGACGCATAATTAATTAGTTCCATGTAATTAACTCATTCCACATAATTAATTCTTTTCCATAAGTAATTCCACATTTCCAAACACTCATGGATAGTTTTTAAGCCTCCTAATCAGTAAGGCAATTCAAAAGAAGTCCTCAAATGTAATATAGATAGTTTACCCATGCAGTCACCTTGAGATCATCTCAAGCTGATGTAAATAATCACCAATGGTTCTTGCAAAGAAACCTATAACAAATGATGCAGAGAAAAGCATATTTAGCACTCTAAACTCCTACTACTGAGGTAGTAAGCTTCCACTAAGCTACTAAGCTACAATGCATGAAAAAGACATAGGAGTCGCAATTATGTATGGAGGAGATGTTGGTTTTAGATAATCAACAAACATTAGCTAATCACATGTGAAGTTAAATCCTTCAGACGTCAAGAGACATCATGAACTAGGACCATCATTTTTCAGAGAAAGAATAAACATGCTTGAGAGGAATAAATCACAATAAAAACCACACTGGTTTTATATACCCTCCTCGTCCCCTTGCCACCATTTCTTATTTTGTTCTCTTCTTTTTTTTCCTTTTATACTTCATATCATTTGTTGCTATAACAGATAGGCGGCTCCTCTCTTTGAGACTTAACACTTGACTATGATTGTGATCAACCTTTTGCTTACACTTCTTTATATGCATCGCTAAGGTGGACAGCATACATAGCAAGGTTACCATATGTGTGTTAATGAGCATATTATCGGTACTTGCCTAGTATTTTAGAAGAAGAATATCATCAAAGATGATCCCCTTATGTTTGCTCACAACAGGGTACACATGTTTTGTATGAACATAGAGGTCATTCTACTTGTTTATGCTCAGGCTCAGCTAATAGCATGTGATTAATTGTGTGCAAGCCATTGCCGATAATCTCTAAAGAAAAATCTAGGGACTTGAAAACCGGTGTAGTTCCTAATACACCTTAATGTTATAGATTGTCAAGTAGAGAAAAAAAGCTAATAACTACTACTACAACTTTGAATTTTGGAATGGATTGTTATTAACTTATTGATGCTATTTTAAGAATGTAGATTCTAGATCCAATATCCTGATAAACCTTGATTGTCTGTTCCGACAGTTTTAACTTCAGGTGCCTAGCTAACTTCTTTAACTAGGCAGATCGCACATTATAAACATAACATATCAACTGCAGATATTGGACTATCTTGTCGTCATTACATTGTTGTCCAGAATACAGTGAATGACTGGTCCATGATCTAATGGAATGACTCCATGAGTCATCAGTTAAGAAAATTGTAAGGTTTTGTGGTTAATTTTAAAATTATTACTTGGATGGAATATCCACCTTTTTCTTTGATCACATTCCCAAAATTAATCAGAACATGGCTAACTTGCACCATGTACTGATTCTCCAGTAGAAGTATACAATATATAAATGAATTTTAATTGTTGAAGTACAACATAACATAGACTTTCCTTTGTTGAAACCTAAAGCACAGAGAATATAGCTAACACTAAACTAGAATAAAAGGCTTGAAATCTGAAAACCAGTTTTGCCTTCTTTTTTGTATCCTCCTGGTTAGCAGAGCTGAACAGGGTATTCATGTCGCAGAGCACAACATTTGGGAACAGGCTTTTTTACAACTGATGTTACCACCACCACCGCTGATGTGCTCTTGCACATTTCAGATTTGTAGCATTTGACCAATCTTTGGGTTTGGTTTCAACTTACATTGAAACAAAAGACCATATTTACATTAAGAGTTAAATAAATTGAAAAATAATAAGAAACCAAGCATGGATTAGGACCAACCAGCCGAATCACAAAAATGGCTCAAAATGATGAGCCTATGAAGTGTGAATTAGTAATTTCAATGTAGTAAGGCAACCATTAATGCCTGCACTGTCAGCATGTCCATTGTTCCTACATGATTGTGTGTTCTATGTGTATCATTCATATGCATGCATATCTGGCAGGGGCTTAGTCCTCTGGGGTATGCATAAACTTTTGAGGTTCGTGGTCAGATTATGCATGTACATTCTCACGCCTCGCCCAGTATGCATGCTGTGTGTATCTGCAATCTGAATGCATATTTTGCAGAGGCTTACTCATCTGGTGGACGCATAAACTTTTGAAGCTTGTGTTCAGATTAAGCATGTGCATTCCCACGCCTCACCCAGTGTGTGTGATATGTGTCTTCCATCTGAATGCATGTCTTGTAGAGGCCTACTCCGGGGGAGGCATAAACTTTTGATTGAGATTCATGCTCGGATTATGCATGTACATTCCCACGCCTCACCCGGTCATAAAGAACCAAAAATAGCCAATTTGATTGTTGTTCACTGGACCACCCCAGCGGCACCTAAACGTAAAATTGCCAGCTCGATATGTTCAAAAATAGCCAATTTGATTGTTGTTCACTGGACCACCCCAGCGGCACCTAAACGTAAAATTGCCAGCTAGATATGTTTCAACCTTTGAAATAATCCCCCTCATGCCCCCTCGTATTTTCTTTTGTTCACGGCCATGGAATAGGCTGCCTCGTCGCTGTGACTGTCAACAATGAAGTGAGAAACTAGACAAAAATCAGGATGGAATACTTGGTCACTTTTAACCTACTTTCAGGTAGCTTTCTTCTTGAACCTCAAACAAATGATTACAGTATTTAATCAAAGCAACACCATAACCGCGCCAGAGAAACCCTGGAAAAACATGAACTTGATGGCGCAACTTCAAAAATCCTGTCAAAATATTACTATGACTTGAATTCTGAGCACTTGTTAGATTTTTCCACTTTCGCATTGGCTTATGTTGCGATATGTAAGATGCCACAGGAAAGAATTAACCAAAATTGAGCTCGCATGGAAGAATGAGACCATCACCAGCCTAACACAGCCAAGTTTGAACACTAATTCTCATATCTAAATCCAATTTTCGTTCAGAAACATCAGTGATCTAAATCTTCTTAATCCCAAAAAAAAACTAAATTACATCAGCAAAATCTCAAAAAAAACGAGGGGAATCTATCAAGCAATCATCATTTCTCCCATCAATTTACTCCCAAAATTCGAATTCGACAGATTCCGGGGGGAAAACAAATAAACAAAATAAAATACGTACCTCACAAAGCTAACGTGAACGCCAAGGCTCCGGTGAACGGCCGAGCAATCAATGCAAAGGAAGATCCCGTACGTCACCGACGCCCACGTCGGATTCTTGGCATTGCAATCGAAGCACATCTGAATTCACACACAAAAATAAGATTGACAGTTAGAACCGATCAGATCTGAGACGAGAAGCCCCGATCTCAATAAAACCAATCAATTTCAAACGATGTGATAATCGAACGATTGGATTACGGATAGAGATTTGGGACGAGGTCGATCACCTTGTTCTCAGACCGGGATCTGAGCTTCTTAAAGATGGCGTTTTTATCAGGAACGCCATCAGACGCCATTGGATTCCAAAATCGAGGGTTGAGAGGAGGAAGTAAGGGTTTTGAATCCTCCCCTCAAAGAGAGAATTTTAACGGGAAAACGAAAGCGTTCGAGCGGCGAGCGAGCGACAGAACGAGAGGGGGGATCGTTAAAGACGATGATAAAATTGAAAAAAACATTGGAAATATAAATGGGAGTTACTTTGGGAACCCGCCGTTTTTCTCCGCGCACATATCACTTATTTACAAGTTTACCATTAAAAATTTAGAATTTGTTGTGAATGTTATGAAGTAGAAACAGGTTTGAAGAAGGTTGAGGTTAGAAAACCACTAGCCACTTTATATAGTATTCATATTGGTTACTCATGTGAGTGGATACCTAATAGGCCCAATGGGTCCTATTCATAACACTTCCCCTTATCCAACCAACGTAATATACTCGACTTATGAATACTGAATGATTCATTAGTACTAATGAGTATCTTAAAGGGTAGATACTTCTAGATCCAAGTTAAGGGTAACTGCCTCGTTAAAAACTCTTAGCTATGGAAAACCCTGTGGGAAAAAACCGATAGCGAAGGGAAAATAGTACATCACTCCATAACTTCCCCTGATTTGGGGATGTGTCGAGGGGTGGATACTTCTGGATTCAGAGTCAATGTGGTTGCCTCATTAAAACCTTGACTATGGAAAACCCTGTGGGAAAACCACTAGCCTGGGAAAAAGAGTACAACTCTACAGTTGACTCCCCCTTTTCTGATCAAGCTTCAGGCTTGCAGATACATATATATCTATACATTAATCTCCTATGTGTCTATACATTCATCTCATCTACAACATTCCAAAAGCAAAAGTAAAGTACAAACATCACTCATCTATACAAGTTTCACTCATATAAGGCAATAGCCGAAACTAAAAGAGCGCTAGCGAACTTGGTAGACAGCTCCACGTGTCAATCGTCATTGTCTGCGATGTACTTCAGGACCTGGCTTTGTATATTCTTGAACTGCTTCTTAGATGATGAGCTTCTCGGGATGGTAGGAGTATGTACACTTGGGAGGATTCTGTGTAGATCTTCAGGAGGTGGACGTCCCTTTTATGCTATTCATCGCGATGGTCTGTAACCTGCATATGCAAACACTTTTAACATGTAGGATTTTTTCCCGACCCTTGGAGATAGCGCAGAAGCTACATATCTTTGGTCCAGTAGCGCGCTGCAGGCGCTGCACTGTACCTGGCTAATAGCTATACTGTTAACGCTCAAAAGAGACGCATGCAGTTGGCCAGGTAAACGAGTGTTTCAAAAACACTTAAGGTACTTCTGGACCTTGTATATTCTTTCCCTCTTCCAGCTAACGGAAAGAGGTCTTTTAATGTGTATCCATACAACCAAATAGGTGTATTTAGTGGAGAATGATTTTCATGTCTCTTCATCAATCGTCATTGTATGAAGTTTTCATCTTCGGGATGATTAATAATAGTTCATCTTCAGGATGGTAGTTCATCTCCAGGATGATAGTTCATCTTCAGGATGATTAATGTCATCTTCAGGATGATTAATGTCATCTTCAGGATGATAGTTCATCTTTATGATGATAGTACATCTTCAGGATGTTGTATTATGTAAGCCAAGAATATATGCCTAGCTAGGACTTTCATATCATATCATATCATTTTTGATAGATATGTTTTAACAGATATTTCGGTATTTTCTCTTCAGGAGCTCCGATATTATTATTAAAATAATCTCAATTCTTTTAATTTTCTTTCTTAAAAATAAAACTATTTTTAAGAGGTGCAAACAACAACCTTTTAGTATGAGTCCTTTAAGGATCTCTGTCTAGGTTGGCTTTACTTTAATCATATTTTTAATATATGTCCCAGAAAAAAGGAAAGTAAAGAAAAATTTTATACATGCAATTGAAGAAATTTTATATAGGTAATGTTGTCACATCCAATAGCAACATCAACTAAAAATTCCCTCTTTTTGCCATTTGTTGGGTTACGCCTTGACATAAACCAGTCGATGCATCAGATTCATCTTGTAAGTGAGTTCAGCTCATCTTACTTGATTACTTCCTGGTTTGAGCCATTTATACCTCTAAAGCTATAGCAAATTAAAACGCTTATAGCTAACGATTTTATTATAATTCTCATACAATACTCAGTTATCCCACAGGATTTGATATCATTTTTGATATCAGGACTTCAGGTCCATACACCCCATATTTCATAAGTGAGTCCAGCTCACCTTATTATTGCCTCATTCCACGTTATTATAATTTGGCCAAATCTCTATGTTTGCTTCAGGCAAAGCAGAGTTGTGGAAACGATATTTTATATTTAACTGGCAAAGTGAAATATGAGAGAATTTGTCGACAAAATGTGTTCTTTCTTGCCCAAAACTCACCCCGTACGTACTATAATCATTTGATTTTCTCCCAGAAGTGTCTCCTTCACGACACGTTGAAGAAGTGAAGGTTTTGGGACGGGTAAAGAATATGGACAGATCCAGAATGGGTCCTTAGCAACTAAGTTGCAATAAGGTTATGGATTTGAGCTCACTTTCCTGTGGTGGTATTGCTTTTTCGGTCTCCAGGAGTAGATTTCTCTCTTTGGAGCCTAGTGGTATGTCCTCTCATCCATTGAGGATATCCACTTCTGCTACTGGTGGATTGCATCCATTATATTTGGTATGTCAATCCTAGCTGGATTTTTAGTAGCAGGGATGTGAGAATTTGACAATATCTATATTGTCAGTAACTATGTCTGATAACTGTTTAACAGTTTCATTAGTGTGGATCTTCAAGATCTCATCACAATTCATGATAACCAGATCATAGGTGTTAATGATTTAAATGGTCAATTGAGCTTCAGGCTCACGGATGATTATAGTATTTCTGTTGAAACTAATGCTGGGAAATTAAAGTTGTGAGGGATCTTCAGGATCTCATCAAATCTTTAAAATAGGGTCATCAATGCACGTCTTAGGAGAAGTGAATTTAAATGCTTCCCCTGTTCAGAGTGCTCAGACTCTATTTATCTGGGATAATTACTTTCGATAAATAGTTCTGCATTTTGATGGTCTATAGTGGTGATATGGGGATGTCTACTCATCATGGCACAATCTATAATATGTGCTCTAAACGCTTCTCCCGTTAGGGGTTCTCGGAAACTGTTTATATGAGGTGATCAGGCTCATATAAATAAGTTCTAAGGAGGCGTTTTGATGGTTTGCAATGTAATTGCATGTTCCCATGTGGTCACATACAACTGGATTTTTAATGGATAAGTAATCCGTTTGAATCATTTTAATAATTTATATTACCCATTTGGGTGTGAACACAAGCTTCAGGGTGTTCGATATTTTCCAGTTGCAAAATACAGTTTAATTTCCCAGTGTTATCAGTGTTACCACCATTTTTAAAAGCATATGGTTGGATAATGACCATTTTTAGAGGATATATTGATGAGTACACCAAAGGTACATCGTCAGTCCTATTAAGGGAGTGGACAAAGCCTATTTATATCCCTTAAATACTCTCAAGAGACCTAAAGGTCTTCATTATCTTTAATGATGATAGTATATCATCTTAAATTCGTTTGAGGAAGTGTGGAGAGTCAATGTCCATGTGAATGGAGATGATCTCATAATCATTTTTCCCTTTTGAATGGGACAATAAAAGTTTCACCTTTTTGAAGAATCTTCGGGTTCGTCTCGTTGATGATGTCTTGCATCATCAATTCAGGGTGATATCGATCCAAAGTTGGTCGATTCTGGACACTTCTGGTGTTCCAAATTAATTCCTCTTTTTGAATTTATGTGGGACTTTTAAAAGTCCATTAAAATGCTCAAGTTAATTTTATCCGGTAATAGTTGAACTGTATTCAAACTGTGAAGGATTACATCTTCACATTGACTATTGTGCGGATCATTATGGGACAAAGCTTCAAGCTTCATTTATTTCTTGAGTCATTAGGGATTTCGTTTTGACGAATATCCTTTGAAACTGTATAAGTTTCAGAGAGTTTATGGCATCCTCATTTTATTTTTAGGGGTATTCAAGATAGCAAATCATTCGCAGTAAAATAAAAATGTATTAAAACTGCAAGAGAATAATACTGATAATTGTTAAGTCAACAAGTGACATGGTGTGATGTGTGCTCTTGAAAACATACACCTATAATTATGCTCATTAAGACTTATGTTATGACAACAGATTAAATTTGATTTCAAAGTTTATTTGTCTTCGGGGAGTAGCTAAATATACATAAGGTCAATTTGACTTTCGTCGTTTAGATTAGATATGTATGTATTTTTATATGGCATAAGTTAATGCACATTCATGTTTGCAAAAACATTATGGCTCTTATCAGAACTTCTGGTCTGATATTGGTTTGTCATTGCTTACTCCATGTCGAGGTATATCATATCTTCATTTTCTCATTTTATTCAAGACTTCCCATGTTTTAAGTTTTCCTTATTTACAAAGGACAATGAAAATTAGTCTTACTAAGAAGACATAAGCAGGGGTTTGAGCAAATTATTTTATACTTCCACTTTTCTAATTAATTAGAGACTTTTAAAAGTCTATTTGAATGCTCGAGTATGGCTTCAGGCCATTTTCTTGAGTCGTTCAAATTTTATGTGTATAGTTTATCATGCTCAGAGGGGAAACAAATACGTGGCTACGAAATTTATAATTTCTCACTTATCTATTAAGTCACGTCTTCGGGCGTACACTTAAAAGTAAGGGTTAAATTCAAGAATCATACATTGTAAAGTGAGATGGCTCTAAAAGAGTTTAGCGGTGTTATGAAAACTGATGGTGTCAATATTCGATTATATAGACAATAAGTATGAGAGGTCTATTTATCGCAAAATGCGTATCTCTAAAAGATCGCATAAATGGTTTTCGCATAGTCCATCGTATTTGTTAATATTTATTTTATTAGGGTGAAATGGTGTTGACTTTTGATTTGATTTTGAACTTCAGGTTCATTTTGTCAAAGTGGATATGATGTTAAACTTTTTGAAATCATAATTGGCTTGTTGTCATAAATATCGCCATATCATGAGCCCATCATACATCTAATATAAAGCTTGTAAACTAAAAAGTTATGCTCAATTAACCTGAATTGAAACAAGTATGATGTATACACATGCTATTTATATGATGCAGGCATTTAAATAATCTCATCGCAGACATATAGTTTTGCTACATGCATTAAACTATATCATAGTGATTTTAGCATGCTAAATAAAATGTACATCACAGAAATCATTAAATATGCGGCAGACATATAATTTTCTACACATGCATTTAATCATCACAGACATGTAATAATATTAAATGTTAAATCATGCAACGGGCAATGAAATGTATGCAACATTACTAGCATTAAAAATGGAAAGAAAACTTTTCTTTTAATACTAATCATATAATCCAAACGGAATGCGATGATGATTTACGCAGATAATTAATCAGAAAAGGACACGAAAAGAAAATCTTAATTAATAGCTGAATAGCCCTTTTATGAACATATTTATACATTGCCCCCAATACCCCAAAAGGGGGTAATAAATGCTCAAATCTCATCCCCCTGATTTTCCCTGATTTTTCTGGATTTATCCAGAATTTTCGGGAATTATAATGAAATTTTAATAGAAAAATAAATTAAAGATCAATTCTGAGTCCAGTTTGGGTAGAAACCCAATGGGCTGAAATTAAAATTTTATTTAAATATCCATTTATTTCTCATTATTGGGCCTAAAAAGGCACATCTCCCCAAGCCCTAGGGTTTCCCTAGGGTTTCAATGTGGGAGAGGAGGAGAGATGGCAGCCGTCGCCCGTAGGCGGCGGCGCTGCGCTGCCGGCGCCCCCCTTCAGGGGGGCGGCCTGCCGGCACTACCGGCGGCGGCGTCCCCCTGAAGGGGGGCGGCCTGCCGGCGGTGACGCCCCCCTGAAAGGGGGGGGCCTTCCTGTCGGCGGCGGCGCCCCCTGAAGGGGGGCGGCCCGCCCCCCTTCAAGGGGGCGGCCTGCCGGCGGCAAGGGAAAAAATGCCCTTCTTTTTTTGTTAATCTATTAAAAAACAGTTTTTTATCTTAAAAAGGCAATTTTTAGACTCTAAATCGACGTTATATCTAATAAAAATTAGATTTTTGATGTAGAAACATTGATTTCGCATATAAACAATCAAGTTTTTGATCTAATGATTTAGATCCATGCATAAACAATTATATTTTTTGATATCTAGATCACATAAAAATATGTATTAGATCTAGAAAATTGTTTAGGCTTACCCACTAGATCCGTCCTCTAGATCTAGCGACGTTTGATGAAGAATGCCCGAAGAATCCGCGTCATCTCACGAAACTTTGCGTTGCGAAAAAAATTTGACGGAGCTTCCGCCGGGCACCTTCCTCTCACGAGCCGTCGCTTCTTCCATCGAGCGTGATCGTGCTCATAACGTGTTATGAAGCAGGAACATGTTTGGAGAAGGTTGAGGCTAGGAAACCCCTAACCCCTTTATATAGTATTCATATTGGGTACTCATGTGAGTGGATACCCAATAGGCCCAATGGGTCCTATTCATAACAGTGAAGTATTTCTGGGGAAAACCTATGGCTTTATTTTTAGGGTTTTTAGCATATATGTCCCTTAAATCTTGCGTATTTTGATATCTGTCTCTCAAAAGTTCATATTTCCTCTCAAGTCCTTCAAATTTTAAACGTTAATCTTAATAGTCCCTATATCATGTATTCTGTTAATGATTAATGATTAAATAATATTTTAATAAATTAAGGTGAATTATAGCTAATTTTTCATTAGGGGGGTCTGTGGTTCCTGGGGGGCGGCGCCGCCGCCTCCCCCGCCCCCTCGTCGGAGGTGGAGCCCGCCCCCTCCACCTCCGACGAGGGGGAGGTGTTGAGTATTGGTTCCCCGGATTTGGTTTTGGATGATGAGCAAACATAAATATCGTATACTAACTATTTGTGAGCGCAGTTATGGAGATCGTCGCCAAAAGAATACGTACATCAAAAGCGACGTCTCAAGACTTCTCAATACGTGTGATCGTGTGTCTAAAGCTTCGTTGAAGCCCAAGGAGTTTTATTGAAGTCAAGAGCGAAGATTGAAGCT
Organism: Scilla litardierei; assembly: GCA_030789695.1. Lineage (NCBI taxonomy): Eukaryota > Viridiplantae > Streptophyta > Magnoliopsida > Asparagales > Asparagaceae > Scilla > Scilla litardierei. Next base: position 809,181,823 of record CM061142.1, on the reverse strand, counting down.
TATGAAGACGGTTCGTCATGTATTATTTATTGTCTTATAGCTTCATAGTTTAGAATGTTAAGCCTTGAGTATGACTTACATTATAATCTTCATTTCGCGCATATCTTAGAGCTAGGATTATCATAGAAGCCATTAGAAACTTTCCCGAAGACTATCGCTTCTTCCCTCGGCTTCTAGTACATGTTAGTTGGTTCAAGTAGAAGAACCAACCGACTAGATGACGATCTAGTCGGTCGGCAATTTCTCTTGAACCGACTAGAATGCCTTGCTCATTTCAGCCCAGATTTGTTGATCAATTAGTCGGTCAAAGAAGAGTCACCGACCGACTAGATGACGATCTAGTCGGTTAGGAATCCTTCTTAGACCGACTAGTTGAGCTCTCTCTGTACAGCCATTATTACTGTTTACAGTTAGTCGGTCAAATCACATCAACCGACCGACAAGTTGAGAAACTAGTTGGTCGGAACTTGGTCTTAAACCGACTAGTTGTATTTGTATCCAGCCTATACTATTGCATCCGTTAGTCGGTCAAAGAACACTCACCGACCGATTAGTTGATAAACTAGTCGGTCAGCATTTTTTCTTAGACCGACTAGTTCATGTTGCCTGGAACTTCCTTGTTTGGCTGTAAGCCTGTTAGTCGGTTCATGAAGAATCACCGACCGACTAGTTGGTAATCTAGTCGGTCAGTGATCCTTCTTAGACCGACTAACTGCTTCAGAAATATGACCGTTGGGAATCTTTTGAACATGATTTTTCTTGCCCCTTTATATACCAACCTAATTCGTTTGGGGCAAAATGAGAGGTCCATTATCCAAGTATTTTCAGACCTAAGAGAAGAGTTTTCTCAAGCTAATTCCAAGCTCTCTCTCCTCACCAAGAATCTCTCCCTTCACTCTTTGAGCCAAATTCCTCAAGAGAGATTCTCTCCATTGTGAGCTTCTCAAGCCAAGAGCTTGATCCAAGGTCACCATCTCCACCCTAGGCCTCCATTGCTGGTCATCTTCTTGGAGCTAGGGTTTGGTGACATCTTCCTCCTCAAAATCCATCATCGCCCAAATTTGGTAAGTTATACTCAAGGCATATGATTTTGTGGTAAGTATTTCATATTTCATTTCAATTGATATTGCAAGTATTTGTCTCTCGGTTGTGAGAAAGTGTGTGATCCCGGGTTGTGGGAGTCACATGTTCATTGTGTATGATTTGTTCATGTGAAGGTTTTTCACAAGAATTTCATAGCGCTAAATCTTGAGTTAGGGTTTCTAACTCAAGTATCCGGAGGGGATCCGGGTGGTTGGGACGTATGATCACCGGGAACAAGTCGGGGAGACTTGGGTGGACCCGAACCCGTTACATGCATTTGTTATCGCTTGATAATTCTTGTTGTTTGGTGTTTGTAGTCTAATTCCACATTGTTGTTTGTATGCTTGTACAATAATTAGGAATAACTATCTTGATTATTTTAAAGTACTATTCACCCCCCTCTAGTACGTGTGCAGTAGCTCCGCAGGGCACTACAATTGGTATCAAAGCCAAGTTTAAAGCTACGAGTTCAAAGCTATGACAAACAACGACTACAGCGTCTTCAAGGATCGTCAAGGAGCTTCTTCAGTTTTGGAAGGACAATCCTCTGTCAGGCCTCCCGCCTTCAATGGTACCAATTACGGGTACTGGAAATGCCGAATGGAAACGTTCCTCCGGAGCGCTTCACTTTGAAGAGCCACGATGAAGGAGTATGTCGAGCCCGCCGAAGAAGATTTCGCAAAGTGGACTCCCGCGGAGGTCGCCGCGGCGGTAAGCAATGCCAAGGCAATGAATGCCTTGCAATGCGCATTGGAGCCCGAGGACTTCAATAAGATATGCACATGTAAGAGTGCATATCAAATATGGAACTCGCTCCTCATCTTGCATGAAGGAACGAGTCAGGTAAAAGACTCCAAACTTGTTGTTGTCAATAAAGATTTCGAATTATTTCATATGCAACAGGGTGAGAAGATGAAAGAATATTATGCTCGATTCGTTGACATTACCAACGAATTGGAGGCTCTTGGGAAAACCTACACCAAAAAGGAGAAAGTCTCAAAGATCATCGATGGACTTCCTTCTTGTTGGGAAAAGCGTACCTTCGCCATCGAGGAAGGTAATGATATGAGTAAGTATACTGTCATACAACTAATGGGTACCTTGATGTCTTACGAGGTACGCAAGGACAGTAAGCTCATGATGAAAGAAAAGATGAAGTCGTACTTGAAGCAAGACGAGCCAAAGAAAAAGGCGATTGCGTACAAGGCCGCTCCATCTACCGATGATGAAGAATCGGAAGAAGAATCGGAAGAAGAGTTGGACATGGAAGCCTTGGCCGATTCGACAAAGAAGTTCGACCGATTCTTCCGACAAGGTAAGGTGAAAAGTAAATCAAAATTTATTTCAACTAATGCTTCTACTCCCGTGTGTTATAAATGCAACAAGCCAGGACATATCAAGCCGGAGTGTCCTCTAAACAAACACTAGGAGAAGTGGAAGGCATCCAAGCACGACAAGTCGAGAAGGCACAAGAAAGGACTTGTAGGCACTTTCACCGACTCCGACTCCTCAAGTGGAGGGTCGGACGATGAAAGAGTGGAGAAAGCACACACGTGCTTCATGGGAAAAGAGGAACGTGTTCAAGAGACCTTCTCCGATGATAGCGGAGATGAAAGCGGGGATGAAGGCGGTGAGGTAACAATGGACGAACTTAGAATAGTTAATGAACAACTTTGGAATAAGTTTTCTAATTTAGCTACTAGATTTATTAAGACTAAAAAGGAACTAGATAGTCTTAAAACCTCGCCTAAACCTATCATCGTCAACAACGACACCGTTGTTGAAGGGTTAAGAAATGAGATTGTAAATCTCAAATCTCAACTTGAGTATGTTCATGTCGAGGACTCGGATGAACATGTGATAGCGGATTTGAAGTCTCAAAACTCAACTTTGAGTATTGAGAATAAAAATCTCAAGTCACGTGTTTGTGCTCTTGCATCGCAAGTGTCCACCTTGGATGCTTCGATGCATTCTCTCACCGAGAAATATGAGTGCACATTAGGCCGAATCAATGAATTCAATAAAGGTAAGGGCCATTTGGATAATATCCTAAATGACTTACTTCCGGCCAATCATCACATTGGCTTGGGGTATAAGATGGGAGAGTCATCCAAATCGTCCGCCACCTTTGTTAGGCCAACGTCCGATGCTTCTACTAGTGGAAGTAAACACGTCATGGGTAGTTCTCCTACCAATGGTGCGTCCGCTAGGAACACACCCCCATTTGGAAAGAAACCCACTTTGGGTGGACCTCCAAAGAGGGGGCATGCTTTCATGTATACCATGCCACGTAGGAACACTCATCCTACTCCACATGTTAGCACATATGATGATTTTTATGCTCCGCATCCACGAGCACATGCACACCATGTGAGACACACTCATGCACGTGTTCCACCACAAGCATATGTCCATCCTCATTCTCATATGAATAATTATCATCATGTATCATTGCATCATATGCCATATGCTTACCCACGATATGCATCACATAGAAATCAACAACGTATGCATGTTCCCAATAGGATTAGGACTCCCAAGACATACACTATTTGGGGTCCGAAGAACACAAGCATGTATAATAAGGATATGTATGTGCAATCGTTTATTAATGACATTATTTTGAATGATGATTATGTTGGGAAATCACGGTCCTCGTGGACTTAGTTTCCGAAGGGTTAGTTTTCTTTGACCCTTCATCGCTTGGTACCATAAGTTTAATTTCATTTTATGTGTACCAAAGCAATTGTGGTAAGAATTGGTTTATTCTTTTTATTTGCATATTGATTTTGGATGTGCATGTGTGTTTGAAACTTAAATTCAAATTAATTTGAATTTAGTTAGAATATGGGTTGCAATAATTCGAATTTAGTTTATTAAATTTGTTGCCTAACCCATAGGATCCAAAAAGATTTTTGGATACCAAAATGATATTTTATAGGTTCAATCCATCATAGGATACCAACCTTACCAACTCCTTGATTTGCAAAGGATTTTCATTCAAATGGAGTTGATGGTGCTTAAGTGATGCACCAAAGTAGGGGGAGCTTAATGTTGTAAGTATATTCTAACATTTGATATACATTTGGTATCTATGTGTGTTGATTGCATGCATTAGTAGAATATATACGTTGGTATCATTTTGTTTCAATTAGTATGCTAGAATTGTGTGTGCCATAGATTTATGATATTCTATCTATGTTTGGCATAACATTTTTGCATGTCACTTTTGGTATCATTTTACCACATTTGGTATTCAAAATGGATTTATGTCTCTGATATTGATTTCGTCGTTCGACGATTTTATGAATTAAATAGATTTGCTTTTATGAAAACATAGAATTGTTTTCCATGCACTATTTAAATAAGAATGTTGATATTGGAGAGCATGTTCCATAACTCAATAAGTGAAATTAATTTGAGTTTTGGAGATTTCGTTTTTCGATTTTTGCCTATGGCTTGATGATTTCGGTTTTCCATTTTCGCCTATGGTTTAATGATTTCGTATTTCGCTTTTCGCCTATGGTTTGATGATTTCGTATTTTGATTTTTGCCTATGGCTTGATGATTTCGTATTTCGATTTTCACCTATGGTTTGATGATTTCGTATTTCGATTTTCACCTATGGCTTGATGATTTCGGTTTTCGAATTTCAACTATGGTCATGTTGGCACGCTTTGATTTTATTCGGTATTTTACATGTGGTATTTTACTTTGGTGTCGTTTGGACCGTGGTCGTATTCTTAGACTCCCATACTTTAATTTCTTAGCCATTGAAATTTTGTCGTTGATCTCCTCCCGCTCTTTTTGCTAATGCCAAAGGGGGAGAGAATTAATAATGACGATGTGCTAATGATAATTCAAAGCAATTTACCATGAATCTAAGTTGATATGTTAGATTCAGGGGGAGTTAAGATATAAAATGGATTTAGATCCTAAATTGCGATAATAGGATTCATATTTTATATTTCCCTCGTCTGCTTGATGCGTATGAATATCATTGAATACAGAACTAACGTGTCATCAATGCAGGGGGAGTAAGTAAATTTCGATTATTATTTATGTTGGTTTGTCATCACCAAAAAGGGGGAGAATGTTGAGTATTGGTTCCCCGGATTTGGTTTTGGATGATGAGCAAACATAAATATCGTATACTAACTATTTGTGAGCGTAGTTATGGAGATCGTCGTCAAAAGAATACGTACATCAAAAGCGACGTCTCAAGACTTCTCAATACGCGTGATCGTGTGCCTAAAGCTTCGTTGAAGCCCAAGGAGTTTTATTGAAGTCAAGAGCGAAGATTGAAGCTTATGAAGACGGTTCGTCATGTATTATTTATTGTCTTATAGCTTCATAGTTTAAAATGTTAAGCCTTGAGTAGGACTTACATTATAATCTTCATTTCGCTTATATCTTAGAGCTAGGATTATCATAGAAGCCATTAGAAACTTTCCCGAAGCCTATCGCTTCTTCCCTCGGCTTCTAATGCATGTTAGTTGGTTCAAGTAGAATAACCAACCGACTAGATGACGATCTAGTCGGTCGGCAATTCCTCTTGAACCGACTAGAATGCCTTGCTCATTTCAGCCCAGATTTGTTGATCAATTAGTCGGTCAAAGAAGAGTCACCGACCGACTAGATGACGATCTAGTCGGTTAGGAATCCTTCTTAGACCGACTAGTTGAGCTCTTTCTGTACAGCCATTGTTACTGTTTACAGTTAGTCGGTCAAAGCACATCGGCCGACCGACTAGTTGAGAAACTAGTCGGTCGGAACTTGGTCTTAAACCGACTAGTTGTATTTGTATCCAGCCTATACTATTTCATCCGTTAGTCGGTCAAAGAACACTCACCGATCGACTAGTTGATAAACTAGTCGGTCAGCATTTGTTCTAAACCGACTAGTTCATGTTCCCTGGAACTTCCTTGTTTGGATGTAAGCCTATTAGTCGGTTCATGAAGAATCACCGACCGACTAGTTGGCAATCTAGTCGGTCAATGATCCTTCTTAGACCGACTAACTGCTTCAAAAATATGACCGTTGGGAATCTTTTGAACACGATTTTTCTTGCCCCTTTATATACCAACCTAATTCGTTTGAGGCAAAATGAGAGGTCCATTATCCAAGTATTTTCAGACCTAAGAGAAGAGTTTTCTCAAGCTAATTCCAAGCTCTCTCTCCTCACCAAGAATCTCTCCCTTCAACTCTTTGAGCCAAATTCCTCAAAAGAGATTCTATCCATTGTGAGCTTCTCAAGCCAAGAGCTTGATCCAAGGTCACCATCTCCACCCTAGGCCTCCATTGCTGGTCATCTTCTTGGAGCTAGGATTTGGTGACATCTTCCTCCTCAAAATCCATCATTGCCCAAATTTGGTAAGTTATACTCAAGGCATAGGATTTTGTGGTAAGTATTTCATATTTCATTTCAATTGATATTGCAAGTATTTGTCTCTCGGTTGTGAGAGAGTGTGTGATCCCAGGTTGTGGGAGTCACATGTTCATTGTGTATGATTTGGTCATGTGAATGTTTTTCACAAGAATTTCATAGTGCTAAATCTTGAGTTAGGGTTTCTAACTCAAGTATCCGGAGGGGATCCGGGTGGTTGGGACGTAGGATCACCGGGAACAAGTCAGGGAGACTTGGGTGGATCCGAACCTGTTACATGCATTTGTTAGCGCTTGATAATTCTTGTTGTTTGGTGTTTGTATTCTAATTCCGCATTGTTGTTTGTATGCTTGCACAATAATTAGAAATAACGATCTTGATTATTTTAAAGTACTATTCACCCCCCCCTCTAGTACGTGTGCAGTAGCTCCGCAGGGCACTACAGGAGGGGGCGCGCCGCCCCCTCCCCCCTGAAAACTGGGGGATGGGGCACCAGGGGGGAGGGGGCGGTGCCCCTCCCCCGCCACCTCCGACGATGGGGGGGCCCTCCCCATGAAAACTGGGGGAGGGGGCGGCGCCCCCTCCCACTCGTCGGAGGGGGAGGGGGAGGGGGCGTCGACCCCTCCCAAATGAAAACTATGGGAGGGGGCAGTGCCCCCTCTCCATGCTCCACCTCCGACGAGGGGGAGGGGGCGGCGCCCCCTGTAATACCCTGTTTTGACATATACGTGTATTTTACGGTATACACGTGGTATTTTCACATACAATGCGTACGTAGGCGGGAAATAAACGTAGCTATCGATGTATGTAGCGTAGTGAAAGGGGGTTGGGCCGTAATGGGTGGCTAAGAGACGAGAAAGCGAGATTGAGTGCGGGAGAGGTGTGAAAGGCGTCGTGGGTGCAAACCAACATGGAATTGTTGGAAGTGTGTGCGAGGTGCATGTAGGCTTGTGTAGGTATGCATGGATGAGTGTGGGGAAGCCATGCTAGTGTGAAAAGGGTTAGGGGTCAATGGCAACCCCCGTAAATTTTTAGAAAGGTCAGGGGCAAAACGGTCATTTGGGCTTAAATTGCTGTGCGTACATACCAAAGCTGTGTGTGTGCAAAGTAATGGCAAACTTGTAATTACTTGAAAGTTGAGGGGTATTTAGGCAAGTGTATTTTGGTCATTTTATACTTGTCATGATGAGTTATGATGAGGATGGGGGAGATTTTTCTTAAGAAAATTCTAGGTTTCCTTCTTTTTCTTCATTCTTATCCATTCTTTTCCTTTCTTTTCATTTTCCTTCTACACACTTCTCATTTTCTCCACCTCCTTGACCTACCCATCCCCTCCCCCATGCCATGGCCGAAATCCTTCCATACAAAATAAGAGAAAGGAAAGGGGAAGAAGAAGAAGAAGAAGAAGAAGAGCAAGAGAAAGAGAAGAAGAGAAGAAAGCTCAAATTTGAGGTAGGAATTAATTTGGGTTTGGAATTTAATTAGGGTTCAATTTACCATGTTTCTACATCTTGTTTTATCAATATGGATTAGTAGTAATCAAATTCATATGCCATGTTTTAATTTTCATGAATATCCCCTTGAAATTCTAATCAACATCACTTCTTTTGAAAAGCAGAAAGTTTGATGTGTGTTCATGCTTGGATTCTGTTTTCTGTGGTTATAATTAGGGTTCGAAAAAAATATGAGCTTGTAGATCTTGAAATACTACCCCAAAATCATATAAATATTAATATATGTTCAATTCTGTAATTATGAGTTAAAATTCATTTTTTGCAAGATGTCGGAAATTCTGTCAAGCTGTACACTGTTTAGAAAAATGAGTGTTATTACCTGCACACTTCATGGATTTTGCTGATTCTAGCCTTGTTGGAAAGTTAAGAAGTTTATCTAAAAGTTAATCAGAGTGCTCTTATGTCAAATTTCTAGCTAGAACATGCCAAAAATTGGCTTTGAACACAGACCCTAAAATCTGTCTGAAAAACAGATTTGACACACTTCACTAATTAACTCAACATAAATCATATAGTTCATATTTTTACATGAAATTTTATCTGTGAATCCCAAACTTCCGTATCTCCAACTTTAATTTATATTATTTTGTCAAATTCCTAAGAGAAATGGATGTATGGTGTTGATCTTTACGGCTGTCCTGCAATTCATGCAAGCTGAAGTAGTTAAATGGTGTGATAATTTGTGTATTGTTGTTATTCTACTTGCTATGGTGCATGATTATCGTTGTTATATGTAAATTAGATTAATGACATGTTTTTCCAATTGATTTGCTAATGTGTTTATGGACATACACGTCACACACACCACGTGTTTGTGAAAATGCCTGAATGGAGGCAAATGTTCGAAATGCGAGAAATGCTCCATTACCTGAGTATGAAATGAGATTTGACGTGAACTGGTAATGTTGGGAGCATGTAATGCATGGTATCATATGTGATGTGATGATGAGTTGATATGAATACGATGGAGGGCATGACACTTCGGTGCATGACCCATGTTGATCTGAATATGAAAAGTGAAACCATGCAACATGACTCCTTCATTACTAAAATGATAAAATGGAACTCTTGAATGTCTCAATCCTCTATAAGGAGTGTGAGTTAGCAAAGCGCGGGTTTAGGTGGGATCTGAGTAAGTTGTGGATATCAGGCCTGGACTGAGGAGTTGGGGGATATGATGATGTGATGTGTGGAGCTTATACCCACTCGCCTTTACCAGGAGTGGAGGGGATTTTTACACCCAATCGCCTTTACCGGGAGTGGAGGGGTCATACAGAGGTTGGGTTATATGTGGATAGCCTCATTCCTGCTAGGGACGGGGGAGGTGAGAGGCTCGGCATACAATGCCCATGTCCACTGCGTCGAGTGCTATATTCACCCCAAATTTGGGGTGAAGTCCAGGTCCTGATATCCCATAGTTTACCGAAGTCCCAATTAATTCAAATATAAAATAATAAAATGAGGATTGGTGTGTTACTCCTTCTACTGACAGCACTCCCTCTTCCCTTTGCCTTATCTTTATGATTCTGGTTCATGCCTCAGACACTTGCACTCATTTATCAGATAATGGTTGCCTGAACACTTGTATTATTATTGTTGTTGTTGTTGTTGTTGTTATTGTTATTATTTGTGCTAACCTCTTTTTGCAGCAGCTCGACATTGGACCGCGTGTATGATCCCCTTACTTAGCTGTTTACTTTCCTTACGTTACTTAGTTCGCATGCCTTGGTTCCTTGCCATGTCTGTTGGAATAATAACCTTAGAATGGTATTCCAAATCCAAGTTGGTTCCTACTGGGGCACGCATTGACGTGCTCCTCCCTATTTTACATGTAGCAGGGGCAGACTGGTTAGAGATACCTTGAAGGTGGGTTTCAGGGGTAGCACGTGGTGGGAGCTGTAGGTTGTGGTATGACGTGGTTGTTGGGAGGTGGATAGGGTTGGTGTATGTGAAATGATGTACTGGGTTATGTATATAAATGGAAGATGTTTTGTAAAGTGTGTTGTTATTGTTCTATGTCATTATGAGTTGTTTGATATTTGTGGAGCTTTACTTGTACTATCCCAGCATATGCGCAGTGGCCTGATTAATCACTTCTTCCTTCTATCGCTCTCTTTTCCTCTCTCATCGCCCTCCCTCTTCAGAATACTTGGAAAAAATAATTTAATATCAGGAATTCTGGGGATCAGGGTTTGACAGTTTGGTGGCCCATGCCGGTCACCGCACTGCGATGTGCGTAAGGATAGTACTACTAATGCTTCAATAGGTGATTGGGATAGATTCACCCTAAGGTGGGTAGTGACCACAGAGCCTTAAATGACCCACCATTAAACCCCTAACTTAGGAAGCCAGAGGATGAACTTCCTACAGTGGAGTATATTATAGATGTATATTGTTTGTATACATATGTATATGTAACTGAATGAACCCGTGGGTATAAGTGCCTTTGTGGTGCTTAGGGATTTGAATTATGTATGTTGAGGTATACTCGTTTATTTGAATGACAAGAATGTTACGTGTATCGTGGATGCTTGTAGTGGTATATGGATCGGTGTGGGCGTATATGCTAAGTGAGCGACTACTTGAGTGCATGTATATTACGTTTCTATACAAAAACATGATACAGATATGCGAGGCTGATATGTGTTTTACTTGTGTGATAATGAGGAATAGATGACAAGTATATGTTTATTGGTGGATGTGTACTGATGGATACATATCGGCTAGCAGGGATATTATATGTTTACAGGGACATGGGCGAGGGTGTGTACGCATGTGATGTGAGTGCATGTATGCGGTTCACCATCTCCTAAATTATAGTTGTGTTTCATGTGGGGAGTACACTAATGTGTGTACATCTACCCTTGTATGGATAAAGTAGTGCGATGTCCACGTTGTCCTTGGACATATGTGGGAAAGTGCATTTATGTGAATATATGTGTACTTGAATGGGTAGGTGATGTAGATATATCTGTGGGAAGTAGTGCGTATATATCGCTAGTATTGCATTACTATGGTATGAATTCCTAGTGTATTAAAAAGGTTTAAATAACTGAGAATATATGTATGTGCTGCTTATGTGCCAATAGGAATTGGTATATTGTTTTACTTTGGTATATGGTTATGGGTTGTACTATTGCGTAAAGATAAGTGTTGTGCTATAGCCATACGTGGTGTGTATGCAACGATATAGATAAGTAAGGGACATATGGATAGAACGAGGAATGCTCCAGGGTGTTTGAAGTAAATGTATCCTAATGAGGGTATGGATGCTTTCGACCTGTCCACTCTAAGTTAGACTCTTAGCCATATACCGTGCCTAATACGTGATATGGATATAAGTGTGACGTGTAACATATGTAGAATATGATGAATGTAAAGATTGAGATTATACAGTGCATGTATAAGTGGATGGCTATGTGTTTGCACGGTTAAGTGGAATTGTGGTATATGTATATATGTGTGTACGTTTACCCGTAGGATGGTATCTATTGGACTATTTGGATGTATATGTAGTGTATGTATTCCTCTCTATATAGTGGCTTGAGGGGGATTGTGCATTGGTGTATGAGATACTTATATATATATGTAGGTGTATTGTAGAAAGTATGGTGCGACTGTATGTGTTATTGACTGTGTATTGGTGTATGTTTCATGAGTGGATATATGTGTATGTATGAGAATGATTCCTATTTTGATATGCATATATTAGTATGTGAATGTGTATGTATATGTGGTGCGACTATCTACTGAATGTGTATGAATATTGAAATACACTTATTTGTGTGTATACAAGTATGATAGTAAAAGTGTGGATATATTGTATGCTCTGTATATACTGGTATGGATGGCTACCGATTACATATTGGTACCATTGGATAACTCGCCTGTATGAGTGTGTGATAGCGGGATATGTATAGCAGGTGTACACGGGTGTGTGCCCATACATGGGAATGTATGTGCACGGTTGCATGGACCCTAATAAGTATATATATGTATGTCTGTGTGCATGCCTACCATTATAATAATAAAGTGGTGTGTGTAAGTGAACGTGTATTTGGTTGTGTGTAGGCATATATATATATATATATATATATATATATATATATATATATATATATATATATATATATATATATATGAAATTGATACGTATATCTCTGCATATACATAATAAGCATGTGAATATAAATTAGGTTATATAGAGTATTCGTGTGGTGTATTGGTTAATGTGTACACGTGAATATGTACCATAGTTGTATGAACTTCTATTATACGTGTGATGTGTTCATGTATATGTGGTGTGCATGGGAGTATACGCAATACTGTATATTTTGGATGAATGAATGTATATATATAAATACTTATACATACCTTTGTTTGTTTACTTGCTAATCTATTCTACAGGGTTGTTTATCCAAGTGTGTCACTGTGTGCCTTGGGTAAATGTATTTGTGTTTGTATGCATGTATATATATAGATCTAAACAAAATCATGTGTGTATGCATATACATATGACATGTAGGTATACATGTGATAGATACGGAATATGTGTGTATATACTCGATGAATGTAAGTGAATGGAACTGTTTGATATGTGGGTATGATGATGGGTGTGCTTGTTTGTATATTCATGTGTATAGACGCGTGTGGCGTGTAGATGGATGTTTATAGTTATTTGACTATTATGATAGTATGTGCGTAGGGTGTGCAAAGGTGGCTATACACACACACACACACACACACACACACACACACACACACACACACACATATTTTGGAGAATATGCTTTGCATCTTTATTGATATAACGGAAAAATACAAGACACTCACGGGTGGAAGAAGGATGTCAGTAATGTGAGTAGAGGCACAGGCGCCTACATCCCAGCAAATACTTACACCATCCGCTACCCGTAGGTCAAAAGGAAAACAAAAATACAAGATAGTGTCAGCCTAGCCTAGGAGCCCCCAATTTACAGGGGGAGCGTCGTCACCCTGATCCCAACCAACATGACGTAGAGCAATTCTAACATCATCAGCAATGTTGTCAAACAGGAGTGTCTGCATCAGACTGGTGCCCTCAAATATTCTCCTATTTCTCTCCCTCCATATGTGCCATATCATCACAACAAGGACAGTTCTGACCAGCTTACCTATGTTGTCCTTCTTATGAAAAAGGGCCAGAATCAAGTCGCCTATTCCAGCCAGGGTAGATGGCAAGGTAGAAGTGATCCCAAGCTTAAGGAAACTCCTGCAAAGGATATATTTAGTATAGCTGCATTCAAAGAATATATGATCCCTATCTTCATGAATATTATCAGTACATAAAACATAGAGAGGTGAAGTAGGCACTCCCCATTTCACGAGCTTATCACGGGTGAGAAGCTTCCCGTGAAAAGCTCGCAGTAAAGTGATTGCCATCTTGGGAATATGCCCCTGAAACCACACCACCTTGTAGTATGGGAAGAGAGGTTTAATAACACGGGAACCATCCCAAGCACTGCGAAGAGATGGAGATTTGGAAACCCAGGACCAGGAGTCACTGCCAGCAGACAAAACAACCGAGTTGATAATATACCGGACAGCAGAAAGGGAATTGCTCTCCACCCAACTACCATCAGACCAATAATCACTGACCAAGTACCTCTCTTCCCCTTCAGGAACCTCATAAGAATCACCAAGAATACCACAAGAGAGCCAATTATCATACCAAAAGAGTGTAGAGGAACCATCTCTAACGTTACGCTTTGTAAGCTTTTTAGTGAATTCCTGGCAATGGAGAATGAACTTCCATGTTCCAGATTGCATGGGATGAGACTTAGCCAGAAATAAGCCCGAATTGTTCAAATAGTGATTCCTCATGAAAGAAGCCCAGATACCGCTATGCGTGAGCATGCGCCAAGTCAGCTTGATACCATGGGCGTTATTTAGCTCATGTAAGCTTCTAACCCCCACACCACCCTCTTGTTTGGGGACACACATATCATTCCAAGCCCAAAGATGGTTATTCCCCCAGATAAACTTTCTGCACATGGAAGTAAGAGATCGGATAACAGATTTAGGGAATCGGAAAGCTTGCATCCAAAAACCCACCATGCCGTAAATAACAGACTTGACAAGTTCAATGCGACCAGCAATGGATAGAAGCGAGGAAGACCAACCCTGAAGTCTGCTCTTGCATTTGTCAATCAGACGGCCATACATTGCGGCATTGGGATACTTAGTAGAGAGAGGGAGCCTCAAATACGTAGAAAGATATTGCACACGACGAATGCCCAAGATATCAGCAAGACTGCCAGGCCCCCTGGTGCCCTTACTGAAAATACCCGCACTTTTGGTCCAGTTAACCTCAAGGCCAGAGAAGGATTTGAAAGTAGAGAGCAGATCTCTTAGACCCTCAAAAGATTTAACATTAGCTTTACAGAAAACCAGTAAATCATCATCGAAGAGAAGATGAGTGACAGCTCCCATTCTGTTCATAGGCATAATGTTGCGAGAGATATTAGCCTTGGCCATGAGCAAGGAAAAAGCCTCCATAACAATCACAAACAGGTACGGAGATAAGGGATCTCCCTGTCTCAGCCCCCTATTAGACTGGAACATACCACAAGGGGAACCATTTATCATAACAGAGAAAGTTGGGGTGGAGATACATTCACATATCCAACCAATGAACTTGTGTCTGAACCCCATCCTATGCAGCATATAGTAAACGAATTCTCTGTTAACACTGTCGAACGCTTTGCGAAGGTCCAATTTAAGACAGGCCCGGCTTCCCATAGGATTATTGAAACCCCTAATATGCTCGTGGGCAAGCAGAGCACAATCAACAAGTAAACGATCCTGGAGGAAGGCAGCTTGATTTGGAGAAATAAGCTCAAGAACAGCTTTACTCAGACGATTGCAGAGAATTTTGCTTATAACCTTGTAAATAATATTGCAACAAGATATCGGCCTATAGTCCCCAAGCCCAGAAGCATTGGGACTTTTGGGTATGAGCGTGAGAAAAGTGTGGTTAATCTGCCGAAATAACTTCCCAGACTTGAAGAAATTAACCACAGCTAAGGTGACATCCTCTCCAATAACATCCCAAGAGTTTTGATAAAAGAAACCATTGAACCCATCAGGGCCTGGGGCCTTATCAGCCCCTATCTGAAAGACGGCTTTCTTAACATCTTCAGCATTGACCGGTTTTTCAACCCAATGAGCAGCATCATTAGTGAGAACCCTTTTAGTGGTAAGACAAGGAAAGACCCTCCAATAGTCATTTTGATTATATAAGCCAGAATAGAACACGGGAGCCTCAGCTTTGAGACGATCAATAGTATTATTGTGCGAGCCATCAGTGGTAATAAGGTGCCCAAGATTATTGTGACTTTGTCTAGACTTCATGGCGGTATAAAAGAACCGAGAATTACGGTCTCCAAGATGTAACCAATCTTGTCTACTTTTCTGCTTAAGATTGGATTCTTCAATATCCAAAGCCTCAGCAAGCTGGATAATGAGAGAATGCTCTCTCTTTTGTAAGTTCGGACATATGGGAAGGGATGGGTTGTTTTGAATATCAATAAGCTCAGCACGAGATTTACTCACATCATTAGCTTCTCTAAAAGCCGCACCGAATTTTTTCAAACCCATTTTCAGATTTTTCAGCTTCTCAGACAATCGTATCATGGGGCAGCCCTTAACCCTGATGTGCCAATGTTCCTTAAGAATATTAAGATAATCAAGGCTACGAATCCAAGCATTAAAAAATTTGAATGGCTTGGGGTCAGAACATCCTGGCCGATAAAAGTGAACAATGAGAATGGAGTGATCACTAGTACCACCAGCAATGTATTCGCAATAAGAGGAAGTGAGGACACCCATCCAAATGCTATTGTAAAAAAACCCGATCAAGAGTGGCCGAAATACGCTTTTGCCCAATGCTGCGATTTGTCCAACTCATGGTGTTACCCACCGTTTTGAGCTCTATGAGAGCACTCGAGTTGATGCAATTATTAAAATCATCCACCATGAGCCCATCAATAACTCTGCCTCCCACCTTGTCTATGGCATATCTGACACAATTGAAATCGCCTCCAATGATCCAGGGAATGTTATTATAGGTATTGGCCATGGCAACAATCTCTCTCCAAAGTTCTCTACGATCTTGGTAGGAATTAGAAGCATAGACAATCGTAACCATAGTAGTGAACCCTGTAGTATTCACACATTTTAGCGAGATATGCTGAGCAAACAACCCGTCGATGCTACACTTCCATGTATCAGGGTTATACATAATAACAATACGACCGTTGTGATGGGCGGAACGATTGTCAACAGAAATCCAATTCTTGGGGAAGCATTGAAGAATTCTATGGGCATTGGCCCCAACCACCTTGGTTTCAAGAAGGCCAACCAGGGAGGGAGTTAATTTCCGTAACTGATCCTTGAGCTCTCTACGTCTAGCCACATTGTTGAGCCCTCTCGTGTTCCAAATGAGCACTGTCATTGAGTGGAATGGAGGGGAAGGTCAACATCCTTATTTATTCTAGAGCTTTTGCGAGTACCCTTAAAGGAGACCGCACCCTTGCTCTTTTGATTCTTACGTTCTTTACTTTTAAGTTTCAGCTCGGCTTGCTCCTCATGCCATGCTTCATTAGCTATAGTCATTTCAAGAGGTTCGTTATTAGAGCTAATGTTATCATAGGAATCCTCAAGAAGTGAGGCTCCTAAGCGAGCATTGTTGCTCACCCTTAGGATGTTGAAAGGGTTGTGGTCTGATGGCCGTGTGCAGGTGACCGACGTGGTCGATGGGGACCTGGCTAGAACCGTACGCCCCGGGGCCAACTCCGACTCCGAACACCCCGATCCCTCCCCCCCAATTTATTAGTATTGAGGTAAGTCTTCCTACAAGGAGCATC
Organism: Scilla litardierei; assembly: GCA_030789695.1. Classification (NCBI taxonomy): domain Eukaryota; kingdom Viridiplantae; phylum Streptophyta; class Magnoliopsida; order Asparagales; family Asparagaceae; genus Scilla; species Scilla litardierei. Next base: position 809,164,934 of record CM061142.1, on the reverse strand, counting down.
GTCTCCCTTCGTAAAGCTAGTCGCAGCTAGCACAACTCCATTATCAATTACCACGCTCTGACGGCCCACACCCGCCATGATGTCCCCTTGTCGCTGCTTCCCGCTGATACAATCAAAATAGGAGGGCCTTTCCGCTACTTCCTTCCCCTTGTCTCCAGTTCCCTGTTGAAGGCAGGTACCACCCGAAGCAGCTTCAGAAGTCCCATTGATACCATCACCCGTATTCTTCACTTGCTTTGTAATACCACCTGCATTCTTAGCATTAACCCTCTCCCTTTGAGCTTTTGTACAAATTCTTACAAGTTTATGCACATGAACCATCACCAACAGATAGCTCCTTCCAACGCTACTGCCATCGACCTCTTGGGCATGCTGGGTATTTTTTAGGATGTCCGCTGCACTCCCCCTGTCATCACTGCCAACAATACCCCTATTGCTAGACGCAGCTAGCTCATGACATTTCTTTGACGGCCTAGTCGCAGCTAGCCAAGGATTACACCCAACATTGTCAACCTTACTAACAACATACTTCCTAGAGTCCCTCATCTCCCCCCATATGTTGACCCCATTACAATCATCAATAACAGTACATGGAGATCGCAGATAGCTAGACACATCTAGCAAGCTTCCCTCACCTTCCTTACATCCCCTAGCATTCAACCCCCCTCTAACCATATCAGCAGCATCCACTACATCACCCTGCCTGTTACAATCTCCTATAGGCCCCAAAGACACACCTTCAGCCCCTACAATTACATCAGCAACTCCTCCCGAGTCCTACTCATTACAAACCCCTACGGGTCCCGAATGCACAGTGCCATCAACATTCCCATGCCCCCACCAATGCTGGGGCTACATTCCATATTAACATACACAGCACTACTATCCGTGCTATTCGAATTCATATTCCCCGCCCCCTCCCGCCCAGAAGAGGATAGAGAAGAAGGAACATTATCAAACTTAGGTTTGGGATTACCATTTAGGGAGCCAGCCACTTCCTTTGAACCACCCGCAATAGAGCATTGATGACCAAAACATTTGCATTTGCTGCATCGCGGAGGCTTCCCTTCATACCTCACCGCCACCTCGAAGCTCTCTCCATCCTCCGTCTTGGCTACAACCATCAGGGGAAGCTCCTCAGCTGCTGAGACCTCCACCAAACACCTGGCATACGTCATTCGCTCCAGATTTGCCGTAGCCATGTCCAAGCAAATAGGGGAGCCAACAACACTAGCGATAACATTGAGGATGCTGAGGGACCAGAACTTTAATGGCAGATTAGGGAACTGGACCCAAATTGGAATGGTGGAGAGCATATCACGATTAAAGCACAGATCCGGCGCCCATCGCTGAAGCACGACCAGCCACCTGTCGAACATCCAGGGCCCCCCAAACAACACCCCGTCACAGTCGGCTTTCTCCTTGAATCGAAAGAAAAAGAACCCGTTCTCTCTAGAGAAGATGGTCATCCCCTGCTTCTTCCATGATCGCAGAGCCCAAGCTTTCATCTGCCCATAGAAGGGAATATCGCCGAGCACATACGCCACCAAAGTATTCTCCCAATTGCTAGCCGCTTCATCTATCGCATCTTGAGAAAGCAACGCATACGTCTCTCCAGCATCATCAACAATCGGCGGGACATAGGCCATCTCTAAGGAATCAGCAATCTTCCTACTGTTTGAGCACACATCAAGCCAGGAAAGCTTTGGAGCAAGGGGATTGATCTTAATGTTGATGGCCGGCCTCATCATCCTTCTTTCAAGCGTTTTCCTCGCACCAATCTTCGGGGGGTCATGATCCTGGACTTGAGATCTGAAGACAGGCCTAGCCTCCCTCCCTTTCCTATTGACGACACGCCATCCCCCAGCATCTTCGGAGCTCTTTGGCACTCCCTCAGAGGTAGTCATAGCCGAAGCGAACCAAAAGAATAGGTCAGATCTGAACCAGAAACAACTCAGCAGATAAAGCAAAGAGGAGAATCTCACCGCCGGATCAAGAACTCCACCTGAGTTCTTGATCCGTCCAAGGAGGAGCAGCCTTATCGCACACCAGGACAGGTAGTTCCCGGCGAGAGCTCCAACCAAGACCAGATCCACCTCGCAAAAGGAAAATCAGAGCAGAAATGGAGCAGAAATCACACAACCAACAAGCTCAGAAACTCACCGCTGGACCAAGAACTCCTCCCGAGTTCTTGATCCGACCGCAATAAGATCAGCAAGAAGACAAAGTCACCGGATCCTCCCTCAGATCCGCCAGCACGCCTTGTCTACTAGTTAGATCTAAAGAGAATCGATCAGATCTGAAGCCTCGCCTCGACAAATCCGATCGAGATCCAGATCCAGTGGAAAAGGAGCTTCAGATCCAAAAACGAAGACACCTCCTCTCGCCGCTCCCTCAGAACCGCCGGAATTACGTCGATCCGACCACCGCCAGGCCAGCCGCGGGGCTGGCCGGCCTCGGATGCCGTCAGCGAAGAGCACGAATCGCCGGAGCTTCTCACTCTAAAAAAGAGAGAGAGAGAGAGTTTTTTCATATATATATATGTGTGTGTGTGTGTGTGTGTGTGTGTGTATGTATGTATGTATGTATGTATGTATATAGCCACCTTTGCACACCCTACGCACATTATATATATATATATATATATATATATATATATATATATATATATATATATGTATGTATGTATATAGCCACCTTTGCACACCCTACGCACATAATATATATATATATATATATATATATATATATATATATATATATATATATATATATATATATATATATATATATATATATCATATGGCGGGGAATGTATTATGTTTGTGCACTCTTGTGTGTATTGTGGGTGGTATATGTGCCTATCTGTGTGAAGTAGTAGGTGCATCGTTATGAATGTGAGAGTATGTATGTATTTAACTATAGGTATGATTGTGGACCTTAGGTAATTTGATCGTGCATGTGATAGTGCGTGCATGTTTATGTATGCTGGGAGTGACTAGTTATCGTTTGTATGTAGATATTTATGTACATATGATTATGGATGAACTTATATGACTAAGTATTTGGCGTATAGGGATTCGTGACACCGTGATATTGACCATGTCTATCAAGTGATGATGTGTATATTAATGTGTATTGTTGTGTGTTTGTGCTTAAATATAAATGTATATGTAAATATATGCACAAGTAGAATATAAGTCGTTATACTGGTAAATAATGTGATATATATGACAGCATGTCATATATAAATACCATATGGATCGTGATATGGATATGATGTAATGTTATATCACATAGGTATGAGTAGTACCCTGGACATGTATAATGATACGTATAGAGATATATTTGTGGTATACATGTGTGTTGTATCTGTTTGTGTGTATATATGTGCTTAGATATTCATGTGAAGAATGCCTATGTGTATACATATATGTAGAGAATGCTTATAGTGATGTGGATGTGCTACTAGATGAATAATAGGATGTATCTCTGATATGTATGTGATGCGGATACGTATGGATGACAGTGATGTATATATATATATATATATATATATATATATATATATATATATATATATAGTGTGATGTAGATACGTCTTCTTGTTTGTACTTCATTGGTAGAAAGACCATCATACCCAGCCGACCTTTGGCAAGACTCACGTCCTAGGAAGTTCGAGGACGAACTTTATTTTACGGTGGGTAGGACGTAATGCCCTGTTTTGACCAATACGTGTATTTTACGGTATACGCGTGGTATTTTCACATACAATGCATACGTAGGCAAGAAATAAACGTAGCTATCGATGTATATAGCGTAATGAAAGGGGGTTGGGCCGTAATGGATGGCTAAGAGACGAGAAAGCGAGATTAAGTGCGGGAGAGGCGTGAAAGGCGGCGTGGGTGCAAACCAACAGGGAAGTGTTGGACGTGTGTGCGAGGTGCATGTAGGCTTGTGTAGGTATGCATGGATGAGTGTGGGGAATCCATGCAAGTGTGAAAAGGGTTAGGGGTCAATGGCAACCCCCGTAAATTTTTAGAAAGGTCAGGGGCAAAACGGTCATTTCGGCTTAAATTGCTGTGCGTACATACCAAAGCTGTGTGTGTGTGCAAAGTAATGGCAAACTTGTAATTACTTGAAAGTTGAGGGGTATTTAGGCAAGGGTATTTTGGTCATTTTATACTTGTCATGATGAGTTATGATGAGGATGGGGGAGATTTTTCTTAAGAAAATTCTAGGTTTCCTTCTTTTTCTTCATTCTTATCCATTCTTTCCCTTTCTTTTCATTTTCCTTCTACACACTTGTCATTGTCTCCACCTCCTTGACCTACCCATCCCCTCCCCCATGCCATGGTCGAAATCCTTCCATACAAAAAAAGAGAAAGGAAAGGGGAAGAAGAAGAAGAAGAAGAAGAAGAAGAAGAGAAAGATGTGGAGAAATGCTCCATTACCTGAGTATGAAATGAGATTTGACGTGAACTGGTAATGTTGGGAGCATGTAATGCATGGTATCATATGTGATGTGATGATGAGTTGATATGAATACGATGGAGGGCATGACACTTCGGTGCATGACCCATGTTGATGTGAATATGAAAAGTGAAACCATGCAACATGACTCCTTCATTACTAAAATGATAAAATGGAACTCTTGAATGTCTCAATCCTCTATAAGGAGTGTGAGTTAGCAAAGCGCGGGTTTAGGTGGGATCTGAGTAAGTTGTGGATATCAGGCCTGGACTGAGGAGTTGGGGGATATGATGATGTGATGTGTGGAGCTTATACCCACTCGCCTTTACCAGGAGTGGAGGGGATTTTTACACCCAATCGCCTTTACCGGGAGTGGAGGGGTCATACAGAGGTTGGGTTATATGTGGATAGCCTCATTCCTGCCAGGGACGGGGGAGGTGAGAGGCTCGGCATACAGTGCCCATGTCCACTGCGTCGAGTGCTATATTCACCCCAAATTTGGGGTGAAGTCCAGGTCCTGATATCCCACAGTTTACCGAAGTCCCAATTAATTCAAATCTAAAATAATAAAATGAGGATTGGTGTGTTACTCCTTCTGTTGACAGCACTCCCTCTTCCCTTTGCCTGATCTTTGTGATTCTGGGTCATGCCTCAGACACTTGCACTCATTTATCAGATAATGGTTGCCTGAACACTTGTATTATTATTATTATTATTATTATTATTATTATTATTATTATTATTCGTGCTAACCTCTTTTTGCAGCAGCTCGACATTGGACCGCAGGTATGATCCCCTTACTTAGCTGTTTACTTTCCTTACGTTACTTAGTTCGCTTGCCTTGGTTCCTTGCCACGTCTGGTGGAATAATAACCTTAGAATGGTATTCCCAATCCAAGTTGGTTCCTACTGGGGCACGCATTGACGTGCTCCTCCCTATTTTACAGGTAGCAGGGGCAGACTGGTTAGAGATACCTTGAAGGTGGGTTTCAGGGGTAGCACGTGGTGGGAGCTGTAGGTTGTAGTATGACGTGGTTGTTGGGAGGTGGATAGGGTTGGTGTATGTGAAATGATGTACTGGGTTATGTATATAAATGGAAGATGTTTTGTAAAGTGTGTTGTTATTGTTCTATGTCATTATGAGTTGTTTGATATTTGTGGAGCTTTACTTGTACTATCCCAGCATGTGCGCAATGGCCTGCTTAATCACTTCTTCCTTCTATCGCTCTCTTTTCCTCTCCCATCACCCTCCCTCTTCAGAATACTTGGAAAAAAAATTTTAATACCAGGTATTCTGGGGATCAGGGCTTGACACCCCCTCCCATAGGTTTCAGCGGGGGAGGTGGCGGAGCCACCGCCTTCCCCAATAAACCTCAGACCCCCCCAATCCTCCCCTCTAATGAGAAATTAGCTCAAAACTAACGGAATATTCCCTTTTCCGCTAAGATTTTAACAGAAAGTTAGTGAGAGTGACTATTAAGGTTAAATACAAACTTTTGAGGGACATGAGAGCAAATACGAATTTTGAGGGACGGATATCAAAATACGCAAGATTTAAGGGACAGATATGCTAAAACCCTTATTTTTAAGGGAATATGAATAGTTCATACAATGACATGATACAATGTTTGTTATGAATACAAACACCTAATCATCTACTAGATGATGTATTCATAACACTCTATCTTATCTCGGCATAAGTTTGAACTCTGCTCATGAATATTTCAAGATTCTCTGAGCATCATATGAGTATCACAAGTGGTGGATACTTCGGGATCCTGAGTTAATAAGATTTGACTCGTTAAAACCTCTGGCTATGGAAAACCATGTAGGAAAACCCATAACTAAGGAAAAAGAGTACAAATCTCCTTTAACTCCTCATAATCTATACAAGCCCTTAGGCTTTCAGATCTCTTGGGTGGTTTTGCATCAATCCTATTTACAACATTCCAAAAAATATGTACAAATTACAGATATCGCCATTGTTAAGCAGCAGCTGGATCCAAAAGAGCTCTGGAAAGGTATGCTTGGTCTTGTTGCCTAGGAAGTGGTCTATTCAAAACTGGAGTAAGAATGTGGCATGGTCTCCAGACTATGGGGTCTGCTCCAAATTACCATTCTATAACCCAGTCGTTACTTGGATGTGATATACCACTTAGCGCAACTATAGACTCTCACGGCATGCTTCTTGGGTGGTGAGGGTCTCGGAATGATAGGATGATGATGCCTTCATAGTTTGCTTTGCAGATCTACAGTATATGGACGTCTCATCGTAAGTACCCAGTTTGTGATTTCTCATTAGGGGGTCGGACATGTAACATGCATCTGCATAAGCATGGAGGATAATTATTTCTAATACAAGCCCAAAATTTATTGGCTCTTAGAGGTAGCGCAGAAGATGCTTAAATCCAGTCCAGTCGAGCTTTGTGGGTGGTGCACTGTATCTAGCTGGTAAATTTACTGTGAATGGTATATCGGGACGTGTGCAGTTAACCAGATAGAGAAGCGCTCCAATTGCACTTAGATAAGGGACTTCAGGACATATAATATCCTAACCCTCTTCCAGCTGACGGAAGGGGTATTTATGTACATCAAGTGAACGTATTACCATATGTGTACTAAGTGGATGATAATGGTCCTTCTGTAAATATTTCAACACACTCTGGGTGCATGAAGTTTAATGTAACAGGATTTTATCTTTTAGATAAATCTGTAAGACATGACATATCCTTATTTTATCTAGGTCTGCCCAAAAGATAGCTTCCCACTGCCGAGGATCGACCGCCTGGTGGACAATGCCTCTGGGTACGAGCTGCTGACCTTCATGGACGCCTTCTCAGGCAACAATCAAATCAGATGGTGACCTACGACGAGGAGAAGACGTCGTTCATCACTGACCGGGGGATGTTCTGCTACACCAAGATGACATATGGACTCAAGAACGCTGGAGCGACCTATTAAAGGATGGTAAACAAAATCTTTCATCCGCAGGTCGACATGAATCTCGAAGTCTACATCGACGACATGCTGGTCAAATCAAAGAAGGCCGAGAATCATCTCGTCGACCGTGAGGAGACCTTCCAAAAAGTGTGACGCTACAACCTGCGGCTCAACCCGGCGAAGTGCATACTCGGCGTCCAGTCTGAAAAGTTCCTCGGCTTCATGATCACCAAGTAAGGAATCGAGGCCAACCTCGACAAGATATCTTCTCTCATCAACATGCCGAGCCAAGGACCATCAGAGACTTGCAGAAGCTGAACGGCCGAATCACCGCACTGGGAAGATTCATGTCGAAGTCCGTCGAGAGGTCCCTCCTGTTCTTCAAGATTCTACGAAAGGCCCTCGGTGAGAGGAAGGGAATAAGGAAGGAGGTCGAGTGGGACGACTCTTGTGCCCAAGCCTTTGGCAAACTGAAAGCCTATCTACAGAGCCCGCCGCTGCTCCCAAAACCGGTGGAAGGAGAGTGGCTCAGACTCTATCCCGCCACCACTGAAGAATGTTGAGAGATGTATGCCCTCGAGGCAATTTATCTATGTAAACATCTTGTTCATAAATGAAAGTATGCTTTCTGATATCAATTATCTGAGTAATTCTAGTTTAAATATGTTGCTTAGATAATTTCCTTAGACTCGTAGTAAAGTCATACATGTTTCGAGATAGAGATCACGATTATGAGAAATGTCTGGCCATTAGGAGCTTGAGTCTTAAAGTGTTCATGGTCATAGATGCGTCGAGATAGGGATATCAGCACATCGCACAGACCATTGTGTCTTTGTCTTGTTGGTCTCATAATCATGCGACTTGGTGAATTAGGAGACAAGACACAGGTGGTCATTAGAGAATGAGTCCACTGAACGACCCAAACCAAGAGTTATCAAATGGTTAAACATTAACTAACTGTCATTAATAACTCTTAGTGATGATATGCAAGTTGGTCCTTAGGACTTGAGATCATTGTACGAAGCTGTGTGTGAACAGTGTCGCTTAGATCTATGATCTAGCTTTGAGGCAAGGCCTGCTGAAAGGTCTTAGGTTGGGTGACACTTGAAGCGTACGAGATGAGTAGTGATCAAGAAAAGCTTCGTCTCTTCCATTAATGGGAAGTTAGTGTCGCAGGCTCAGTACGGCTCTTGGTAAAACCTTGGCCAAGGTATGTTGTAGGATGTACAACATGAATGTACCAGAGACCGAAGGATACTTGCCAGTGCTAGCTAGTAGGGTTAACAGTGTTCCATACCCTTATGCAAGTGGCATAGTTAAGACGAATGGACTAAAACCGAGGTATTCATCACGAACACAGTCAAAGTGATTCTGACGACACTTTTGTCGACTAGTCAATCACGTAAGTATGATGCTGAAACAGGGACGACACCTGCTGCTCGTGGTTACTTTCGTCTAGGGATTTCAAGTCCCAACCTGTAGTAGGGTCAGGCTGTAGGGTCTCACACCGAGTAGTATTCACGTCTTAGTAATAGGAAGAACGTTAAGAGGAATGCATTCGATGCAATGGAATAATTAAGCTCACAAGTCAGTTGTGAGATTAAAATCTAAAGAGTTTAGCATTTGGGATTGAAGAGGACTTCCTGAGGAATCCACAGGAAGAAACCGCATTGGAATCGGAGCTCAAACGAGCCCAGAAACACGAAAACAGTTTAAAGGGGAGCCAAAGTGGGTTAGACCCACTTTGGGATGCGGGTCCACCCGCAAACCAAGCGGGTCCACCCGCAAACCAAGCGGGGCCCGCCTGCTAAGCGAGCAGGCGCACCCGTTGAGCCCAGCGGGGCCGGCTCGCTGTGGCCCAGCGGGGAGCCTGCCCGCTGGGCGGGCGGGTGCACCCGCCAACCCAAGCGGGCGTGCCCGCAAGCCCATCGAGCGCACCCACAAGTTGGGGCCCCCTTTTGCTTTGTTTTGTATGGTTTTTCGAAACCCAAGTTGGCGGCTACGAAAAGTGACTTTATGCTCAACTTTAAGCAATTGTTTGAGAGGGTCAAACGAAGTCGGAATTCGTCTCCGTTTGTTCCTACGCATTCACCATTCAAAGCTCTACGAATTGATAGGTTGTATCATTTCTAAAGCTCAACAATAAGGGAGAATTAATTCGTCAAAGTTTAGCCTTTATGAAAGGCAAACTAACTTAATTAAATTCTCTAAATTTATTTTAGTTCCACATCGGATATGATGAGAAGTGGAGGGTCGGCCGCCTATATAAATAGGGGCCAACACTCTCCTTGAAAATTTGCACCAAGTTACTGATTTGAGAAGCTCCAAATTTTTGAGCACGCTCAATGTACGACTTAAATTATTCCTCCTCTTAATTCTTCTTATCCTCCAATCGGGTCCTAACAAGACAGCAAGGAGGTTTGGATCTGATCCAGAAGTCTTTGACGTGGGTCTGCTCAAGTGAAACTTTCTTCGACGGTTGATTGGCTCGGAGGCGCGGCTCGGCTCGGAAAGCGGTTCAACTCGAGGCAAGGCGCAGTGCGGTGTGGTTCAGAAAGTGGCTCAGCTTGGAGACGCTGTGCGGGAAATGGTTCGGAACACTTTGCCGGTGCAAGCAAAGTTCCGGGTAAGTCAGTTTCTATTATGTCGTTCATATTTTGTGGTAGATTGGATCTTTTTCGGGTTGGTCTGACCCAACCCGAGTCATTAGATTATCCTTGCAAGGGTGCATGTTTCCTTAGGGTAGTATATTATTAAAGAGTTTAATAATGCTTCCGCTGCTTTCTTTTGTTTTTAATGTTCGTCTGACTTAGGACGGGCTTTAAAATGCCCTAAGAGTCCTTGAAAACCCAAACATTAGTATCAGAGCCTAATTTACGCTGATCTAATGCTGCAACATATTAATATGATTTGCATGTTATGTTTAATTGAAACATAAAGATTAATTATGAGATAATTATATACTTAATTCATGCGATGCTATTAAGTTGAAATTTTAAATGGATATGTTTATTCTTGCTTATTTGATAACACAAGAATACCTTGTTAGGTTATCCATTAAAAGTCTTCTAAATATTATAAGATAATTTTTAGATTACTCTGCTATGATTTATAAAATGTTTTTTAATGCATAATGGTCAATTAGGATAGCAGCATATTAAATCATTCCTTATAGTTGATAAGGACTGAATAAAAGTTATTAACAAATCCATAAAATTTTAAATTTTAAGGATCCACTAGTTGATAGGATTAACTAGTATTAATAAAAGCCTTTATTGATGGTACATATATAAATGACAAGCAACCTTCAATGGACCATGATACCGGTCAATGTGCTTGGCTAAGTTTGCTGGGTCACCCTAGCTTGACTAGGAATATGTGATCCTGGCCTAGTCAATTCCATGGCCGTGTCTGCTGGACCGCAAGGATGCGAATCATTATTATGCAACACCGTCAACTATATCTAGTCAAACACGTTAATAAATCTTTTACGAGATAATTCGTAGCCCACCTTATTTTAGAGTTTGGCAACCATAGGTTCTGTTCGTAGTTGTTGAGCTACACTCAAGCTATGACATGAAAACTTTATGGAAACCAGTTTCTTATTACATATGATGTAGTCTAGACTTGACCCAAACCGTCGCGTCGTGAATGCACCGAGCGACGGTGCAAGTTAAGCTAGACACGAAAACAAGGGTCTGACTAGACTAGTTATTGTGATTTGGATGAGCCACACTCATGATCACAAATAACTAGGGTTATAAATCACATTGGGAATCATATACGATATGATTGACAAAGAGTTCGTCTACCGACAGCAGAGTCAAACAACTTGTTGAGCTACACTCAAGGTTGGGCGACTCATGGTTGTTGGATTCCTCTCCCACTAAAATTTTAATTATGTTATGGCTTTAAATGATCTTTAAAATAGTGGGAGGATATAATTGGATAAAACAAATCTAATTATATTTAAATATTAATGAACGCATGCTAACTATAGGAGTTATATTCTTTGCAGCATAACGAGTAAAATTAAATATATCCAAGATAAGAATATATTAACTGGTGATAATAATTATAATGACTGGCTAAGGGAAACAATAGCAGTACGAGAACAAAAGAAGAAAAGGCATATTGATGCCTCAACTTCAATAATGCAAAGTGTAATTCTTTCCGTGAATTCTAACACATGGGTATTAGAAACTGATGCAGGCTCTCACATCTGTAACCAATTGCATGGAATGAGAATTATTAGAAGGCTCAAAAAGAATGAAGTCGTTCTCCAAGTCGGCAACGCAGCAAAATGTTGATGTTGTAGCCGTGGGAGATCTAAAACGCACAATGGCTAGTGGAACTAACTTGCTTTTGAAGCAATGTTACTATATCCCAAATTTCCTATGCAATATTATCTCCGTCTCGGCTTTGGCTAGAGAAGGTTATAATTTTGCTATCAACGGAAATGTTATGAACATTTTCTTTGATGGTAAGTTGCTAGGTTTTGAAACACTAAACAATGGTGTATACACTTTAAATAATGAAGTTGTATTAAATGTTAATACAAGAAAACGTAAGGAATCGGTTTTTAATGAAACCTATCTTTGGCACTGTAGACTAGGCCATATCGGAGAGAAGAGACTTAGCAAGTTACATAAAGAGGGGCTCTTGGGCCTCTCGAATTATGACTCATTCGACACTTGCGAGTCTTGCCTCAAAGATAAGATGGCCAAAACTCCTTTTGCAAGTCAAAGGGAGAGAGTTATTGAACTCTTGGGTCTAGTACATCTGATGTATGCGGACCCATGTCTACATTAGCCAAAGGAGGATTTTCATATTTCGTTACATTTACTGATGATCACTCTAGGTTTGGACATGTGTTCTTGATGAAACACAAGTCCGAAACTTTTGAGTGATTCAAAGAGTACCATAACAAAGTTGAAAAACAGACTGGCAAAAGTACTAAGATCCTTCGATCAGATCAAGGAGGAGAATACTTGAGCCATGAATTCCTTGCATATTTAAAAGAGAACGGGATTCTCTCTCATGTCACGCCTCCTTACACACCTCAACATAACGTTGTGTCAGAGAGGATGAACCACACTTTGTTAGACATGGTGTGATCCATGATAAGTGAAGCTAAGTTAACCACTTCCCTCTGGAGCTATGCCCTAGAAACTGCTATATATATTCTCAATAAAGTTCCATCAAGGTCTGTGTCGACGACACCATATCAGATATGGACCGGTAAGAAACCCAGCCTTAATCACTTAAGGGTGTGGGGTTGTCCTGCATATGTCAAAAGGCATAATCCAGACAAACTAGAAGACAGATCTATTCTGTGTAAATTCATTGGGTACCTGAGACATTCGTTAGGATACATCTTTTATCATCCAGCACAACAAAAGATTGTTGTCTCTAGACATGCCACCTTTTTAGAAAATGAGTTCCTTGTGAAGGAATCAATTGGCAAGGTGATTGATCTGGAAGAATGTTCGGAAGAAGAATTAACATATGAACAAGTGTTGGAACCAGTGGGAGAATCAAAACCTTATGTCTCCCAACCAGTGGCTAGGAGATCTGATAGGATTCTTCGAGTCCCTGCTAGGTACTACGGTTTTCTCATAGACGGAGGGGTTGAGGATGGCTTCATATTAGATGATGATCCTATTAGCTTCCAGGATGCCATTAAAAGTAGACTCTAATAAATGGCTAGATGCAATGAGATCCGAAATAGATTCCATGCACGTAAATTAGGTATGGACCTTAGAGAACGTACCCAAAGGAACTGTTTCCATTGGCTGCAAATGGATATTCAAGAAGAAGATTGGTGCAGATGGAAAGATAGAAACATACAAGCCTATGCAAGTTGCGAAAGGTTATTGTCAGATTCTACGAATGGATTATGACGAGACTTTCTCACCAGTCGCCATGTACAAGTCTATACGGATCTTACTCGCTATCGCTACCCATTATGACTACGAAATCTGGCAAATGGATGTAAAGACAACATTTCTAAATGGTGATTTAGAGGAAATGAGGATGATCCATGCATCTATAAGAAAACCAGTGAAAATTCTTTAGCCATCCTTGTACTGTACGTGGATGATATTCTTATAATAGGCAACAATATAGAGATGTTGAAGTCTGTAAAAGAATGTGTATCAACTAACTTCTCCATGAAAGACTTGGGAGAAGCATCCTACATATTAGGTGTAAAGATTTATAGAGATAGATCTAAACGGATGCTAGGACTCTCCCAAACCAGGTACATTGACACCGTGCTAAAACGATTTAGCATGGAAAACAGTAAGGGCGGTTTAATACCAGCCAATCATGGATAAACCTTTCCAAGAAGATGTCTCCAAAAACTTACTTAGAAAGGGAACGCATGAGTAAGATCTCATATGCTTCAGGTGTAGGATCTATCATGTATTCCATGATCTGTACCAGACCTGATGTCGCTTTTGCACTGGGTGCAGTAAGTCGGTATCAGTCTAACCCTGGATAAGAACACTGGAAAGCCGTCAAGACAATTCTAAAGTACTTACAAAGGACTAAAGACTAGGTCCTGATTTATGGAAGTGAAGAGCTCAAGGTTGAAGGCTTCACAGATTCCAGCTTTCAGAGTGATATAGATGATAGCAAATTGATCTCTGGATATGTTTTTACTCTCAACGAAGGAGCAGTCAGTTGGAGGAGTTCCAAACAAGACACTGTTGCAGACTCCACGATGGAGGCCGAGTACATAGCGGCCAACGATGCAGCAAAGGAAGCGGTCTGGATGAGGAAGTTCATAAACCAGTTGGGAATGGTGCTTGCTGTTAAAGATTCAACACCTCTGTATTGCGATAATAACGCAACCATCAGTCTGGTTCAAGAACCAAGATTCCACAAGAGATCCAGACACATTCTTCGAAAGTATCACCTGATATGGGATATTGAGAAGAGGAAAGATATAGAACTCCTTAGAATCTGTTCAGAAGACAACTTAGCAGATCCATTCACGAAGGCGCTGACACGCGATCGTCTGGAGAGACTAGTGTGTAAAAGTGGTATGAGATACCAAAATAAATGGCCCTGAGTGCAAGTGAGAGATGTTGAGAGATGTATGCACTCGAGGCAATTTATCTATGTAAACATCTTGTTCATAAATAAAAGTATGCTTTCTAGTATCAATTATCTCAGTAATTCTCGTTTAAATATGTTGCTTAGATAATTTCCTTAGACTCGTAGTAAGGACATACATGTTTCGAGATAGAGATCGCGATTATGAGAAATGTCTGGCCATTAGGAGCTTGAGTCTTAAAGGGATCATGGTCATAGATGTGTCGAGATATGGATATCAACACATCGGAGAGACCATTGTGTCTTTGTTTTGTTGGTCTCATAATCATGCGACTTGGTGAAGTCAGAGACAAGACACATGTGCTCATTAGAGAATGAGTCTACTGAACGACCCAAACCAAGTGTTATCAAATGGTTAAACATTAACTAACTGTCATTAATAACTCTTAGCGATGATAGGCAAGTTGGTCCTTAGGACTTGAGATCATTGTACGAAGCTGTTCGTGAACAGTGTCGCTTAGATCTATGATCTAGCTTCGAGGCACGGCCTGCTGAAAGGTCTTAGGTTAGGTGACACTTGAAGCATACGAGGTGAGTAGTGATCAAGAAAGGATTCGTCTCTTCCGTTAATGGGAAGTTAGTGTCGCAGGCTCAGTACGGCTCTTGGTAAAACCTTGGCTAAGGTATATTGCAGGATGCACAACATGAATGTACCAGAGACCGAAGGATACTTGCCAGTACTAGCTAGTAGGGTTGACAGTGTTCCATACCCTTATGCAAGTGGCATAGTTAAGACGAAGGGACTAAAACCGCGGTATTCATCACGGACACAGTCAGAGTGATTCTGACGGTACTTTTGTCGACTAGTCAATCACGTAAGTATGATGCTGAAACAGGAAGGACACATGCTGCTTGTGGTTACTATCATCTAGGGATTTCAAGTCCTGTAACGGCCTGTATTTTTCCAATACATTTAAATTAAGTATTTAAAGTAATTTCATTTTAATTGTATTTTATAATGGTTTGTTAGGAGTCTTAAACTGATTTCAAAAATTTCCTATAAAAATATTTTGGAGTACCAGACTAGTTATGGAATATTTTGGTAAAATCGAATTTCATCAAAT
Source organism: Scilla litardierei (assembly GCA_030789695.1). NCBI lineage: Eukaryota > Viridiplantae > Streptophyta > Magnoliopsida > Asparagales > Asparagaceae > Scilla > Scilla litardierei. The sequence continues at coordinate 809,149,335 of CM061142.1, read as the reverse complement.
ACCTCCAAAAGATCTGATAAAAATTCGTTTTCAGGTATTGCAGTTTTAGGTCAATGAATTTATTTTCTATTCAAACGTCTTCAAAACATTTTCAAACTTCTGCAGTAGCATCCTATGATCATTTGGGGCTCTCCACATTAATTTCGTAATTTTCTGATATCGTTTCAATAGGGAACCCGCAAACCCGCTTTCTAAACGTTTTGGCCAGAAACTAGTATCCCCGTAGCCCAAACCCGGGAACGGACTTCGTATTCACGATCCTCGTGACGATACGGTCCCGTGGGTATGTTTTCGTAATTTTTCGGACACGTTTACTAGTAGGGGCATTTTCGTAATTTTGTTTTTGTATTTTTTCACTAATTACTTTCGTTAATGGAGTATTACCCCCCCTAATTACCCATTACCCTTCCCAAATTACTTTAATTACCCACCTAATCCCATCACCTAACCTAACCGTATCCACCCCTTCATCTACCCCTCCCATCTACCCCTTTTTGTTAAACCCTATATATAAACCCCCACCCCTCTACATTTTAACTCACACACAGACACTCTGTCTCTCCCTCTCTATTTTTGAACCTAGGCCAACAACTAAACAAACCCCCTACTGTATCCTCTCCCCCTCGTTCTCTATTTCCGTTTCTCCCTCACTCTCTTCTCCCTCTCTCTCGCTCTCCTCCCCCGTACACTCTCTCCCGGAGCTCCGCCACCCTCCCTCCGGCCTCGTCCCGCCGCCCTATCACCGGAGAACCCCCAGCTACTCCGACCGCATCGATCGCCACGCCCCGCTCCGTCAACCGCCACCTCAGCCCGCTCGAAGAGCTCCGAGGACATCGCCGGAGAAGCGACGCCGCCCGACAGCACCCGAGGCCCCCTTTGCCGTCGCCTCAGCCGGCGGTCGCCGCTCCCCGACACTGCCCGCATCCGCCGCCGCCACCCGAGCTCAGGCGACCCCCTCCGCCCTCCAGCACTCCGCCGTCCTCCTCCTCTCCGTGCTCCGAGACGCCGCCGCCTCCCACGTCCGTACCGCCGCCGCCCGCCCACCGGAGAACGCCGTCGGCCCCCTCCGCTGCCGCCCCGTGCCGCCGTCAACGACGCCGAAGCCCCCATGCAACGACGAACGGCGTGCGTAAGTTTGGAATGGCAAACTTGTAAATATCACGAACTTTCGTATTTTTCGTATTTTTTATTAATTAATAAATGGGTTTTAAGGTTATAAATCCATAACTAATTATACAGGGGCCAGAAAAATGTGTGACTAGTCCCAGAAAATCAGAAACGTCGACACGAATCCATTGGCGCTAGTTTCATCTCGATCAGGCAAGTATATTTCTCACAGTGAATTTTTGAAGGCAAAACTTAAATAGGTTTAAATCCTTTTAAAATTCGTAGCTTGCAATTTTTAAGTATACGTACGTCTGATAAAAATATATGTTACAGTACTTGTAAATACGATCGTTTTGACATCTTGTTTGCAGAATTCTGATGTACGGTTTATCCGGAATAAATCCTTGATCGTGGGTATTATTAATAATTTCTTCTTTTATAAATCCTTTTAAAATTCATAACCTGTGATTTTTACGTACACCAATGAACGATAAAAATATATGTCTTAGTACTAGTGAATACGACCATTTTGACACCTTGTTTGAAGAATTCTGATGTACGGTTCGCTCGAAACAATTCTTTGAACATTCATCTTTAAAATAGTTTCTTGATTTTAAATAGTTTTTGGCTATTTTAAATGGTCTAAAATTGTTAAAAATTATTTAAAAATCTTGAGAAATAACTACTAGTCTTAGAAAGTACTTTAAGCTAATTTAAACTCTTTTGCTTGGTTAAAATCATATCTTACTCGTTCTTTTATTTATTTAAGTGATCCTGATGTTTTCATTTAATCGAGTCGTGAAGTTGTGAACTTTCACGAGACTGTTGTACAGACTATTGGAATACCGAGATTGAATTGACTGAATGGAAGATGGAACTTCAACAATATTGAATAGAAGATGGAACTTCAACAATATTGAATGAAAGATGGAACTTTAATAATATAGAATGGAAGATGGAATTTCAATAATAGACAGATAGTACACGTTCTTTTGACCGACACTTGACTTGACCTGGGATTGGGGTAGTCTATGATCACAAGTGTTACAGAATGACTGGATGCGCCATACTAAATTACCTCCAACACATTACGGGGGTTAGAACCTTGACCGTTGCCATATCAGAATGGTGGGTAAGCCTCGGAGTTGCTCCCGTCGCAGGCTGCATGTTGGTTATCTCTAGTACTCTTGGACATGGACTTATCACTAGGATAGACTGGTTTTTGACTATTGTTCTAACATCTTTTCTGCATGTTGCTACAGTGGGTTTATTAAATGCTAAATTGTCACAGGTTGCTGATAGTATTGCAATTTGTTATTGAAATTGCTACAGGTTGCAAATGGTATTGCAAATGGCTATCAATGATTTAATTGCTGCAGGTTGCAAATGTTTAACTGCTTTAACTGTTTTAACTACTTTAAACTGCTTTATCTCTTTTATTGCTTATTTGTGAATTAAGCTTATTGCTTGTCTTTAAAGTTCACCATTGTTTAAATTTAAAATGTCCAACATTTTGATTTTGAGATTATCTTGCCGAGTAAACCTCGCTGACGGACATTTCATTTTGTTGTTTTACGAAATGTCCGTCAGGTATCGATAGTAAGTTCTTTGAAGACACTACTGCAGAAACCGAGCCAGTGCTCGAAGGCTACGTGGAGTATCTACCCCCAGAAGACTAGACTTTTACCTTCGCATCAGCACTTTTATATATATTTGATTAATGTAATTTCGTGTACTTTGTTTGTATTGGCCATGCTAGGCCAAGCTGTATCTTAATTAATGTACACTGGATATGTAATAATGTTGTTTGAGCTGCTTCTTAAATTTGCAAGCAAGGATCTGCAATTTTTATACAGACGCTTAGTGTGTTTAAGCCAAGGAGGAAGAAAAGAAAAAGATTTCAAAAAGGAAAAAAAAAGGAAGAAAAAAAAGTACTCCTCATTGTTTTAAGCACATCGCGGACCCGCTCGCGTCCTCGCTCCCGGTAGAATGGGAAGCGGGGCGTGACAAGTCCCAACCTGTAGTAGGGTCAGGCTGTAGGGTCTCACACCGAGTAGTATTCACGTCTTAGTAATAGGAAGAACTTTAAGAGGAATGCATTCGATGCAATGGAATAATTAAGATCACAAGTCAGTTGTGAGATTAAAAGCTAAAGAGTTTAGCATTTGGGATTGAAGATAACTTCCCGAGGAATCCATAGGAAGAAACCACGTTGGAATCGGAGCTCAAACGAGCCCAGAAACACGAAAACAGTTCAAAGGGGAGCCAAAGGGGGTTAGACCCACTTTGGGATGCGAGTCCACCTGCAAACCAAGAGGGGCCCGCCCGCTGAGCGGGCAGGCACACCCGTTGAGCCTAGCAGAGCCGGCCCGCTGTGGCCCAGCGGGGAGCCCTCCCGCAAATTTGGGGCTCCCTTTTGCTTTGTTTTCTAGGGTTTTTTGAAACCCAGGCATGCAGCTACAAAAAGTGACTTTTTGCTCAACTTTGAGCAATTGTTTGAGGGGTCAAACGAAGTCGGAATTCATCGCCGTTTATTCCTACGCGTTCACCATTCAAAGCTCTACGAATTGATAGGTTGTATCATTTCTTAAGCTCAACGGAGAGGGAGAATTAATTCGTCAAAGTTTAGCCTTTATGAAAGGCAAACTAACTTAATTAAATTCTCTAAATTTATTTTAGTCCCACATCGGATATGATGAGAAGGGGAGGGCCGGCCGCCTATATAAATAGGGGCCAACACTCCCCTTGAAAATTTGCACCAAGTCACTGATTTGAGAAGCTCCGAATTTTTGAGCACGCTCAATCTACGACTTAAATTATTCATCCTCTTAATTCTTCCTATCCTCCAATCGGGTCCTAGCAAGACAGCGAGGATGTTTGGATCGGTTTTCCTATGCTGTAAGCATTTTGGGGCCCAAACCCTTATTTTATTAAATTACTTTTTTGTGGTCTACAACTTGTTGGTTACCTTTTCACCAATTTTCAAGTCAATCCAACTCCGTTTGAGCCTCCATGCATGCGTTTTAAAAAGATTGCGCCGACAGTTTCAGAATTTGAGCTATCGTTTTGAAACGCATAAATGGAGTCTCAAACGGTATTGGATTGACTTGAATATTGGTGAGGATGTAACCAACAAGTTGTAGAACACATTGCAAAAAAATTCAAAAAAGACTTTTTTGGGCCCCAAATCGCTGTCAGCACAGGAAAATTTCATGCGCTCTCAGTACACCTCCATATTTCTCTTATATATATATATATATATATATATATATATATATATATATATATATATATATATATATTTGCGGTGATCGCGTACGAAAATTATTTAATATTTTGGATTTTTTTCGAATTTTTTTCTTATTCTATCCATGAAATTATATACTCCATGAAAAACAATGGGTGAACCATATGGGAGATGCGATCATCGATCAACCCGTTACAGAATTCAATGGTTTTAAAATAATTGAACTTTTTGTAATGCGTTGATCAAGGGTCAAATTTCATTATTTTTCACCCATTATTTTTTGTTGGGTGTTTAATTGAATGGTGTGAAGCATAAAAAATTCAAAAAAAAATCAAACAATAATTTCACATTGGTTTTCCCATGCGAAAATTTCGGACGAGAAATCCCTGATATGTATGTATTTATGTATTTATGTATATGAGGAATATGTATATGTGCTGAGAGCACATATAAATTTCATATGCTGGTACTCACGATTTATTTAAAAATAAAAAGTTTTTTGAAATTTTTTTCCAATGTTGTATACATTCTAAACCCCAAAACCCCAACTATGTGTTAACCCTTAGGGCATTTGACAATCAATCCACTCGTTGCGGTAGGTTTTATTCTTTCGAAACCATTGAGTTTTCAACGATTAGATCGAGAGTCAAATAACATTGGATTCACTTGATTTTTGGTGTAATGATCATCCATTATCTGTAGAACAAAACACAAAAACAATTTCAAAATACATTTTTTTAAAAAAATAAAACCAAGTGCAAGCATAAAAAATTTATATGTAATGACAGCATATATACATATTTTTGTTTCTGTGGGTGTGCATGAGTGCGTGCACACACACAAATGAGTGATGGTTTTGAATGGGTTTGCTAACTAGGACAAAAGAAGGGGTAGAAAGATGGCTGTCATCAAATCTCGAGGAATCAAGATATGATGATACTTTATGAAAATTGATGGGAAAATCTGAAATTTGTGTTTGGGGGAACTAAATCTGGATTGAACTAAATTTTGGGTGGAACTAAAATATTTTGGGGGAAATAAATTCTCTAGAAGAAACTAAATTATTTTAGAACTAAATAATAATTATTTTGTTTTAATTACTGGTGTTGGTTTAAAATTAGGGAAACCAAGATTGTGACAGTTGAATATTTTAAATGAACTGTGCCATTAGGGTATGTGTTATGACTATATACATATAGAATTAACCCGCGCACAAAGTGCACGACGCCCAAAAAACTAACCCACACACTCATGACGCGGGACCCACATAAGTGTTTCTATGGGTGCAAAACCGAGTGAAATGTGAAGAGTGTGTGTGAGTGTGCTGTTAGTTTAAAATTAGGGAAACCAAGCTTTTGATGGTTGAATATTTTAAATGAATTACGCCATTAGGGCGTGTTATGACTATATATATATATATATATATATATATATATATATATATATATATATATATATATATATATATATATATAAAATCTGATCCAAAAGATCTATATCAAATCTGATCCTGTTGGACTGCTCGCCAAAGCTGCTCTTGCGTCCATGGTTTGGCACATTTGGAAGCAGCGAAACAAGAGGGTCTTCGAGGGAACCTCCTTGAGGGAAACTGCTTTATTTGATGACATATCAGCTGACGTCCTTATCTCCCTTCGTGGCATGGATTTGGATGGAGTTTCTGATATTACCCCATTCTCAAATTGGGGTTTCATAGATGCTGGCTGAATTGTATGACTTTAGTACTTCCTAACAGAAGTTAGTAGGATGTAGTGGGTGACGGCGCTTGTGCCCTCTCCCCCCTCTTCCAACCGACCTCTGTAGTGTACTAATGCAGACTTCATGTAATTATTTTGATTATATATATATATATAGCTTTTACTCGCCATATATATATATATATATATATATATATATATATATATATATATATATATATATATATATATATATATATATATATGTCAATCTTCCATTGCGAAAAAATGGTGCGAAAGCCCGTGCGAAAACATTTTTTTTATTTTTTTGAAATTTTTTTTTTCAAAAATTCTTTTTTTGATGTTTAATCCATACAATTATATACCCCAGGGAAAATAATGGGTGAACCCGTTGGGCATTAGAGCCCCCATCCACCCGTTACAAATTTAACGGTCTCAAAACGTGCGAATTTGATGAAATGCCTTGATCGAAGACCAAATGACATTATTTCTCAACCATTATTTTTTGAGGGGGGTATAACAACATATAATGAGGGTGGAAAAAAGAATTTTTGAAAAAAAAAATTTCAAAAAAAAGATAAAAACATTTTCGCACGGTGCGAAATGTTCTCATTTGAAAATTTTCCTATATATATATATATATATATATATATATATATATATATATATATATATATATAACCCGCATGTTGGAATTTCATAATTCCATATTTCTATTCCCATATGGTTTTGATATGACAAACACATTCAGTGCTACTAACTCTATGTATGCAGATACAAATCAATGCTGAGTTCCACACAAATGAGATATCTTCATGCATACTCAATCAGATATATCATTCATGAAGCTGGAAAGACAAAGGCACCTAATCCACGACTTGGATATATAATCACTTGATACGGATCCCATGCAAAGAAGCTTCTCAGATTCAATTGCAGATGCAGTCCTATCTACGGCTTTATGTAATCATTGTTAAATTTACTTTATTAGAGTCACAAAGCCTTGTGATAATATGTCTTAGTCATCTAGGTTCCATTACTCAGAGATCTACACTTCCCAATTTCGAAAATTCGCAACTTTGAAAATTGGCAGCCAATAACCCCGTTTTGGTCGACCAATTTTAAACCTTCGAATTTGGTTATGGGATTGCATATGCAAACTCCCCTAACCGTGTAGATTCTAGAACTGTCTTCCAACGGTCGAAATTCTCTCTCTAAAATTTGGTCGACCAATGTAGTCATTTTGGTCGACCAATTTCAAAACTAGCCGTTTTGATCCCAAATTTTCAGGGACAGTTCTTGCTCGTTTTCCAACATTAACTACAGTCCCCAACCGTCCCTAAACACTATAAATAGAGGGGTAGACCCTCTCTTTTCTTTCACTCACTTTCCTTTTCTTTACTCTCTTAAATTGTTGAAATCAAGTCTTTCATTTTTTAAAGCTTTAGGCCATTAGTTGTTCTTTTCTTATTTGTAAGAAGAAATCATTAGATTTCCTTCTTCATTTAAGAACGGAAGAACTTGGATTTTTCAACATCATTTTGGAAAGTTGTTTGTGTTCATAATTGCAAGAAGAAATCGATTGATCTCTCTCTCTTCTTTTATGAACCAGAGAACTTCAAGTGTTGCTCTTCATTACATATCTTTTACATCTTGAAGTTCATCTTCTAAACACCATCCTTGAATTCATTCTCTGAAATTTATAACAAGGCTATATGTGTTTTTCTATTTCATTATTTAACAGGTTTGAATCTCTGTTTAGAGATTGTACAAAGTTTGGGACACGTGGAGTGTCGCCATTTTTGTAAGTTTGTGCTTGCGGGGCAAGTGATTATAGTGGATTGAAAATCTCTACGGGGTAGAGGACTGGAGTAGGATCACAAGGATCCGAACCAGGATAAATCTCTGTGTTTGCGATTGATTTAAATTCAGTACTTGTCATTTTATTTCTGTGCCATCTTTGCAAATATTACTAACATTTTATTTGCGATATTTTTTAATATATACTATTCACCCCCCCTCTAGTGTATTGATCCTTACAGGCTAAAATTACATTTGGTATCAAAGCAAGGTTAAGATGGCAGCAAGTTACTCAGCATCAAATATGAACGCCGTTCCACACAACTACAATCAGCATCCTGAAGGGCACTCTCAATCTCGTCATCCTCTATTTGATGGTTCAAATTACTCATATTGGAAAATACGAATGGAGATTCATCTCCAAAGTATGCATTATGAGATTTGGGATATCGTAGAGACAGGATACAAAAAGCCAACAACTCCTGTTGCTGATTGGACCGCCAACGACAAAGTTGCAAAAACCAACAACTCAAAGGCCATGAATGCTTTATTTTGTGCTATGGATAAACAAGAGTTTAATCGAGTATCTCAGGCCAAAAGTGCTAAGGAGATTTGGCATATACTTGAGGTAACTCATGAAGGAACCAGTAAAGTGAAGGAAACTAAGATTTCCATTTTGGTTCACAAATTCGAGTTGTTCAAGATGAAGGACCAAGAGACAATTGGAGAAATGAACACCAAGTTTACTAATATTATAAATTCTTTAAATGCTCTTGGAAAAACTTACACTTCTCTTGAACAAGTTCGCAAAATTCTTAAAGCTTTAACTCCAGTATGGCGTCCAAAGATCACCGCTATTGAGGAAGCCAATGATCTTTCCATATTATCTATGGAAGATCTTATTGGTAACTTGATGGCCCATGAAGTTACACTACAAGATGAGAAAGAAGAATCAGATCAAAAGAAGAAAGTACTTGCCTTCAACGCAACATCCGATAATGAAGATTCAGATGATGATATGGCATTTTTTGCCAAAAACTTCAGAAAATTCTTTCAGAAAGGTAAGTATAATAAATCTAAGAATATTGATTCTTCTCTTTGCTTTAATTGCAATAAGCCAGGACATATGAAGAAAGACTGTCCACTTCTCAAAGCAAAATTCAAAACTTCCAACAATGATCAATCCAGAAGAGAAAGGAGGTTTGACAAAATGAAAAAGGCATTTGCAGCAACATGGGATGATTCTTCAGATGATGAAGATGATGATCTAAATGAAAGTGCCAACATGTGCTTTATGGCACAAAATGATGAAAATGAGGTAAGTTCTTTTAATAACGAAGAATTACTTGATGCATTAAAAGATCTCTATTCTCGTTTCAAAAAATTGAATAGTCAACATAAATCATTGAAACAGAATAATGATGATCTCCTTTCTAAATATCAAGAAATATCATCTTCTAAAAACATTGAGAATACTTCTTCTCAAGTTTTGGATCTTAGTAAAGAGAATGATATTCTTAAAACTAAGAATTTAGAATTACATACACAAATATCCGAAATGGATAAAAGTATTTCATCACTAAAGATGAAATACGACGAGATGTCATCCAATGTTAATAAATTTAACAAAGGAACGACTAATCTCGATGATTTGCTTAAAATTCAATATCCAGCAAATCATAGACAAGGACTGGGATATTCCAAAAAGGATATACCCAAGACTTATAACACTTCTTTCTCTTGTGAAAAAACAACTTTTGTTAAACCACAAAAGAAGAATCATGCATTTATTTACACGAAGAAAGTAAACATACCTACTTCTTCTTCACAAAGAAATGTTATAAACATTTCAAAAACATTTCCTAGGAAACCTACTACAATTGGTATATGGGTTCCTAAAGATTCATGTTTAAATGATAGAAATATTTATATTTCTCATTTTATACATTTTATTGTTCATTCTAGTAATTACATTAGAAAGCCAAATTCCACTTGGGTTTGGCTTCCTAAAATCTAATCCCAAGTACCCTCAAATAACAGGGTACCAATGCTTAATGTTTATCTTTCAGGTACCTAAAAAGAAAAGATGGATTTTAGACAGTGGATGTTCAAAACATATGACATGAAACATCAATTTGCTTTCAACCATTATATATAAAGATGGAGGCACAGTTACCTTTGGTGACAACAAGAAAGGCAAAATCATAGGCACTGGAACAGTTTGCAATACAAATCAGCCTATCATTGAGAATGTTCACCTGGTTGACGGTTTGAAACATAATTTACTTTCCATTAGTCAGTTATGCGATAAAAATTACAAAATAGTTTTTGAACAAAATGATTGCATTATTTATGATTCTGATATGTCATCTGTTTTGTCTCGTGGTAAGCGTAAGAATAACATTTATATTTTATGCATGTCTGTTACCACAAATAATCATTATTTAATGATTACATCTGATGATACACTTTTATGGCATAAATGTTTTGGACACACTAATTTCAAAAATCTAGCACACATTTCAAAACACAAATTAGTAAATGGAATGCCAAATATTTCTTTCAAACACAAACATTTTTGTGATGCTTGTCAACAAGGAAAAATGCACAAATCTTCTTTTAAATCAAAGGATGTTATCTCAACAAAGAGACCATTAGAACTCTTATATTTAGATTTGTTTGGTCCTTCAAGAGTAGCTTCTTTGAATAGAAGTAGATATGCATTTGTCATTGTTGATGATTATTCAAGATATACTTGGGCTATATTCTTACAAAACAAGAATGATGCATTTGAAGAATTTTCAATATTTTGTAAAAAGATACAAAAAATCAAATCCTCTAACATTGTCACTATTCGTAGGGATCATGGAGGAGAATTTGAAAATGAATCATTTACCAAGTTTTGTAATGAAAATGGCATTACTCACAATTTTTCTTTTCCTCGTGCTCCTCCTCAAAATGGAGTAGTTGAAAGGAAAAATAGAACTTTACAAGAATGTGTAAGAACAATACTTTGTGATAGTAATTTACCGAAATATTTTTGGTCTGAAGCTGTCGCAACTGCATGTTACATTATGAATAAAGTTCTCATAAGGCCATTGCTTAATAGAACTTGTTTTGAGTTATTCTTTGATCGCATTCCACGTGTATCATATTTTAAAGTGTTTGGATGTAAATGTTTTATTTTTAATACTAAAGATGCACTTGATAAATTTGATTCGAAATCTGATGAAGGTATTTTTGTTGGATACTCAACACGTAGCAAAGCCTACAGAGTATATAACAAAAGAACTTCAACAGTTGAAGAATCACTACATGTCACATTTGATGAGAATCCCTCATCTAATTCTCCCATCATTGATGATGAAGAGAATATATTACCTTTATCTAATTCTTTAGATAATATCAAACTTGATGAAATTGATGCTACTAATCATTCTGTTAAGTATATTTCAGATAATACAGATCTTCCCAAGGCTTTTGCACAAGTTCCAAATCATCCATCAGAATTAATCATTGGAGATATCACTGATGGAGTTAGAACTCGTCGTCAAATTGAACAAATGGCGCATTGTGCTTTCCTTTCATCCATTGAACCAAAGAACATCAAAGATGCACGTGAAGACAGTTCATGGATTATCGCTATGCAGGAAGAACTCAATCAATTTCAACGAAATGATGTTTGTGAAGTAGTTCCCAGACCAACAGATCATTCAATTATTGGTACCAAGTGGGTATTCAAAAATAAATTGGATGAATCTAGTCAGGTAATTAGAAACAAGGCACGATTGGTTGCACAAGGTTATAATCAAGAAGAAGGTATTGATTATGATGAAACCTATGCACCAGTTGCTCGTCTTGAGTCTATTCGCATGTTGTTATCATTTGCATGTTTTAAAGATTTTAAATTATTTCAAATGGATGTCAAAAGTGCTTTTTTAAATGGTTTTCTCAAGGAGGAAGTTTATGTTGAACAACCTCCTGGTTTTCATCATGAAAATTTTGAAAATCATGTTTTCAAATTGAAGAAAGCTTTATATGGTCTCAAACAAGCACCTCGTGCTTGGTATGAAAGACTTAAAAGCTATCTTTTAAATTCTGGTTATAATATTGGTAAAATAGATTCCACTCTTTTTATTAAAAATATTAAATCTGACATAATCATTATTCACATATACGTTGATGATATCATTTTTGGTTCTACTAATGAATCTCTTTGTCAAGATTTCTCTAAGATTATGCAGAAAGAATTTGAGATGAGTCACATGGGTGAACTCAATTACTTCCTTGGTCTTCAAATCAAACAATTGAAGGAAGGAATCTTCATTTACCAAAGCAAGTATTCTAAATAACTCATTAAGCGTTTTGGTTTAGAAAGTTCTGCGGAAAAACGTACTCCAATGAGTACATCTACTTCTCTCGACAAAGACTTAAATGGTAAGAGTGTTGATCAACGTCTTTACAGAGGTATGATTGGCTCTCTACTCTATTTAACTGCTAGTAGACCAGACATTATGTTTTCAGTATGTTTATGTGCACGTTTTCAGGCAGATCCTAAGGTTTCACATTTAACTGCCGTAAAAAGGATTATTAGATATGTTAAGCACACTTCTGATTTTGGTTTATTTTATCCCAAGTCAAGCACATTTGATTTATTATCATATAGTGATGCAGATTTTGCTGGTTGCAAATCAGATCGTAAAAGTACCAGTGGTACATGCCACTTTTTAGGTCATGCTTTAGTTTCTTGGTTTAGCAAAAAGCAAAACTATGTTTCATTATCTACAACCGAGGCAGAATATATTACCGCCGGTTTAGCATGTGCTCAAATCTTATGGATGAAACAAACTATATCTGACTATGGTATTGATTGCTCTACTTGCCCTATTATGTGTGATAATACTAGTGCTATTAATCTTTCTAAAAATCCTGTGCATCATTCTCGTACAAAACATATTGATGTACGTCATCATTTTCTAGATGATCATGTTCAGAAAGGAGATATAGTTCTTAAATTTATAGCTACTGAACATCAGACAGCTGATATTTTGACCAAACCATTGAAAGAAGATACTTTTATTAAGATTCGTAGGAATTTAGGGATTATTAGTGAATCGGACTTATGACACATTCTTATTTTTATTTTTAGAATTTTTCTCAAATTTTTTCAAATTTTTCTGGCTATTTTTACAATTGGTCGACCAATTCACCAATATTGGTCGCCAATTGTCGAATTTTTTTTTTATTTTAATTTTTCGGTAACTACTTCGTCTTCCCGCTTATTCTCGTTATCCGTTCCCTCCATTTTTGTTTCAGAAACTGAACCCATCCTTTCGTTTACAAATTTTGGTGGGATTCGTTTCTTCAACTTCTCTACCGATTGGACTTTTGTCAGTTCCAACAACTTCCCGTAACTAATTCTCTTTCCTATTTAATTCTTGCCTAGGGATGCTAAGTCTCAATGAAACAAATATCTTCAGATTTTTTTCCTTCCCAAAGCAACCATTTCCCCCAAAACTTCCGTCGGCCTCTCCTCTTCCCAAATCTCCACCGCCCTAAATCGACCGGCGATCTCCCTCTTTCTCGTCGGCGCCTTCCTCAAAAATCCACCCCGTCGACCGATCTTCCTTCTCCTCTCCTCGCTCGACCGTCCGCCGTCTTCCTCCACCGATTTCGCGAGACCCGACCGTCCGATCCGTCCCAGTTTCGCCGGCGACCACCCTCAACTCGACCCCCGTCGACCGATTGTTCCTCGCACGGCTCCGATTTCCGTCGTTTCGCCGTCTTTCGACTTCACCCCCGATGGATCCGCATCCACAGGATTTCATAGCGACCCCGGCCCCGGCCTACTTTCGCTCTCCGGCGGCTACGAACCACTTCCGGCTCTTGGAGAACATCCCCTTCCATCCCGAACGTCATGTTGATTTCAGCGACCATGGGTTCTCCAGGATTCTGAGTCCCCTTCATTCTGCCGGATTGGTCGGTCTCTGGTCTACTTCCAACCGAACCCCCTACTTCCCTGCTCTGGTTCGAGAATTTTTTCCTCCCTACAGGCTGGTATGCTATCTCTTACCACCATTGTCAATGGGTTCTACTTTCGATTAACTGGTCCTATGTTATCACGTCTACTACAACTACCCCAGACCCATGTCCAGTCTCTGCCCACTAATCTCAATGACCCCGCCATTAAGCTTCTCTTGTCCACAGATTTTCACCCCAAACGTTCTGCGGCCACCCTTCATCCCCCTGCCCGTATGATGGTTAAAATCATCCTCACCAATCTCGCTCCCAAAATCGGTTCCCTCAATTATGTCAGCACCAAGACCGCACGTTGTCTATATGCTTTGATGGGTGAATTTCCTATATGTTGGGGTTCTGTTTTGCTTGACTCATTGGCCAAACCTGTTAAGTCTCACATTTTTTTGCCTTCCCTGATTACTAGAATCTTGGAAGCCTTTCAGATTCCATTCACCAACTCTGCCCCTATCTTCAATCCGGTTGATTTCACTTCTGCAATTGGTCGTATCTGACACTTCTGACACTTCTACAATTGGTCCTTTTAGAATCTTGACTCACATGCAATTGGTCGTATCTGACACTTCTGACCCTGATGATGATTCCGATGCCGTTGCCACTGACCATGACACATCTCCCATTCCATCCCGTCCAGTTACTAGATCCATGTCTCGCTCTCCACGCACTCGTACTCGCTCTCTGCGACCCCGTCCCACTCCCACTTCATATACCCCCGGCTCTTCTCGCACTCGTGGCCGTGTTCCGGTTCGGAAACGGTATTCCCAGTCTGCGGCTTCTCCTACTACTCCTATTACCCTGACATCTGGTCATGATGCTATCCTTGGTGAGATTCGTGCACTGCGTCATACCGTGACTCGCGGATTTCAGGATATTCAGGGAGAGATGCACGATGGTTTTCGTGGCATTCAGACCCAATTGAGTTCTGGTGATGCTACGTTACAGGATCATAACAAACGGATGGACGATCCTACCACTGTTGTTGCCTCATTGGCAAATCACTTTGAGTCGCTCCACTTTCGGGCCACTCGACGTTCGACCGACGCGTCTCCTTTCGGGCCTGGGTCCTCTTCTCGGCCATAGTCATCTTCCGGCCCTGTTTTTCGCTGTTTTTTGTGGGTGGCATGATGGTTCTGTTATGGTTGGTTTGGGTACTTTTGGATGCTTCTTACATAGGTGTTGTTAAGTCGTTATGTTGGTTACTTTGGGATACTTTTGGATACTTTGGGTGTCTGTGGTTCAGTGGTTATGTTGGTTCAGTGGTCATGTTGCTTATGTCGTTCTGTTGGTGTTCAGACAGTTGGGATTATTATGTTGTTTTTGTTGGTCTGTTGTAGTTCATATGATGTCTCTGGGATGTCTGTTGTTCAGCCGATGGGCTGTTTTGGTAACTTCGTCATATGGGATGTCTGTACTTTCGCCTCAGTCTATGTATGATGTTGTTTCTTCACTTCGTTGGCAATTTTGTACATGGTTGTTCTGTTAGTCCTGTCCTTAGCATGTTGTTCCTTTGCATATTCTGTTACTTTGGAAATGTGTTGTTCATTAGCCTATGTGTTGTTCATTTGGAAATTTGAGGCTCAATTGCATATTCGGTTACTATTTGTGTCTTTCTTTTCCTGTTTTTGTGCCCATTTCTATGGCCAACTATTTGTTCCATTTATATTTTGCAGGCCAATCTAACCTCTACATCATTTTTCCTGCATCCTGCTCTTGGTCTCATTTTTTGTGCAGACTTGGTCTCATTTTTTGTTGTATGTTGCTTATGTTTGGCCTCATTTTGGCAGTTTTGGCATTATTCCTTTACATGATATACTTCCATGCCTACATTTTTTTCCTACAAGTTACATTTGGATGTGTACCCATCTATTTTTTCTCCCCTCCTTCTCCTCTGTTGGAACACAAATATTTTCTTATATGGGTTTTTCGCATTACTGCCACAAGCCATCTCTCTTGTGTCATTATTTTCAATTTTTTTCGGACACTACTATATGCTCCCTATTTTACATTTATTTATTTTACTGACCTTCCATTTTAGGCCTGCATTAGTATGTATTTTTAATGGCCTGCCCATTCTTCATTTTTACGTGGCCTGCCTACTTCTTATTTTCCAATGACCTGCCCATTCATTATTTTTAATGGCCTGCTCTATATTTCGGCCTATACACTTTATCCGGCCTACCAATCATTTTCCACCAATGACGGATTTTTTTTCATTTTTAGGGCTATATACTCCTTATTTGGCCGCTATTTATATTTCCCTTATTTTGTCACCATTTATATTTCCCTCAAAAATTTTCACTTATTTTTAGACTAACTCTACTTTGCCTCTTTTTGAGGATTCCAAAGGGGGAGAATATATTTCATTTACTCAGGGGGAGTATTCACTAACTCCACATATTCAGGGGGAGTATATTTGATCTGTTCAATTTTAACGATATATTTTTTTTCATGTTTGTCATCATCAAAAAGGGGGAGAATGTTGGAATTTCATAATTCCATATTTCTATTCACATATGGTTTTGATATGACAAACACATTCAGTGCTACTAACTCTATGTATGCAGATACAAATAAATGCTGAGTTCCACACAAATGAGATATCTTCATGCATACTCAATCAGATATATCATTCATGAAGCTGGAAAGACAAAGGCACCTAATCCACGACTTGGATATATAATCACTTGATACGGATCCCCTGCAAAGAAGCTTCTCAGATTCAGTTGCAGATGCAGTCCTATCTACGGCTTTATGTAATCATTGTCAAATTTACTTTATTAGAGTCACAAAGCCTTGTGATAATATGTCTTAGTCATCTAGGTTCCATTACTCAGAGATCTACACTTCCCAATTTCGAAAATTCGCAACTTTGAAAATTGGCAGCCAATAACCCCATTTTGGTCGACCGATTTTAAACCTTCGAATTTGGTTATGGGATTGCATATGCAAACTCCCCTAACCGTGTAGATTCTAGAACTGTCTTCCAACGGTCGAAATTCTCTCTCTAAATTTTGTTCGACCAATGTGGTCATTTTGGTCGACCAATTTCAAAACTAGCCGTTTTGATCCCAAATTTTCAGGGACGGTTCTTGCCCGTTTTCTAACGTTAACTACAGTCCCCAACCGTCCCTAAACACTATAAATAGAGGGGTAGACCCTCTCTTTTCTTTCACTCACTTTCCTTTTCTTTACTCTCTTAAATTGTTGAAATCAAGTCTTTCATTTTTTAAAGCTTTAGGCCATTAGTTGTTCTTTTCTTATTTGTAAGAAGAAATCATTAGATTTCCTTCTTCATTTAAGAACGGAAGAACTTGGATTTTTCAACATCATTTTGGAAAGTTGTTTGTGTTCATAATTGCAAAAAGAAATCGATTGATCTCTCTCTCTTCTTTTATGAACCAGAGAACTTCAAGTGTTGCTCTTCATTACATATCTTTTACATCTTGAAGTTCATCTTCTAAACACCATTCTTGAATTCATTCTCTGAAATTTATAACAAGGCTATAAGTGTTTTTCTATTTCATTATTTAACATGTTTGAATCTCTGTTTAGAGATTGTACAAAGTTTGGGACACGGAGAGTGTCGCCATTTTTGTAAGTTTGTGCTTGCGGGGCAAGTGATTATAGTGGATTGAAAATCTCTACGGGGTAGAGGACTGGAGTAGGATCACAAGGATCCGAACCAGGATAAATCTCTGTGTTTGCGATTGATTTAAATTCAGTACTTGTCATTTTATTTCTGTGCCATCTTTGCAAATATTACTAACATTTTATTTGCGACATTTTTTAATATACACTATTCACCCCCCTCTAGTGTATTGATCCTTATAGGCTAAAATTACACCGCACACAAAGTGCACGGCACCCAAAAAAAACTAATCCACTCACTTAAGACGCGGGACCCACACGAGTGTTTCTGTGGGTGCAAAACCGGGTGAAATGGGAAGAGTGGGTGTGAGTGTGGGTATTGTCGTGGGGGTTTAGGGTTTTTTTGATTGGGGTGAGTTTTGGGTGTTTTTTATTTTTGGTGTTTTTTGGGTTTTGGGGTGGGTTCTTAGGTTTTTTGTTTGTGGGTGTTTTAGGGTTTTTGATGAGTTGATGTGACATTGCGACATGGGACAAAGTCACATTAACCTCCCTCTTTTGTATAAAAGATGTGTGTGTGTGTGTGTAGAAATAACTCGTGTACAAAGTGCATGGCAACCAAAAAACCAACCCACATACTTAGGACGCGAGACCCACACGGGTGTTTCGGTGGGTGCAAACCAATTGAATTAGGAAGAGTGGGCGTGATTGTAGGGGTGTCAAAATGAGCCCGACCCGACCCGACTCGACCCGAACCTGGCATCCTTAACCTGGTATGGGTAGGGGCCAATCCGGGTCAAGTAGGAAACAGGTTGAACCGACCCGACCCGGATAAAATCCGGGTCGGGTATGTGTTTGGCATGTCAACTCGGATGACCCGAATTCGACCCGGTTTACTTTCTATATATATATATATATATATATATATATATATATATATATATATATATATATATATATGAGAAAAAGGGATATGAGCATTCCGTGTAGGAAATTTCCTACACCGTCCTCATAAAACTTCAATTTCCAATCTTGTTTCCAATAATCACCACCGTTCATTTTGATGTACTTATCATGGATGATGAACATACCAAAAATCAAGTGAATCCAACGCTATTTTACCCTCGATCCGATTGTTACAAATTCAACGTTTTTAGAACAATAGAACTTTTTGTCACGAGCCGATCGAGGGTCAAATCCCCCTAGGGTTCACCCATATTTGGGGTTTTGGGGTTTTAGAATGTGTACAATAATCCTAAGCAAAAAAA
Source organism: Scilla litardierei (assembly GCA_030789695.1). NCBI lineage: Eukaryota > Viridiplantae > Streptophyta > Magnoliopsida > Asparagales > Asparagaceae > Scilla > Scilla litardierei. Next base: position 809,130,577 of record CM061142.1, on the reverse strand, counting down.
ATTTCAAAATCATAAGTGGAATGTGGTGTTTTTGAAGGACGGTGTAGGAAATTTCCTACACCGAATGCTCACCTCCCTCAAGCCCTATATATATATATATATATATATATATATATATATATATATATATATATATATATATATATATATATATATATATATATATATATATAAAATAACTTCAATACACAGTTGCAATGGAAGTTGTGCTTATACGATTTGAATTGTTGTCCTCTTCTTTAAGAGGTCTTGGATTTAATTTTCTTTACATACGACTTTTTGTTAATTTTATTACTTTCGTTAATAATATAGTAACGTTAATTATACTTTCTTGCTGTCATCAGTGCGGTTTAAGCGACGAGATACTGGAAATTATGCAACACTTAATAAATTGTCGGTGACTCTTAATAAATAGCTGGATATCGAAAAATGAGCAGTAGTGTATAAGTCAAATCTTAACCCGACGGGTTAACCCGAACCCGACCCGGAAATTTTCCGGGTCACCCGAACCCAACCCGGATTGAATCCGGGTCGGGTTAGGGTTTACCCCTATTCGGGTTGGGTCAAATCTGACCCGACCCGAACCCGAACCCACCCGACCCGTTTGCCACCCCTACGTGATTGTGTGTATTGTCTAGGGGTTTTTTAGGTTTTTTCGATTTGGGGTGAGTTTTTAAGTTATTTATATTCTGGGTTTTGGGGTTTTTTGTTTGTCGGTGTTTTAAAGGTTGTTTGGGTTTTGGGGTTTTTGTCTGTCGGTGTTTTAAAGGTTTTTAGGGGGTTGATGTGACATTTCCACATGGGACAAAGTCACATTAACCTCCCTCTTTTGTATAAATGACTAGAAATAACCCGTGCACATAGTGCACGGTGCGAAAAAGAACACACGCAATGTATACGGTGCAGACGCGCGCTACCGACAAACGAGTGAGAAGAGAGGTGTGTGTGTAGGTATCGTCGGGAGAAATCAAGAACCGCATGCAACTGAAAAAGAGAGAAGTGTGGATGTGTGTGTGTGTTTGTATCGGCTGGGATCAGAGAAAAGCAGGAGTTAAAATGAAAAAAAACATGGGGGTCAAAGTGAAAAAAGACCGATAGCAAACACATGAATATGAGGAAGAAGGCAGTGGCACTTGGGTTTAATGAAAAAGTAATGGGAAGCTTGCAAATAAGGAAAATGAGGGGGGACATTCCACCCAACTCTCCATAACCTCACCCCAAAGGAGGCCCAAAATCCCACCTACACCCAACTGGAGCCCACCGAGATGAGGTGGCAAAACCTGGGCCAATCGTTTCTCATACTGGGTTTGTCCAAGTAGGACAAATATGGACCGCACATCCCTCTTTTGTATAATAGATGTATTTATGCATGTTACTTTGGATCACTCAAAGTCACAAAGGTTGTATAAAAAAGCATGTTTTTTCTTAAAAGTGAATTTGGCCAAACTAAATGACCAATTTCAAATTGGGAGTTCCTACGCGCATATACCGAATTGCTCTGCACACGACCGCTTTTTGAAATGAACAGTAACAAAAAAGACATTTTCAAAAACCCAGAAACACACCTGCTTTACTTTGAATAGTTATGTGCGGTGAGTAAAAACTGAAGCGGATAACCAAAATTACTCACCGCGCACAACATGCAAAAATTCTGCCTGCGCAAAACAGGCAAAAATTTTGCATGTTGTGCGCGGTGAGTAAAAATGTATTCTTTGGTCAAAATAAAGTTTGCATGTTGTACACGCTGAGTAAAAATGTTGGTTCTGTGCAAAATTACTCACCGCGCACAACATGCAAAAGTTTTGCATGTTGTGCGCGCTGAGTAATTTTGCCCAAAGCAAAAAAATTTACTCACCGCGCACAACATGCAAAAGTTTTGCCTGTTGTGCGTACTGAGTAAAAATGTTGGCTCTGTGCAAAATTACTCAGCGTGCACAACAGGCAAAACTTTTGCCTGTTGTGCACACTGAGTAATTTTGCCCAGAGCAAAAAAATTTACTCACCGCGCACAACATGCAAAATTTTTGCTCGTTGTGCGCACTGAGTAAAAAGTTTTGCTCTGTGCCAAATTACTGAGCGCGCACAACGGGCAAAATTTTTACCTATTGTGTGCGCGAGTAAATTTGCCCACATCGAAATTGAAACCACAACCCAGTGGCCATCATCTCCTCCTCCCACAACGTTCTTCAAAGTAACAAAGCCCATCAAACCCCCCTGCTGAACCCTCTCCACTACCCACCGCCCTCCTTCGCCGTCCTCAGGTTGTTCGCCTCCTCTAGCTGCAGCCAGTTCGACCGAATCTTCGGCGTCTGGCTCTCCAGTGTCGAGCTCCTCCGTAGCTGCATCGTCGAGCCCCGCCCCACCGGCATCCGATGGTCCGTCTACATGGGCATCCGATGGTTCGCTACACGGGAATTTCATCAACCCCTTTTGAAATCGATGGGATTCGAAGGGGAAAATTATCATCGATTTCATCCGGTGGTGATGAAATCCTCATCAAATTCCCATCCGATCCTGATGAAATCTCATCTGATGGTCTACTCAGTAATTAAACTATCAAATTTGAAATCGATTTAAAAATATGTTCCCCGATCGCCTGTTGTGCTTGAAAAATTGAGTAATTCCCTCGAGTGCTTGAAAATTTGTTATCTGATCAACTGATGTGCTTAAAATTTTCAAAATTGAGTAATTTTCTGATCGCTTGATGCATCCCAAAGCGCCGTTGGCACCGATCGAGCTGATCCTACCCGTGTCGAGGATCCACCCAGGTTTAAGGGTTATTTTCGGTACTCCCAGTCGTGCGCTGAACAGAAATGTAAATAATATTATTTTATTCGTCGTACGCAGAGTAAAAAGTAAAAGCAGTCGTGCGCAGAGCAATTCGGTATGTGCACCTAGCAACCCCCTTTCAAATTTCGTTAAGTGATCAAACAATACTTTACGGTAAAAGGGAACTAAGCTATGGATTTTTTTTCAGACGGTGGTTAAACACATTGTTATCGTTTTATAATCGTATCGGAAGCAGAATTACATAACTCTTTGCCAAAGAAATTACAGCGACCGATTCTAATAAAGCTACCAGTTACGTCAATTAAGATTAAACTGCAAGCAAGTCGTAATGCATCACAATGTTGAGATCTATTTTTATGTAGCTAGCGTTGTTGAGTAACCCAGCTCATAGACTTAACAGTAGACCAGACATCAAAATATGAAGTCGACCTGGCCAACTATAAGCACGCCAACCCTGCTTTAAAAATGCCCAATTTCATCAGATTATTACCAATTTAGTTCAACTCCAACACTATACAAACCACATACCACCCGTAGGTTATACCACCCGTAGGTTTTCCATAATCATCCAGTACAAGTTGAACAGCGATAATGAAAAGAGACTCGCAAATATTATTTATAGCCAACATACACATCAATTCTGTAGAAAGCATGTTCTGTAATTCAAAATACATCCTACTACTGTAACAAATGTGGATCATTGAATGAGAAAAGTACCGATTTATGTACTACACGAGAAAACCCTGCCAATGATAAACTTACCATAGTAAACAAACAACATCCCAAGATGGCGTCCACTCCCGTAACAAAACAAAACAGAGTAGCTGGTCTTGATCATCGGTCTCAGTAAGCACTAGCGCTCTCAAAGGATTCTATCTTGCAAATCATTCATGAGACTGGAAGCTATAGAAGTCAGTTTCTTCCCCGTCTCGCCAGCGATGTTCTTGAGGGAGGATATATCCTGTGATGCCTGCGGGAGGAACCATGCAAATGAGGTAATACTGCGTTATATTTATATTCCAGTATTGATTGACATTTTATGGAAATTGTTTGGTGCCAGGGAAGATGTCCAAATTAAAAATCCCAATAATTTTTCCCTTTCTTTCACAGCATGAAGGCAAAAAATCTAATATTGTGGCAAGTACCTGGAATGAGATTCTGTTGATAAGGTCACTTGCAGTTAGATCGAGATGAGAATCATCCATGTCATGACCAAACAGATCAGCACTTGAAATGGATGATGAGCCCTAAGCACGTAAAAGTTGTCAGCAAAGTTTAAATATAATCCGACTTTAGTAAGCTTTCCTGATACCAATATAATATTGGAATGAACAGAAATAACATCTTAACTCGCCGCAACATGCATACATATGGAATGACCTAAAGGCCAACAGGAAGCGATGGACCAGCATATGAACTGTTTTGTTTCCAACAGAGATGTCTCACAAGAAGGGACATACCGAATACTTTTGCAGCGAGATTTGGGCCTCCCTATCACCAGGCTTCATCTGATCACCGAAAAATTGGGCGGATGAAATTGATTTTGCATTTGAAAATTTCTGTCTGGCTTCACTACTTTCCTGGATCTGAAAGCAATAAACATCATATATCTTAGTGTGATCATTTTGTTGCAAATAATAGAACCAGATTAGTGACTTGGTAAGTAAAATGAGATCACTCACAACAGTCAGAGTCTGAGGCATAAAAATGGAAACAGATACAACTTTAATATACAGTCATATGGATCAAGAGTGATGCTAATAAGATGTCAAACTTCAGACATGCATGTGCTCGCCAGCAACTGAAATGTGCGGTAACATTCAAGGGGAAGGGCACTTATCAGTCACTGGGATAACCACATGTATTTTTAGTAGTATGGCATTTCCCCCACCCACCCACACACGCGCGCACACACATTTTCAACGACATATTCATGTGCCTTAAATGACTGTAACTGCAGTCATATGTTAACTACAGTGCTTTTTAGATCACATTTGGACTGAAATCAACAAAGGAAAGGTTTGGGTTCTTTGAAATACCAAAAAGAATCTGTTACAGGGACCAAGCAAACACATGCTTAACTTGAGACTAGAATGCACTTTGAATCTGCTCAAAATATTGATTTGCATATGACTTGGCATCAGAACCATGTACTTGCCCACGGTCCGTTCAATACCAAAATCAATCAGAATAGATATTTTATCGCAGAGGTCAACGCCATCTTTGACCAAGTACTGTGAAAATCCCAACTAACAGTGATACAGACAGAAAACATGAAAGAGAGTTTTTAACCAAGCAGAAGAAAATTTCTGAACCAAAAAATTATATAGGAGCAAAATAAAAAGAGATTAAAGGAGATCATATCCTAGAGTTCTTTATTGATTTGAAGAAAAAATATTAAATTGTTCAATTCATAAAACCCATCAGGAATTTTAACGCACATACATAAAAAATATTCATGGCAAAACCAATCAGAATAATTCTCAGACTGCTAAACAGTTTGCGAATGAGACTTTGATGTAGCTCGTTGGGTTACTTTATAGAGATAAAAATGATAGACGTGATTTCTAATGGTACTAGAAATTGCCCATGTCCGGATGGCATGGAGGCAGCCGTCGCCCGGGCTCAAATGCAAAGAGAAGCGGGGGGCCAAAGAGAAAAAAATTGTCGGTGTGTCAAGAGCGTCGGGGGGGGGGGGGGGGGGTTAAAAGACGGAAAAAGCAGGGATTAAAGAGCAAACCCCCCCCCCCCCCCCCCCCCCCCAAACCCAAGCCGAAAACCCCACCCACCCTCCCACGGGGCCCCACCGAGATGAGTTAGCGCACCCATGGCCAATCGTTTGTCCCAATCAACTTGTGATGGGGACAAACGCCCTCGTTTGTATAATAGACATGCATCATGACTCTTAAGGTTGCACATTTGAATTAATCTGAACACTGTGCATTACGGTAGCATGTTTAGCATGTGTAAATCAGCTTCAGCTGGTTAAACCGGGGAACCCATCTACAAGGATTTGTTCATTGGGCATAATGTTTATAAAACTTTTAAAACAAAAGACCCACATAGGACAAGTGGAAGCAATCAAAGTTTGTATGTCACTCCAAGTTCAAAGAAAATGTCCAACATAAAAGGACGGAGTATCCTATGCTCCAATTGCAGGTAGTTTCCTGGTTAAACATGGCAGGCCAATGTGAGCATGCTTCAAATAACAGCAGCTAGAGTTGTGGGTTTGTGACATAACTTGACCATTATACATTTAAATATATTATCCGTCCACATAATTAGACAAATAAATAAAATGTCAATACATGTCTAAATCCAAATATCCAACATCACTACCATTCAAAGCCAGTAGACATACCTCAAAAGAGGTACAGACCGTGGCAAACAAAGGATTTTTCCTCAGGATTATTTGTCACTGTAGACGAAATAGGGTTTGGGTACATGTTGTACAGGAGAAATCAGAACTTAAAAGTTCACAAGTTGTATCAACTATGATATGTAGGGTACTTCTCCCAACTAAAATTTGTTGTGTTTGATACTTTTGAACACGACACGTGTCTATCCATGTCGAACACTTTTAAAAATCCAAAACAATTATTCACCTCAACAATATGTAAAGATGAAGTAGTTATACTTTCTTTTGATGAGAGAGAGAGAGAGTGTGTGTGATATATATATAGGAATATGGATGTGTGCTGACAACACAAGAAAATTTCATATCATCTCAGTGACTTCGGGGGTTAAAAGATTTTTTTGCAGAATGTGCTACAACTTGTTGGCTATCACCACATCAAATTTCAAGTGAATCTAACAATTTTTGACCATCCATCCATCCATTTCAAAAAAAAAACCGTTCAAAAACTAGATCTGTCATCGCAATCTTTTTGAAATGGATGGATGGAGGGTCAAAAAGTATTGGATTCACTTGAAATTTGGTGTGGTAATAGCCAACAAATTGTAGAACACAATGAAAAAAATTTTAGACCCCCAAAATGCTGTCAGCACAGGAAAACCAAACCTGTGCTGACAACACAAGCTCATATTCCTAATATAAATATATATAGTAGTATTTTGGTGCAAAAATTTTGCATCAATAATGGTGCAAAAACATTTCATCTTTTTGTAGAAAATTTTTAAGCAAATTTTTTTATGTTTAATCCATACAATTATATACCACATGAAAAATAATGTGTGAACCCTAAGGGGATTTGAGCATCGATCCACCCGTTACAAAAGTTAATAGTTTCAAATAGTTCTCTCTAGGGGGATTTGAGCACCGATCCATCCGTTACAAAATTTAATGATTTCAAAACAATAGAACTTTTTGTAATACCTTGATCGAAGGCCAAATCACATTATTTTTCAACCATTATTTTTTGAGGTGTATAACTACATGAAGTTAAAGAAAATAAAATTTTTGAAAAAAATTTCAAAAAAATTAAAAATATTTTCGCACGGAATTTTCCTTGCAAAATGTTTGCACATGAATATTTCCATACACACACATGAGAATACTAGGTAACATGACATATGTGGCTAAGCCACATATGCGCCTCTCAAATTCCATCCTCCTATTTTTTCGAACAATCGGAATTGTTTATTTTAATCTTCATATTATAAAAACCCATAACACCAAATATCAGATGAACCTACGAAGTTTTACCCGTTGATCCAACCATCACAAATTAATGGTTCCGCATGAATAGAGCTTTTTGTGACAGGTGGATGAACGTGTAAAACCATTGGGTTCACCCAATATTTGATGTTTAAAATTTTAGAATATGACGAACAAAATGAACGGTTCCGATCTTCTGAAAAAATATAAGAAGATAGAGTTTTAGAGGGTGACATATGTGTCACATGTCATAGGTTTTTCATATTATATATATATATATATATATATATATATATATATATATATATATATATATGAATATGAGAATAATGTGTATCAGATGACATAAGAGGCTAAGCCTCATACGCGGCCATTACCTCCGCTATTTTTGGAGGATCGAACCGTTCATTTTGATTTTCATATTCTAAAGCTCCAAAACACCGAATATCGGATGAACCCAAGAAATTTTGTCCGTCCGTCCATCCATCGCAAAAGATCTATCCATGCAAAATAGTTAAATTTGCGACGGATGGATGCAGGGGCGAAACCAGGATTAGATGACCCGGGGGGCCGGACGGCATTGCAAGAAGGCATACAAATTCGAAAAGTACATAGATGCAATGATGTTCAAGTCGACGAGTTTAAAGAGATAAATGATGTGTTTTACCATTACGTTTAAGTATATTTGAGATGACGAGGTGAACAAAATAGATTTGAAATTCATTGCTCAGGCCCAATGCAACATATGTGGGAGGAATCGAGTAAGAGAGTCGAAAATAAAACAAGTTTTAATTGGATGCAAACGAAAATAAGTTACGAAGATTCAAATCAAATTACTTTAAATAAGCAACAAATTTTCATAGGCATTTATTAAACACAAAATCGTTCACACATTAACGAAGATATGAACGAGAAACCGACACTAAACTGACACTGATTACATCATTAGCAAAAAACCAAAAATTTAAAAATATAATCATCGAGACTTGTCATGAATTAATTAATCTTTTAAATTTAAGGAAATGAGAGAAGCGTGTTTAGTAATAAAACATTTTATGTATATTAAATTAACCATGACAATTTAAAAACTCAAATTAGAGATCACAACGTTTACTAGTGTGATCAGACAATTCTATGTTTTACAAAATATCTATGTGAGAATTTAAGCTTGAACTAAGTTATATTTTTGTTTAGACATTTTTATTTTCTCAATCAGATGCTGACTCTGTCATGTTATAATTAAAAACATGAACAAAAAACTGGCATAGCTTCAAACGAAAATCTTAAAACTTTGCGGACAAATTTTAATACTATTTTATCTAAAAATCTAAAAATTTACTAGACAATATCCCATATTTTAATGTTATTTTATCTAAAATTCTAAAAGTTATCTAAAAGTTTACTAGGCATAATAGTTTACTAGACAATGTCCCAAATTTTGATGCTATTTCATCTAAAAAGCTTAATATTCACTTGAAAATTCCCCTTAAAAAGATGGGGCTGTTAGGAATCGAAACTGTGACCTGAAGATCAGGGAGGCAACGCACAACCACCAAGTCAGAGAGACATGCGTGTTATAGGGAATGAAATTTATTTACTTATCCTATATTATGGGTCCGCTGCCCCATATATATGTATGTGAATTTTGAAAAGGAGGGGGGGCCCACCTACAACATGGGTCCGCCCCTGGGTGGATGAACGAAGAAAACCACTTGGATTTGCCTGATATTTGATGCTTTGAGATTTTAGAATATATAGATCAAAATGAACCGTTCTGGTCCTCCAAAGAAATCTCGGAGAGTTGATTTTTAGAGGTGTATATAAAGCTTACCCTCATATGTCATTTGATACCCTATTATTCTCATATTATATATATATGGTAACAGGGATCTAGGGTGCCTCCTTAGATGCAATCTAAGGAGGCGCCCCTATTTTCTCACATCTCCCAATTTTTTTGCAATTTCTTTTCTTGGGATTGTTGTTCATCTCATGGATGATCCACATACCAAATTTCAAGAGATTACAATACTTTTTGAGCCATCATCTACCCTTTACAAAATCAATGGTCTGAAAACGTGCTGAAAAATCCATGAAGTTGTAAGGGATAGATGAGGGCTCAAAAAGTATTGGAATACATTGAAATTTGGTATGTTGATCATCCATGAGGTGAACAACAAACACATGAAAAAAATTCAAAAAATGTGGGAGATATGAGAAAATAGGAACGCCTCCTTAGATTACATCTAAGGAGGCACCTTAGATCCCGTTTACAAACACACACACACACACACACACACACACATATGAGGAAACTAGATATGTGACATCGGCACAAGAAATTTCATGTGCTAATAGCACAAAATATCCACTTCCTGTGTTAATAGCATAAAATATCCACTTCCCCTGATTCTTGAAATTTTTATGTATGATTGTTGTACACAGTTTAAAACACCAAAACTCCAAATATGGGTGAACCCTACAAGGATTAGACCATTGTTCCACTCATTACAAAAAAATATTGTTCCGATACCATTCAATTTGTAACAAATGGATCGATGGTCAAATAGCGTTATATTCACTTAATTTTTAGTATATTGATCATCCACTTTATTTGGAAAAAATTTAATAATAAAATAGTAGGCGTAAATATGCCTCAACGCGAGAAATTTTTTCATGTTAACCGCACATATACATTATTCAATGTGTGTGTCTAACATGGAGAGCAACTAACCAAGGGGATGACTCTTCGAAATGGATATTAAAATGTTTCTGATGCGGGCTTGACCGCATCCGACGGCGCATACGCGTGGGCGGGCCCCACGACTCCTTTGGTGACTTACGTGCGGCGTAGGAGGCGCGGTTCCACGTAGTGGGTTAGTCGAGGGGTATTCTAGTCTTTTCCGACTAGATTAGTAAATCCACTCTTTTCTTTTATTAGGGCTAGCCGTCGTTTTTATTTTCTTATGCCTATTTTGTGAAGAACAATTGTGGGCATCTTGTGAGGGATTTTAGACTTATGTCCGTGCATCAAAAGTTAGGAGAGCGAGTCTCCTCTCAAAAGAGGCTCAATTATCAATCTATTTCATAGTTCTTCGCAATTTAAGATCCAAAAATTCCACCTTTTTATATTTTTTTCCTCTTTAAATATGAAATTAATTGATCGATCCTCTAGATCGTATCAAATTGGTATCAGAGCGTTGAGATCCGATGGCGACAAGCACGAGGTCAAAGGCGGATGGCGTGGATGAGAAGGTGCAAGGGCTTCGAGAAGAGTTCAACCGGGAGATCGAGGGGTTGAAGAAAACCCTCGGGGAGTCCATCAAAGATCATGCCCATTCGCAGGAGGACATCCAAATCGAGCTTCGGGCTATGAGAAGGGACGCCGCGCAAACGGGGCGCGATATCCAAGGGCTAAAGGAGGCAACTTCAGATCTGAAAGAGGCAACTTCAGATCTGAAATTTTTGAGGGAAGCCACGACGTCGATTCTGGAGATAAAAGCAATGCTTCAAGCCCTAAAGATGAAGAGAGGAAGAGATCGGGGCAAGAAGATTTAAGGGGAAGAAAACCAAGGAGAATCGACACTTGAATCGGCAAATCAGGAGCAACCGGAGAGGGCGACGGCTACGGCGACATTTCTGGAGCAAGCCGCAGCCGCCGCGAACCCTAACAGGCCCGGTCAGGCGCAGGGAGGGGCCGGGGGCCCTCGGAAAAGGACGTCAGGCCCATCTGGGCCTGCAGCAAGCTCAGCAGACCCATCCGGGCCTGCAGCAAGCTCGGGAGGCTATTTTGGGGGCTGGACTGCACCAGTACAGCCACACCAAGGGGCAGGAGGGCCCGTGTTGGCACGACAGCAGGAGATCCCGGGGTACCATTACCAGCCTGAGGCGTGGGAGAGACCCGTTTGGCCCGAGGAGTTGTACGGGGTTGACGGGGGATAACCAGTTGAGGCAGTCGGCGGAGGATTCGGCCGAGGAGGTGACCGCGGTAGAGATGGGGGACCACAGGGGGACATCAATGCAGATCGCCGCCTTATGAAGCTAAAGATGCCGATTTTTGACGGCACGGATCCGGATGGGTGGATCTATCGGGCGGAGCGTTACTTCCAGGTGATGAGGTTGACGAATATCTGCTTTGAGGCAGGAGGGGACGGTTAGGGATTATGTGGAGAGGTTCGAGATGCTGAATAGTAGGATGAAGGGGGTGACCGACGAGGTGATGATTGGGAATTTCATGAGTGGGCTGAAGCCCTCTATACGAGCGGAGCTGAGGATGCAGAGTCCGGGGACACTGGAGGATGTCCTTCGCCTGGCCCACAAGGCGGAGGAGAAGCATGCGGAGGAGAGGAGGATATGGGGAGCTTGGGGGACCCAGGGGTCCCGCCCCACCCCCGCAGCGGCAGCACCGAGAGCACCCACAGCTGCACCAGATGCTAGAGGAGAAAGCCGCCCTGCGACTCTGGGGCGACGGATGACAGAGGCGGATGTGAGGGAGAAGCGTGCCAAGGGGTTGTGCTTTCGTTGCGACGAGAAGTTCACCCCTGGACACCGGTGTGCTAGTCGCCTGCTACAGATCACTATGGTACCAGACGAGGAGGGGTACGTGGGTGATGAGGAGGAGTTCGAGGTGGAGCAGGAGGCGCCAGTGAAGGAGGAAAAGTCTCACCTAGACTTTGCAGAGGTGTCCCTAAACTCTGTGGTGGGGTTCACTCCGAACCACACCATGAAGTTGTCGGGGCAGTTAGGAGACACGGCGGTGACAATGCTGATCGACAGTGGGACCACCCACAACTTCATCTCCAGCCGGATAGTGGAGAGACATGTGTTGCAGTTGAGTACGCAGGAGAAGTTTACCGTGCTGCTGGGGACAGGGAAGATGGAGGAGAGCAAGGGGCTCTGTAAAGGTCTGTGCCTGACCTTGCAGGGAGTGCAGATCATGGAGGATTTCCTGCCCCTGGAGTTGGGCAATGTTGACATCATCCTGGGCGTACAGTGGCTGAAGAAGCTGGGGGACATGCGGGTGAACTGGAAGCACCTCGGGATGGAGTTTGAGGAGGGGGACCGGACGGTGGTGCTCACAGGGGACCCGACCCTATGTTTATTGCTGGTGGCCTTCAAGGCCATCACTCGGGCCTTACGGAGAGAGGGGGAGGGGTACTTGGTGGAGTGCCGTGTAGCAGGGGCAGAGCAGAAGCCGCAGGCAGGGGTTCCCGAGGAGGTGGAGCAGGTGTTGGGACAGTACCAGTAGATCTTCCAGGACACACAGGGGCTACCACCAGTGAGAGGGCACGAGCATGAGATAGTCTTGCGGGATGGCACAGCACCGGTGAGTGTGCGCCCTTACCGCTACCCCCACGTGCTGAAGGATGAGATAGAGCGGATGGTCGGTGAGATGTTGCAGGCTGGGGTGATCCAGCCCATCGTTAGCCCGTTCTCGAGCCCGGTACTTTTGGTGAAGAAGAAGGACGGGAGTTGGCGCTTTTGCGTAGATTACCGGGCGCTGAACAAGGAGACGGTAGCTGACAAGTTCCATATCCCTGTTATAGACGAGCTGCTAGATGAGCTGCATGGAGCAGTGGTGCTCTATAAGATTGACCTAAAGGCGGGGGTATCACCAGATCCTGATGAGGCCAGAGGACGTGCCGAAGACAGCATTTCGCACCCACGAGGGTCACTGCGAGTTTCTCGTCATGCCATTTGGCTTGACGAATGCTCCTACATTTCAGGCATTGATGAACGAGTCTTTCGGCCGTTCCTGAGGAGGTTCATACGCGTCTTCTTTGACGACATTTTGGTCTACATCATGACCATGGGGGAGCACGTGGGCCATCTGGATGTAGTGTTTCGGGAGTTATTGAGGCACCAGCTGTATGCAAACCGAAAGAAGTGCAGTTTTGGCCAGAGTCAGATAGAGTATCTGGGGCACGTGGTGTCGACCGCAGGGGTAGCAGCAGACAGGACGAAAATAGAGGCAATGTTGGACTGGCCGGTACCCACCTCTCTGAGGGCACTGCGGGGATTTCTCAGACTGACAGGTTACTACCGGAAATTCGTGAGAGGGTACAGCACCATTGCCCGGCCAATGACCGATCAATTGAAGAAGGATGGGTTCCACTGGGGAGAGGAAACGACCAGGGCTTTTGAGGCCTTGAAGGTGGCGATGACGACAGCCCCAGTCTTGGCGTTGCCCGACTTCAGCGTCACTTTTGTTGTGGAGACTGATGCGTCAGGCGTTGGTTTGGGGGCGGTTCTGATGCAGTTGGGGCGGCCGATAGCCTACTTCAGCCAGGTGCTTTCAGCTAGAGCACGGCTGAAGTCTGTGCATGAGAGGGAGTTGATGGCAATCGTGTTGGCAGTTCAGAAGTGGCGGCCCTATCTGGTGGGAAGGGAGTTTATGGTCAGGACAGATCAGCGCAGTCTGAAGTATTTGCCTGAGCAGAGGCTAGTGACGGAGGAGCACCAGCGTTGGCTATCAAAGCTGGTAGGGTACCGGTTCGCCATTGAGTACAGGTCGGGGCTGGAGAATAAGGCAGCTGACGCCTTGTCGCGCAGAGAGGAGGGGGTGCACTTGAGGGCACTCTCGTTGCCCGTGTGGTTAGATGGGGAGCCCATGTTGCAGGAGGCAGAGGCCGATCAGGAGCTGAGACAGATCCGCGAGCAGCTGCAGGCAGGGGGAAGCCCCGAGAGGGTACTCCCTAGAGGGTCGGAGACTGTTGTACCAGGGGCGGTTAGTGTTACCGCGGACATCAGCGTTCATACCGGCATTATTTCAGGAGTTCCACAGTTCGGTGGTTGGGGGACATTCTGGGGTGTAGCAGACATATATGAGGATGTCCCGAGAGGTTTATTGGCCTGGTATGAGGAGAGCGATAGCACATTTGGTTGCCGCTTGTGACGTATGCCAGCGTCGCAAGTACATGGCCATGGCACCAGCCGGACTACTGCAGCCTTTAGCCCTGCCGGAGCGGGTCTGGGAGGAAGTGACGATGGACTTCATCGATGGGCTACCCCGATCAGAGGGATACTCAGTGATCTTCGTGGTGGTGGACCGATTGAGTAAGTACGCCCACTTCATACCACTGAAACATCCGTACACGGCGGTTTCAGTGGCTGCCGCTTTTACTCGAGAGGTGATACGGTTATACGGGATCCCAGCATCCATAGTGACCGACAGAGACCAGGTGTTTCTGAGTGGGTTCTGGCGGGAGATATTTCGTGTCCATGGGACGGTGTTGAAGAGACGTACCGCCTATCACCCTCAGACTGACGGGCAGACAGAGGTAGTGAACCGCAGCATTGAGACATATTTGCGGTGTTTTACGTCAGAGACACCGCGGCAGTGGTATCGGTGGTTGGCGTGGGCGGAGTATTGGTACAATACTTCGTACCACTCAGCAGGAGGGACAACACCCTTTCGGGTGTTGTATGGAAGGGACCCACCAGAGCTACTGCGGTTCGGAGAGAGGCAGACCCCAGTGTCGCAGGTGGAGGATTATATGGGGGAGAGGGAGAGTATACTGGAGGAGCTGAAGAAGCACTTGTTACGAGCTCAGCAAGTGATGAAGGCAAGGGCAGATGGGCATCGACGCGACGTGCACTTCCAGAAGGGTGATATGGTATATCTGAAGCTGAAGCCTTACCGACAGAGATCGCTAGCGAGGAGGCGGAACAAGAAGCTGTCAGCTAGATACTATGGACCCTTTGAGATTGCGGCCAAGATTGGCCAGGTGGCTTATAGGCTGAGACTTCCCCCGACAGCTACGATACATCCAGTCTTTCATGTGTCGCAGCTCCGTCGAGCTATTGGAGAGCAGACAGTGTCCTCTACCCTGTCGCCCACCCTTACGGAGGAGATGGAGGTTTTGCTGGAACCATTGGAGGTGCGGGCCGTTCGTCAGGGGCCAGGCGGGCGCAGAGAGGTGCCGATACACTGGGCAGGGTTGCCCGATTGCGATGCGACGTGGGAGGCCTACGGCGTGATCCATGAGCAGTTCCCTGACTTCCACCTTGAGGACAAGGTGGCTCTTTTAGGGGCGGGTATTGATGCGGACTTGACCGCATCCGGCGGCGATACGCGGGGGCGGGCCCCACGACTCCTTTGGTGACTTACGTGCGGCGTAGGAGGCGCGGTTCCACGTAGTGGGTTAGTCGAGGGGTATTCTAGTCTTTTCCGACTAGATTAGTAAATCCCCTCTTTTTTATTTATTAGGGCTAGCCGTCGTTTTTATTTTCTTATGCTTATTTTGTGAAGAACAATTGTAGTCATCTTGTGAGGGATTTTAGACTTATGTCCGTGCATCAAAAGTTAGGAGAGCGAGTCTCCTCTCGAAAGAGACTCAATTATCAATCTGTTTCATAGTTCTTCGCAATTTAAGATCCAAAAATTCCACCTTTTTATATTTTTTCCTCTTTAAATCTGAAATTAATTGATCGATCCTCTAGATCGTATCAGTTTCCTCCTTAGCTAGCTCATGCAACTCTACATCCCTAATGTATTTTGACAATCAGGTCCGTTCATTTTGATCTTCTATTCTAAAACTTTAAATTATCTATTTTTAAGTGAACCCAAGTAGTTTTAATTGCTCATCTAATTGTTGCAAAAAACTTCTGTTATTGAGAAATTGTTTAATTTGTGATAAGTGGATAAATTAGTAATACACCTTGGATTCACTTGAAAATTGATATTTTAGGATTTTAAAATATGAAAATAAAAATGAATAAATCAGATCAAAAAATAAGAATGTGAGGTTTTCTCCTGGACTAGCTGATGCCCATTCTTCATTATATAATATGGCGGTAATCCTGTGCCAAAATTTTGCACAAGATCAACGTGCCAAAAACTTTTTAAAATTTAAAGATTTAATCCATACATATAAAAACCTTTAAAAATAATGGATGAACCTTAAAGGAATTTAACCCTCGATAAACTCATTACAAATTTAATGGTTTCAGACCAATAGAACATTTTGTACCAATCCCATTGAGGGGTAAATATGAGTGGAATTTTTTATTTTTGGTTTGGGATGGTATTAGGATTTGTCGGTAACATCTAATGGTGTAAATCTAGGAAGACACTTCTCACGGTATTTGCATGGAGGAGTTTTTGCCTATGATCATTTGCTGATAAATATGAGAATAATATGTATCATATAACATATAGGGTTAAGCCTCATATACAACCTCGAAAACTCCACCCTTCCTCATTTTTTGGATGATCGGAACCGTTCATTTTGATTTTCATATTCCAAAAATCTCAACACACGGAATATTAGGTGACCCGAAGGGTTTTAAACATTCATCCTTCCATTACAAATTTAACGGTTTCATAATAATAAAACTTTTTGCAATGGTAGATGAACGATCAAAACCACATGTGGTTCACCTAATACTTGATGTTATGATATTTTAGAATATGAATATCAAAACAAACGGTTTCGATCATCCAAAAAATAGAGAAGGGTATAGTTTTCGAGATGCATACGAGTCTTAACCATGTCATATAATACCTATTATTCTATATATACATACATATATATACATATATACATACATACACACACACACACACACATATATATATATGAGTCCGAAGGAAATTTCATCATTAGCTAGTGTCAAAAACCTCACATCACATAATTTTAGACATTCGGACCCGTTCATTTTATCATTATAGTCTAAAATCTCAAACCATCAATTTTCAAGTGAACCCAAATAGTTTTACTCATTCATCTAATTGCTACAAAAAATTCTATTGCTACAAAATTGTTAAATTTACGATAAGTGGATGAACGAGCAAACTCCCTTGAATTCACTTAAAAATTGACGGTTTATGGTATTAAAACACGAAGGTCAAAATGAACAGATTTTATCATCAAAAAATAGCGGTGGGGTTTTGATGCTTTCCCACTTGGCTATCTAATACTAATTTTTCTCATATATATATATAGAATAATGGGTATCATATGCCATATAAGGCCTTACCTCATATGCCCTCTCACAAAAAGGTGTCAAGTACACCGAGTACTTGGCACCTTTTTGTGAGAAGCCATATGAGGCAAGGGCATCATATGGCGTATAATACCCATTATTCTCATATATATATAATGGTCAGAGGACCAAGGACAAAATTCCTTCTTGGCCCACTCACATTCCACCATCCCTTGTTTGAATTTTTTTCAACGTGTTGGACACATTCTAAAACTCCAAAACCCCAAATATGGATGAACCCTATGTGCATTTTCTAATAGATCCAACCGTTGCAAAGAGTTCTATGTTCTGCAACCGTTGAATTTATAATGGATAGATCGAGGGTCAAATAGCATTGGATTCATTTGATTTTTGGTATGGTGATCATTCATCACGTGTACAAGAAATCACAAAAAATTGAAAAAAAACAGGGGAGGGGCCGTTAGCTAGTTGAGGAAATTCCTCATTGGCCAGTTGAGGCTCATTTATCTCATACATACATACATACATACATACATATATGAGAATAATGGGTATCATACGCCATATGAGGGGGTACCTCATATGCCCTCATATAAAGGGGGCGAGTACAGCAAGTATGTGGGTTTGTACTTGCTCCTTTATATGAGAGGGCATATGAGGCACCCCCTCATATGGCATATGATACCCATTATTATATGTGTGTGTGTGTGTGTGTGATCATGTGCCAAAAGTTCGCACAGATCACACCGTGAAAAACTTTTTTATTTTTTAAAAAAATTGATGTTTAATCCATACAATTATATAGCACATAGAAAATAATGGGTAAACCCAAGGTGGATTTGAGCATCGATCCACCTATTACAAAATTTAACAGTTTCAAAACAATGACAATAGAATTTTCTGTAATGACTTGATCAATGGTCAAATCCTATTATTTTTCGCACATTATTTTTTGATGGGTGTATAAATTCATGAAGTGAAAGAGGAAAAAAATTTAAAAATTGAAAATAATTAAAAATAATTATGCACGGAGATTTTCATGCAAAATATTTGCACATGAATTTTTTTCTATATATATATAGGCAAATGTGCATGCGTACGTGCGCAGGCAGAATTACCTGCGAACACCACCTCTGTTCGGGGTTTTACAGTATTATTTTTTGAATTTTTTTAGTAGGTAGATATACTTGTTATGTAGCTCCCCACAAAATTTCAGGTCAAACAAACATCATTTGGGCATCGAAACATCCATCACAAAACATTGAACTGTCCAGAACTTAAAACCCCGAACAGAGGGGGCATGCACAGGTAATTCTGCCTGTCTTAGGTACATTTTGGTGTGTGTGTGTGTATATATATATATATAATTTTACTACTATGTGCTTTCGTAAATAACCAAATACATACATTATGAGTTAAATAGATGTAATTACTGGTATATGCTTTCGTAAACAACCAAATACATACACTATGAGTTAAATTGACGTTAGTGCAGTAAAAACATGATTATATAAATGTGTCCCCATGTCTACAATTTGGAGGACCGATGTGTCCAACACCCCATGTCCATGTCTACTAATCATAGATTAACAATAGTTATGTATGATTCTATATACAAAAACAATACATATTCTAACAGAAACTAAAACGATATATCGATATATCAAGTAAAGAAACAAAACAATAAACCGGTACTAGATTTTGTGTAAAGGAAAGATGTTACCATGACATCACACCTTTCATTTGTGACTTCACCGAATTAGCAGTCTATAACATGGGGAAAAAGATCCACACCTCAAACATAAATTCAACCAAAATTGTCAGCATAAAATAAAGGTGATAGAACCAGGAAGTAGACAGCAAGGACCAGTGTTGGGAGTTCTTAGTGGTTAAATTTGTATGAAGATGGGCGTTGAAACCCAGCCATTCTACTGTGTTGTAAATAGAGGACAGTTCCTCAGTTTGGGAATCATTTTGTGCAGCCAGAAGTGACTCACACTAGAATTCAGACATCCGGACAGCGTTTTTTAACTTACATTCAAAACCACCATTCACATCCCCTCGTGAACTTGCAAAAGGTGGGTTTGGGCATTCACCCTTCCTCAGCATTATACAGATCCACCATAGCTAATGATTTCTGGAACCAATTTGTGCTAGAATCATGCAGTATTGAAGTTAAATTTGCTATCTTCTTCCTCTATCTTAACATGAATTCAGTTAGTGCTTTATTAGATCCTTCAACTACTCAATGCTTGAAACTCATACTTAATTATTGTTGGCCGTGTGTTGCCCTTGTTCTTTTATTGTAAAACATGGCCAAAAACTCTCAAATTCATCTTCATCATGGAACCAGTTTGCAGTATCATATGACTTTGGGGGTGGGGGTGGGGGTGGGGGTGGGGGTGGCATTAAACACAATTTTGGTGATGGATGCACATTAAACAATGACGCTCTCATGATCCCCAACACCTATAAGACAACTCTCACTAGTTTGTGGGTGGGTGGGTGGGTGGGTGGGACTTCTAAGCCATGTTACATGGATACAGACACACCGACACGGGAACGACATGACACGGAAACACTTGAGTGCATACTAAAAAAATTATGCTTCTATAATACATTACACATTTAACCATAATACATCTATAATACATTACACATTTAAACTTGTAAATAAAATACTCGCTTCAAAATAAAATTCTTGTAAATAGACTTGTAAATAGACTACTCGCTTTTTTATTTAAATTGGTTCATATTTGATTTAATAGAGAGTTTTTATTACTACAAATTTTAGTTCAAAGTACTTATATATTTTGTAAAATGTATTAGTTTCTGAATTTTTTACTATTTTTCTAACCTATTTTGTTACAATTTATTTATTTTAGATACATTAGTTCATACTAGACAATTTTTCACTATAAATTTTTTACTTGTAATTTATTATATAATTTGTAATGATGCATTCATTTCTAAACTTTTTATGTATTTTCTAAAATTTGTTATAATTTCTAAACTTTAATTTCTTAACCTTTAATTTCTAACATTTTTTATAATTTCTAAAATTAATTTCTAAGCTTTTAATTTCTAAACATCTACTATTCACATCACTCACTCGCTCACTCGTACATATAGCATTTCAAACTTATAAATAAAATCCAATATGTTTAGCAAAATGTTGTGTGTGAATAGCAAGAAGCCTCTCGGGAGCTACCGGTCAAAATTTATAGTTTGGTTATAGAATTCCAAGTCTATACAATTATGCCATTCAGTTTACTAACAATTTTTTTAACGTCAATGGCGAACATGTAAATAAATTAAATTTTTGAGCAAAATATGTAGGTTGACCGGCAGCTGACTTTGCCCAAAATATTTAGAATATTTACAAGTTTGACATTCAATGTATTAAATAGAGTTGTAAATGTAATGGCAAACTTGTAAATAAACGTTATAGGTTGTGCAAACGTTATATGGTGAAACTTAGCCCGGTTAAATGCAACGATCGAGATTTTCTCCTCTCAATGATTGAAGCTTATCTTCGAAAGAGCCATAGGTAAACCCTTCTCTCGATGACCAAACTATTTAAACTCTATCTTCTTTTTCAATAAACTATGGAAATCCCAAAAATGAATTGGCGATTCAACTAAACGCTTACCAAGGGTTCTTCGCTCCTCACTAGTTCGGTTCTCCGCTTCTCCGATTTGCCCAGGTTCTTCGATGATTAGGGTTCTTCACTCCTCACTGGTTCGATTCTTTGCTTCTCCGATTTGCCCAGGTTCTTCGACGCCTAGTGGTCTTCGCTCCTCGCAGGTTCGATTCTCCGCTTCTCCGAGTTGCACGTGCGTTCTTCGCTCCTCAACCGCCAGTGAGACTTCAAAATCTCCGATTAGAACCCTTTAAAATCTTGCTAAAGGTAATTTTTTAGAAGATGATGCTTGATTCTGAGAAGTATGCTTTCCCCCCTTAAGTTATATAGAATTTTTTAACTGTGTTTTCACATGCACATTGTTCACTCACGAGAAAGTTTCTTAAAGTTGTTCACTCGCGTTATTGCTTGTTCACACACAGAAACGTTAGCTTTTAACACTGTTGACGGATTTTTTTTTGGGTTTTTTAGAGAATTTGTTTAATTACTTCTCCTTCATCTATCTTTGGCCGATACTAATACCGCTCAGTATTGGCCGAAACCGATACTAACCCCTACTTTTACCAAGACCGAAACAAAAATGCAGATACCACCATTTGGAATTGGCCAAAACCGATACTAACCACCTAGTTTTACCAAGACCAAACGAAAAGACCGTGCTATCAGCCGAAACCTTAATCATTGATCAAAAGGACTCAAATTCTATCTTAAATAAAATAATCAAAAAATTCAAAATAACTAGACAACTCAAGAGACTCAAATTCTATCTCTATCGCAAATCTAAAATCTAAAATAATATTACAAAGACTCTATTTCAAACTGGATGAATCGTTATCACCAATTAAGGTTTGGAAGTTAAATTGGAGTAAAACACAGATACAGTCCACTATGCCCAGAGGTAGACGAAACAAAGTTTAATATGCAGGAAGATGCAAAGTAATTCCTGAATCTATAATCAATTCTGGAGAATAATTCACCACTGTGAATCCAACTAATATTTATCATGCAAAGTAAGGACATATTTGCTACAATGTTTGTTGGGGGAAAATATCAACAAAAATAAAAATGTAAAATTCAAAGAGTCTAATCATACCTGTACTTTTGATGGGGTGGAATTTGGCTTTTTCTGGAATCCAGTATCCATTCCAAAGTCAGAGAAGAAGCTTGAAGATTTTGGCGGAGCTACATGTCCAACCTGGACACCTCCAGAAACAGTCTCCGTGCCCAGTGAATTCTCTACATACTCGAAACGAGAAGGGAAACTCGATGCTTGTGTTGTGCTGGAACTAGGGAGAGGAGCAACAGCTGGTGCTGGTTCTTCAGGCTTCTGGTCATAGAGAGTCTCACTTGGCTGCAAATATGCATTCTTGAAGTTAACATACCCCAGCATTCATTGTAAGAATTAATCAAAATTGTTGGGTTAGAAAGAGGCGCAGCAATATGAAAAAAATCTACCACTTAGATCCCAGTAAAGGAAGGAAAAAATGGGGCGTTCAAAAAGCTTCCACAATTTCATTTTGATGTCATTTTTCAGGAACCAAAATTGTTAGATCATATATCCAAATATTACTCTTAGATTTGGATTAATAGCCTTATTAGTTTTATTCAAGAATAGGAACTAACCTTTGTAGTAAGCTTACGGACACCAAGGCCGCCCGATTTACCAGCCTTTTTAGCACCAATTGGCTTCTTTGCGGTAACCGCAGAATGAATAGGAGCTTTAGGTGAACGAGTAACTTCAGGAGTTTCATTCTTCTGGATGACTTTTGAAGTTTCTGGAAGCTTAAGCTCAGGAAGGCCATTGGCTGCTTCTGGTGACCGAGATGCAGTAATAGGAGATGAAGGCAGGATGGCCTCATCTGCCAAGCTTTTAGCAACTTCCTTAGACAGTATCTGCCTGTATAATTCAGCAGCTCTAGATGTATATTTTGCCTCGATTTTACCACCATCACTCCATCCATGTTGCTTGAAGAAAACATGGGCACGGTTGTTGCCCCCAAAAGCCATCATCTTTAACTGCTCTGGAGTCCATGAGTCTAAATTTGTGGACCTAAAAGGAATAAGAAAATACTTCAACATTGCAGGACTAAATTTCCAAGGACCTACAACAACAAAAGAATGCTAGTAGCACCCAAAACACATAATTGTATGAGCTGCAACTTTGATTAGCAAAACTGAAACTTCTTGGAAAGGACAAGGTCACATGCTGACTTAATGAAACCGTACCACATCCACGGTAAACCAGTGCACATCACAGAACTGCTGTCCTATGAACGATATAATGATATGCATTAGACAGGTTTTAAAAAGAACCGAGATTGATACATCTACATATCAGGCTTCTCCAATGGGAAGAGCATATATGTCTAACTGTTCATCTACTATTGAATTACTTTCAATGGTTGTATTTATGCTGATCTCAGAACCACTCGCAGGAGCATGCACATGCGCCACATAAAATTTCTTTAAAAAATCCCCCCCATAAACAACAATAGAACTATGTACACAATTAAGTTAATTTTCCATTATAATAATTGTTCTGTTCTGCCTCCCAATATCCACAAGTTGCTCAAGCATATTTGCGTGTCTTCCCACCCCAATAATTGTCCTTTTCCTGCCTTTCAAGCCCCAAAATTTTCCCATGTCTCTGTGTGTGTGTGCGCGCGTGTCACTTCCACATGGAACACGTCATAATTGTTCTATCCCTGCCTTCCAAGACCCACAATTTGCTCGTGTGCATGTCCTAGAGTTTGATTAGGATCCTATCAATAGGATTTGAGGATAAATCCTATCAGCTGGAAAGTATCTATTTTACAGCTCAAATGGAGATCCACACCATTCATGATGTAAATCATTTAAAGGGACTACAAGACACAAAAAACTATTAAAATGTTCTCCTGATGTTTTACATGTGCATCATATGTTATTAAAATGACGGATGAAAGTAGAGAGTTTTTGTTCATCAGAAGAACATAACTTTAAACCCCAACCCTTGGATCATAATCAAAACAATTTGAAACCCTTGGGACACCAATTTTATTGGGTTTACAACATTCGAGAGTCCGAGACCATAGATTGGACAACCAAAACTGTGAGCTATTTAGTTCTGCTTGATCAACCCCCCACACCAACCTTGTCTACTGTTGCGCATACGGGGCGGGTGGGTGGCTTCACACACACGCACACACACTCACTCACTCACTCACTGATGTTGGACATTGCAAGGTTATGCAAGGACTGGGACTTTTTTGAAAACTTGTAAATATAGTAATCAATTTTAAAACCCCCAAATATGGAAATGGATCAATTGTTTAAAAAAATCAATCTATCATATATAATAACATCATACATATAAACATTGAAAATTTTAACGTCCGAGCATCCTAATTATCATCTAACTAAGAAAATTCTAGAATCTATATGTAAATGTGTTAACGAAGGCAGATTTATGTCATGGAAACAAGCAATACAATAAGGATGCATAAATTTTACAACTTATTAGTAATGAACATAAAAATATAAAAAGAAATATGACAATCTATAATTCATGT
Source organism: Scilla litardierei (assembly GCA_030789695.1). Classification (NCBI taxonomy): domain Eukaryota; kingdom Viridiplantae; phylum Streptophyta; class Magnoliopsida; order Asparagales; family Asparagaceae; genus Scilla; species Scilla litardierei. The sequence goes on along the minus strand of CM061142.1, from coordinate 809,106,030 downwards.
GCATAATACATTGTCCAAGACATGTTTATGTCTTGCGCCTACATATTGGCGATTAAGCTATATCTACCAGAATGTCATGTAGCTGAATACTCAAAAACAGCATCAGCTGATATGTGTGGACATTTAAAACAGCTATTACAAGGAGATAATGATAAACACAAATAACTTTGTTGTATGCCCCGGTAAGTGATTTAGAATCATCCATTGCTCACTAATAATTCGAATTGTATTAACAACAAACATGTATAGCTTCGTTGTTGGCCTCCTTAATATTTGGAAACGTGACGTCTTTCATTGCCATATCAACTACCATAACGGAACATACTTCAAAAGTTAAACATGCCATCTGTATCCTTATTTTTGCAGGCGTTGTATTTCCCAAATACTTAGAATCAATTAACAGCATAAGTACGTACAGCACCAAAAATACCTATCCCATTAGGTTAATGGTAAAAAAGTAGGTTTTTAAGCCTCCAAGTTAAAAGGAAAAAAGGAATAACTAAAGATACCAAAAGAAGCCACCAACCGAGAATAGCTCAACACCATCAAGCTCAAGTAATAGGCATTTCAATAGTTATCTGCCATCAGCTGAGAATGAAATCCATTCCATTCTAGATGGAATCATTTATACAGGAGAACTTTTGGAAAAAGGTCTAGCAAAATGTATAAGAACCGGTCATGAACCGTGCCCTCGGGCACGGTTCATTTAAAATCTTTGTTTCCCCAAAAATTATTTCCCCCTCCAAAATTTTGAGACATATAATATTCCACCGCACAAATTAAAAGAACAAAAATTTAGCACGCGCCTTCGACGCGCGCGGGCGCATAACTAATTAGTTCCATGTAATTAACTTATTCCACATAATTAATTCTTTCCCAAAAGTAATTCCACATTCCCAAACACTCATCGCAACCCTTCTTTTACTAAGATTAAATCCTAGACATTCTTCTTCATTCCACATAATTAATTCTTTCCCACAAGTAATTCAATATTCCCAAACACTTATCTCAACCCTTCTTTTACCAAAATTAAATCCTATTCATTCTTCTATCAACCTCTTTATACATCAGCATGACATCAGCGTGTCCTAATGAGTAAGGCAATTCAAAAAAAGTCCTCAAATGTAATATAGATAGTTTACCCTTGCAGTCACCTTGAGATCATCTCAAGCTGATGTAAATAATCACCCGTGGTTGTTGCTAGGAAACTGATAGACTTCACCCAAATCTGAAATTATATTGATAAAACAGCGAATAAAAAGATAACGTTTGGTTACAATATAGGGGCAACCACCCTCCCAAGATGCCGATAAGCGAGGACGTCCGCACTCTCCTAATATCCCTCGAAGAACTCTCACCAATTAATCAAAATAAGCATAAGCAAAATCGTGACGGCTAGCCCTCGCTTAATAATAAACCCCCTTAATCCCAATTACCAAAATACCCTCAAAATTAATAAACCGGTTCAAAGGGATGCAAAGGGGGGGCGCGCCTAAGGCTTTGGGCCGGCGGGTGTACGCCTGCGGGTGTAGATCCGCGTCCCACCAATACTCCCCCCCAGAGCCAACTTGTCCTCAAGGTGGAAGTTTGAGAATTGTTGCGCCATCACGTCCATATCCTCCCATGTGCTCTCGTGCTCGGGCAAATCCTTCCACTGCAGCAAGACCTCGCGCTCTCCCATGCGCCCTCTACGTACCCCCTTCAGTGCCTCTGGGTCCAACATCACCTCAATATCTGCTGTCAACGTCTCTGGAAGGGTGCGTGAAAAGGTGTGATCTCCGACTGCCTGGCGAAGCTGTGAAACATAGAACACCGGGTGAATAACCGATCCTAGAGGTAATCTCAGCCTGTAAGCAACCGGTCCCACTCTCGCCTCAACCTCGAAAGGTCCAAAATAATGCGGCGCTAGCATCTCATTTCGCATGTGAGCCAAGGATAGCTACCTATAGGGCCTCAGCTTCAGGTACACCATATCTCCCACTGCGAACTGTACATCTCTGCAGTGTAAATCTGTCATCGCCTTCATAACCTGCTGAGCTCTAGTCAGATAGAGCTTCAGCTCCTCCAGAATCGGATCCCTCTCCGCCAAATACTGCCCCACATATGATACTGGTATCGTGTCCTGCCCATACTGTAGTAAGTGTGGAGGGTCCCTGCCATACAGGATCCTGAACGACGTCGTCTGAGCTGTAGTGTGATAAGACGTGGTGTACCAGTACTCCGCCTATGCTAGCCAACACGCTCACTCCTTGGGATTTTCTGAAATAAAATATCGCAGGTAAGTCTCGACACTCCTGTTTACCACCTTCGTATGTCCATCGGTCTGAGGGTGGTAGGCTGTGCTCCGTCTCAACACCGTCCCCTGCAGCCTGAAAAGCTCATGCTAGAATCTACTCTGGAACACCTTGTCTCTATCTGAGACAATGGACTTTAGAGGTCCATGCAAGCGAATGACCTCCCTCAAAAATACCTCCGCCACTGACACTGCGCTGTAAAGATGCCGAAACGGAACAAAGTGCGCATTGCTGAGGCGATCAACCACAACAAATATGACTGTATATCCACCCAATTTCGACAGTCCATCTATGAAGTCCATGGAGAGGTCCTCCCAAACTCGATCGGGCAAGGACATCGGCTGTAGTAATCCCCCGGGGACATCGTCTGGTACTTGTGACGCTGGCACACGTCACACTCTGTAACCCTCTTCGCCACATCCTTCTTCATCCCCTTCCAATAGACCTCCCTCGCCAGTCTCTGGTAGGTCTTAAGGACCCCCAAATGTCCTCCTATGGCGCTGCTATGGAACTCCTGAAATATGACCGGGATATATGTCGACGTCCTTGGCAGAACCAATCTCCCCCAATATAATAGTCGTTCATCCTGATAAGAGTAACCCGGATACTCAGTCGACCCCTGCAGTAGAGCCTCCTGCATGCCCGCCAACTCCTGATCCAGCTCAACCTCCTGCTGTAGTGGCTCTCAGTCCTGGAGCACGGAAACTGCTAGTGTAGCCAACTCAGCCTCCTCCTCTCGCCGTGAAAGTGCGTCTGCCGCCTTGTTCTCCAGCCCCGGGCGATACTCGATCTCAAACCTGTACCCTATCAGCTTCCGCAGCCACTTCTGATGCTCCTCTGCTATCATCCGCTGCTTCAATAGGTACTTCAGGCTCCGTTGATCTGTGTGTACTAGGAAACTCCGCCCCAACAAGTATGGCATCCACTTCTGTATAGACAACACTATGGCCATCAACTTCCTCTCGTAGACAGACCGCAGTCGGGCTCTAGCGGTCAATACCCGGCTGTAGTAAGTGATGGGCCGCTGCTCCTGCATCAAAACTGCTCCCAGCCCATGTCCCGATGTGTCAGCCTCTACCACAAAGGGCCTGGAAAAGTCTGGCAACGCCAAAACTGGCACTGTGGTCATGGCCCTCTTCAGAGCCTCAAATGCTGTGGTCGCCTCCTCCCCCCAGTAGGACTGGTCCTTCTTCAATAGCTCTGTCAGCGGCCAGGCAATCGTCTTATACCCCTCCACAAATCTGCGGTAGTAAACTGTCAAACCCAAGAAACCCCGTAGCCCCCTGAGTGTGGTGGCACGCGGTCAGTCTAGCATTGCCGTTATCTTCGCTCTATCTGCTACCACCCCTCCTGCTGACACCACATGCCCCAAATACTCCACTTGTGGCTGTCTGAATAAACACTTCTTCCTGTTCGCAAACAGCTGATGATACTGCAGCTCCTGAAACACAACCTACAGGTGGTCCAAGTGCTCCTCCAAGTTACGACTGTACACTAAAATGTCATCGAAGAAAACTAGTACGAATCGCCTGAGGTAAGGACGGAACACCTTATTCATAAGAGCCTGAAATATGGCTGGTGTGTTCGTCAAGTCGAACGGCATGACTAGAAACTCGTAGTAGCCCTCATGCGTCCTGAACGCCGTCTTGAGCGCATCCTCCCATCGCATCCTGATCTGATGGTAGCCAGACTTGAAATCTATCTTGCTGAACCAGGCTGCCCCGTGTAACTCATCCAGGAGCTCATCTATCACAGGTATGGAGAATTTGTCTGGCACTGTCTCCTTGTTCAACGTCATGTAGTCTACGCAGAAGCGCCAACTCCCATCCTTCTTCTTCACTAACAGTACTGTACTGGAGAACGGGCTCACACTAGGCTCACTCCCGACTGTACCATCTCTGCCACCATCTTCTCTATCTCATCTTTCTGATATTGGGGGTATCTGTAGGGCCTGACGCTAATGGGGGACACGCCCTCTTGCAGTTACTATGGCGTGCTCGTGGTCCCTCGGTGGTGGGAGACCCCGAGGCTCCTGGAAGATCTCCTCAAACTGCTCCAGCTGCTGCTGCACCTCTCTTGAAATGGTCTGCTCCGCACTGGCCTCAGCGCCTCCCTCCCCCGTCAACGAGTACATCTCCACTAAGTATCCTCCTCCCTCAGTCTGAATGGTCCCCACCATGGTCTTCAAAGAGACCAAAACTCTGCATAGGCTGGGGTCCCCTGTAGTATCACTGCTCTTCCAGCCTCCTGAAACTTCATCCGTAGCAGCTTCCCGTTCACTGTCATCTCTCCCAACGTCTGTAGCCATGTCATATCCAAAATGACGCTAGTGCTCTCTAGGTCTAGAGGTAAGATATCTGTGATCACTTGTATCCCATGTATGGTCAGTACCAGCCCTCTGCAAACTCCCCGACTGCTCTCCTTCTTCCCCGTCCTCATCATAACACTGAAACTGCCACAGTCGATCAGCTGGAGCCCCTGTTGTGCCACCACTCTCCTGGAAATGAAGTTGTGGGTCGCCCCACTGTCAATGAGCACGGTCACCTCCTGGTCGCCAACCTCTCCCCTCAGCTTCATGGTATGGTTCGGTGTGAACCCTACCACGAAGTTAAGAGACACCTCCGCCACGTCCAACTGATGGCCCTCGGGTTCCTCCTCTGCCTCAGTTGTCTCCTCCTCGACGTCAGCCTCGTTATCATCGTCCTCCAGCATCAACACCTGGAGCTTGCGCCTCGCACACCTGTGACCCGGTGTGAATCGCTCTCACATCTAAAGCATAAGCCCTTCTGACGCTTCTCTCTCATCTCTACATTAGTCATGCGCCTGAACTGCCCCCCAGCATGCGGTGCACTACTCCTCTCTCCAGTCTTCTCCCTGACCACCGAATCTGCCCCCGTCATGGCTCTCTGCTGTCCACCTGTCACTGGCTGGCTATGACCTGTCGTTTCGCTCCAACCCCCTTGGCCTTCCTATCCTCCAATTAATAGTCCTCTGCCATCTGAGCGTACTCCATGGCCTCCATCAGACTCTGAGGTTTCTGCATGCCTACCGCTGCTCGTATAGTGACCTTCAACCCCTTCATGGAAGTGCTCTCCATTGTCTCGTCGGTCACCCCGTGCACCTGTTCTGAAACGGCCTCAAACCTCTCTAGGTAGTCTCTCACAGTACCCTCCTATCTGAGTGATAGCAGCTGCTCCCGCACGTTCCTCACGTGGGGGTCTCTGAACCTCTCTATCATCTGGTCCTTGATCTCCTTCCATGAGCGAAAGGGGCGCCTCACGTCCTTCCACTGAAACCACGCGATGGTCTTCCTATCTAGACATATGCCAGCGGCCTCCAACTTCTGCTCCTCAGTCATGCGAGAGACTCTAAAGAATCTCTCAGCCATGTAGATCCACGAGACCAAGTCCGCTCCATCGAATATATGCATTTTCAGCTTTCTCAGTCGGTCCATATTGAATCCACACGGGTCCCCACGACCTCCACCGTGTCTAAGCTGGTGGCAGTGCTGCCATCTCTCATGGTGTCGCTCGTAACCCACATGAGTCCCTCCTCGGTCCCCGTATCTACCCCCTTCGTCGCCTCCAAACCTGCCCTTTGGCCTCTCCTGGAAGTCTATGTAATCTCCTCCCCCGCCTACTGTGTGTCCCTCCTGGTGGTGTGGTGAAGGCTGCCACCAACCATCGTCAAATCGAAGGTCGGGAGGGTCCCAATAACCTTTGCCGTAGTCTCTGTACTCTTGAAATCCATCGAGGCACATCCTCCTCAAAATCACGTGTCGGTACCTCCAGATGGGGCTGGCTGTCATGTAATTGCTGGAAATCGCCGCCCCCTGCCTCGAAAAACTCCCGCCCAGGTCCTGTCTGGCCTGCGGGGCCGCAGCCTGCCTGGGGCAGGGCCGCCGGCCCTACCTAATGCTCCCGGGGGCCCAGCGCCTCCCCGTGGGTCGAGGGGTTCGACGGCCCCCTGGGGCCTTCGCCGCCCCTCGACGAACCCAGGGGAGGCCGCCGCCTCCACTGCGGTGGTCCTGTGAAGCGGCGGGGCCCAGGAAAGTGCCCTGCGGCCCCCCGCCTGTGCCCGCACCCCATGGGGGCGGGTTGGGGCCGCCGCCACCTCCTTGCGCTTCCACCGCCTTCCGCCGCACCTCCTCGCGGTAATCAGCCTTCCACGGCTCCCCTTCCTCATCCTCGACGAATTCCTCCTCCACATGGACGTTTTCCGCATCAAAAATCTCAACTTTTTCCTTCACGTTGCCCAAAGGTGGCGCCTTTCCCGCTGATTTAGGGTTCACATCTCCTTTATTGTTCGCCGCCAATTGGAAGATCAATTGCACGAATTGTTCGTCGTACTTCGCTTGATTCGCCGTTAATTTCGCCATGGAATCATCGTTTTCCGCCAACGATTTCTTGATAGAATCGATCTCGCTCGTGAATTTTGCCTCCAACGCCTCAATTTTGTCTTGTGATCTCGTCGAAACCGTCATGAATCGCCATGTGCTCTGATACCAACTTGATAGACTTACTCAAATCTAAAATTAGATTGCTAAACATCGAATAAAAAGATAACTTTTGGTTACAACATAGGGGCAACCACCATCCCAAGATGCCGATAAGCGACGACGTCCGCACTCTCCAAATATCCCTCGAAGAACTCTCGAAGAACTCTCACCAATTAATCAAAATAAGCATAAGCAAAATCGTGACGGCTAGCCCTCGCTTAATAATAAACCCCCCTTAATCCCATTTACAAAAATACCCTCAAAACTAATAAACCGGGTCAAAGGGATGCAAGGGGGCGCGCGCCAGGCTTTGGGCCGGCGGGTGTGCGGGTGCGCCTGCGAGTGTAGACCCGCATCCCATCAGAAACCTATAACAAATGATGCAGAGAAAAGCATATTTTGCATTCTAAACTCCTACTACTGAGGTAGTAAGCTTCCACTACGCTACTAAGCTACAATGCATGAAAAAGACATAGGAGTTGCAATTATGTATGGAGCAGATGTTGGTGTTAGATAATCAACAAACATTAGCTAATCAAATGTGAAGTTAAATCCTTCAGACGCCAAGCGACATTATAAACTAGGACCATCATTTTTCAGAGAAAGAATAAACATGCCTGAGAGGAATAAATCACAATAAAAACCACACTGGTTTTATATACCCTCCTCGTCCTCCTGCCACCGTTTCTTATTTTGTTCTCTTCTCTTTTTTTTACTTTTATACTTCATATCATTTGTTGCTATAACAGATAGGCAGCTCCTCTCTTTGAGACTTAACATTTGACTATGATTGTGATCAACCTTTTGCTTACACTTCTTTATATGCATGGCTAAGGCGGACAGCATACATAGTAAGGTTACCATATGTGTGTTAATGAGCATATTATCGGTACTTGCCTAGTATTTTAGAAGAAGAATATCATCAAAGATGATCCCCTTATGCTTGCTCACAACAGGGTACACATGTTTTGTATGAACATAGAGGTCATTCTACTTGTTTATGCTCAGGCTCAGCTAATAGCATGTGATTAATTGTGTGCTAGCCATTGTTGATAATCTCTAAAGAAATATCTAGGGACTTGAAAACCGGTGTAATTCCTAATAGACCTTAATGTTATAGATTGTTAAGTAGAGCAAAAAGCTAATAACTACTACTGCAACTTTGAATTTTGGAATGGATTGTTATTAACTTATTGATGCTATTTTAAGAATGTAGATTCTAGATCCAATATCCTGATAAACCTTGATTGTCTGTTCCGACAGTTTTAACTTCAGGTGCCTAGCTAACTTCTTTAACTAGGCAGATCACACATTTTAAACATATCATATCAACTGCAGATATTGGACTATCTTGCCGTCATTACATTGTTGTCCAGAATACAGTGAATGAGTGGTCCATGATCTAATGGAATGACTCCATGAGTCATCAGGTAAGAAAATTATAAGGTTTTGCGGTTAATTTTAAAATTATTACTTGGATGGAATGTCCGCCTTTTTCTTTGATCACAGTACCAAAATTAATCAGAACATGGCTAACTTGCACCATGTACTGATTCTCCAGTAGAAGTATACAATATATAAATGAATTTTAATTGTTGAAGTACAACATAACATAGACTTTCCTTTGTTGAAACCTAAAGCACAGAGAATATAGATTAAACTAAACTAGAATAAAAGGCTTGAAATCTGAAAACCAGTTTTGCCTTCTTCTTTTTATCCTCCTGGTTAGCAGAGCTGAACAGGGGATTCATGTCGCAGAGCACAACATTTTGGAAAAGGCTTTTTTACAACTGATGTTACCACCACCACCGCTGATGTGCTCTTGCACATTTCAGCTTTGTAGCATTTGACCCATCGTTGGGTTGGGTTTGGTTTCAACTTACATTGAAACAAACGACCATATTTACATTAAGAGTTAAATAAATTGAAAGATAATAAGAAACCAAGCATGGATTAGGACCAACCAGCCGAATCACAAAAATGGCTCAAACTGATGAGCCTATGAAGTGTGAATTAGTAATTTCAATGTAGTATGGCACCCATTAATGCCTGCACTGTCATCATGTCCATTGTTCCTACATGACTGTGTGTTCTATGTGTATCATTCATATGCATGCATATCTGGCAGGGGCTTAGTCCTCTGGGGTATGCATAAACTTTTGAGGTTTGTGGTCAGATTATGCATGTACATTCCCACGCCTCGCCCAGTATGCACGGTGTGTGTATCTGCAATCTGAATGCATATATTACAGAGGCTTACTCATCTGGTGGATGCATAAACTTTTGAAGTTCGTGTTCAGATTAAGCATGTGCATTCCCACACCTCACCCAGTGTGTGTGATATGTGTGTCTTCCATGTGCATGCATGTCTTGTAGAGGCCTACTCCGGGGGAGGCATAAACTTTTGAGATTCATGCTCAGATTATGCATGTACATTCCCACGCATCGCCCGGTCATAAAGAACCAAAAATAGCCAATTTGATTGTTGTTCACTGGACCACCCCAGCGGCACCTAACCGTAAAATTGCCAGCTCGATATGTTTCAACCTTTGAAATAATCTCCCTCATGCCCCCTCGTATTTTCTTTTGTTCACGGCCATGGAATAGGCTGCCTCGTCGCTGCAACTGTCAACAATGAAGTGAGAAACTGGACAAAAATCAGGGTGGAATACTTGGTCACTTTTTACCTACTTTCAGGTAGTTTTCTTCTTGAACCTCAAACAAATGATTACAGTATTTAATCAATGCAACACCATAACTGCACCTGAGAAGCCCTGGAAAAACATGAACTTGATGGCGCAACTTCAAAAATCATGTCAAAATATTATTATGACTTGAATTCTGAGCACTTGTTAGAATTTTCCACTTTGGCATTCGCTTATGTTGCAATATGTAAGATGCCACAGGAAAGAATTAACCAGAATTGAGCTCTCATGGAAGAATGACACCATCACCAGCCTAACACAGCCAAGTTTGAACGCTAATTCTCATATCATTAAATTCAATTTTCGTTCAGAAACATCAGTTATCTAAATCTTCATAATCCCCAAAAAAACTAAATTACATCAGCAAAATCTACAAAAAAAACGAGGGGAATCTACCAAGTAATCATCATTTATCCCATTAATTTAATCCCAAAATACGAATTCAACAGATTCCGGGGGGGGAAACAAATAAACAAAATAAAATACGTACCTCACAAAGCTAACGTGAACGCCAAGGCTCCGGTGAGCGGCCGAGCAATCAATGCAAAGGAAGATCCCGTACGTCACCGACGCCCACGTCGGATTCTTGGCATTGCAATCGAAGCACATCTGAATTCACACACACAAAAACAAGATTTACAATTAGAACCGATCAGATCTGAGACGAGAAGCCCCGATCTCAATAAAACCAATCAATTTCAAAAGAGGCAATAATCGAAATATTGGATTACGAATAGAGATTTGGGACGGGATCGATCACCTTGTTCTCAGACCGGGATCTGAGCTTCTTAAAGATGGCGTTTTTATCAGGAACGCCATCAGACGCCATTGGATTCCAAAATCTAGGGTTGAGAGGAGGAGGTAAGGGTTTTGAATCCTCCCCTCAAAGAGAGAATTTTAACGGGAAAACGAAAGCGAGCGAGCGAGCGAGCGAGCGAGCAACAGAACAAGAGGGGGGATCGTTAAAGGTGATAATAAAATTGAAAAAATGGAAATATAAACGGGAGTTACTTTGCGAACCCAACGTTTTTTCTCCGCACACGTACCACTTATTTACAAGTGTTCCATTAAAAATTTAGAGTTGTTGTTAAGTATTACTTGAGGAGACCGTATGACTTTATTTTTAGGGGAATATTAAGAGTTCATACAATGACATGATACAATATTTGTTATGAATACAACTTATAATCCTCTACTAGATAATGTATTCACAACACTCCATCTTATCTTGCCATAAGTATGAACTCAGTTTATGTATACTTCAAGATTCTCTGAGCATTATATGAGCATCACAAAGGGTGAATACTTCGGGATCCTAGGGTAATAGGATTTGCCTCTTAAAACCTTTTACTATGGAAAACCCGGTGGAAAAACACATAGCTAAGAAAAAAAGAGTACAAATCTATTTAAACTCGTCCTGATTTGTACAAGCCCTTAGGATTTCAGATCTCTTGGATGTTTTTTGCATCAAGCCTATTTGCAACATTCTGAATAATATGTACAAATTACAGATATCGTCATTGTTAAGCAGCTAGTGGATCCAAAAGAGCTCTCGAGAGGTATGCTTGGTTTTGTTGCCTATGATGTGGTCTCCTCAAAACTAGAGTAAGCATGTGACATGGTCTTCAGATTATGTGGTCAGCTCCAATTTACCAGTCATTGACCCAATCGTTACTTGGATGTGATATACCACTTAGCGCAATTATACACTCTCACGGCTTGCTTCTTGGATGGTGAGAGTTGACTCGTCTCAAAGTGTGTGAGCGCTACTCCCAAGTGTAGGAGATCAAACAAGTAATAATCCTGGTGAGTCCATATATCTAGGGGTGTGCGGGTCTGGGTACCCGGTTTTTTTTGTTACCCGGACCCCACCATGTAAGGGACCGGTTCCTAAAATTTGGACCCGGAACCTACCCAGTTGGACCTTATACCCGGACCCTATGGTTCCGGGTAGGTTCCGGATACCCTGTAAAAAAATCTAATTTGTGATGCATTACGAACAATGATTTCCAAATGATCTGTGCATGACAATTACCTCAAATACACATGACTAAAGATCAATTTGGAAGTAAAATATTGTCTCTAGTCTCTTTCTTCAGTGATAAAGGTATACTGATCAGTCATTTCTACTAGATAAAGCTAGACATAGGAAAGAATGATTCACGTTTACCTCTACGGCTCTTTTGAACGCATAAGAGAACAATATGATCTTTGATTCAAATGCATTGTTTGAGGAACTTACACGTTGCTCAGAACTTCAGGATGCAAGTTGTACTCCCTAATATTATAAGTTCAAATTAGATACATCCAAGGTGGATCACTCTGATATATTTTGATCATTAATATTATAATATATTTAAAAAATTAAATATATAAAATATCGGTTCCGGTTCTGGGTACCCGTTCCCTATAAACGGGACCCGGACCCGGACCCGATACCCGTCGGTTCCTAATTTTCCTACCCGGAACCTACCCGGAACCTACCCGGAACCGGTAACTATCTACGCAGAACCTACCCGTTCGGGTAGGTTCCGATCGGGTATCTGGGTACCCTGTACCCATGCACACCCCTACATATATCTTATCCACGGAACAACCGACCTACAAAACCACGAATTTCAGTTTATAAAGAGTACTAATATGATGAGAAACAACCACCTTTCGAAGGTGAAATAATTGTGCAAGGATTTTAAATACGAACAAGAAATCATACGATAACTATGGGGAAGGCGATATTGGGGTATCAATATGGAGAGTATGTGTAGGTTGTGATTTCGTTAGGGTCTATGTAATTAATGATTATTGATATCTTTTCTATAACTCAATGTTTCACCCGGCAAGGGCATGAGAACGTCGGAAAATATAATAATAAACGAACATCGAAAAGTGCCATAAGTATCGAATAAAATACTAGTTTCATGAGGAAAATAAGCTTATGTTCCCGCAAGGGTCACGGCAATGTCTGCAAGGATCACACCACGAATAAGTCCGCAAGGATCATATTCGATCCAAGTATACCAACAACGATAATACTTGAATAATACATGTAAAAACTAGCAAAATACGCGATATAACATGCAAATTAGGGCGAAAATATATTAAAATCAAAGATTACAGATGTCTAACTACATCACAACTAGCACATGAGGGTATTGACCATGCATGGAGAGAAGAGAATCAATATTCATAGACCGATACATCATCAATACTCAAAATACGTGATAAATACGCAAAATACAAGAGTAAAGTTTAGAATTTTATCAACAACTCTCTACAATTGAACCCCAAACTCCTTCAGATGATAGCTCTGGCATCTGTCTCAAGGGCCTCCAAATTTCACGGCCAAATACGGCTCCTAGAGCCTCAAATACGCCAGAATACGCAACAAAACCCTAAAAATACCTTAAATATAAGTTATTGCGGGTTTTAAGCTGTTAATGGGTTCAAAATCCGCATCCACTTACGTTTTAAATCCAATTCAATAGCCGGCACAATTCTAAGCCGTCCGATCCAGGCGGGATCGGCCGTGGAGAGGACACGTGGCAAGCGGATCTGTCGCCCACACGGCATCCATCCAAGTTCAACTCGGATTTATTCACAGCCGTCCGATCGGAGATTCGACATCTTCGATTGTTCCACGTCGCCAAGATTTCCGCTACAGCTCTCGCAAGTCCGCATCCAACTAGGTCCTCAATATGGGCTGTGGGATGGGCATCCAATGCTTGTAAGCGTGCCGCGTCGCCACAGATTTCGGCTGCCGCTTGCTCCTTAGATCAAATTTGGTCTGTCCATTCAAGAGGCGGGATTGAGTGATGTGTTGCCGCGTGTCCCCTTCGATCGAAGTCGATCTGCCGTCGGAATTGGCTTGGGGCCGTTGGATCTTGCATCAACGGCGATATATGGACCATGTCGCTGCTTTTGCGGGGCGTTGGATCGAGCTTCTGCGGCTGTGATTCGACCGCGTCTCCCCGCCGATCGTCCATCCGATCTGAGAGGTCCGCCACTCAGATGCCGCCACGTGGCGTCGTCGGGTGTGGGGGTGTATTTTCGTCCGTATATTCGTATTTCTGTCGTCGTATATTCGTATTTCTGCCGTATTTCTCCATTTAAAATGGTATTATGCATTCAATAATTCATAGCAATTAGTACAGATCTCAGAAAAATACAAATAAATAGTCGTTGGAATCGTGAGATCGAGATCTTCGCATGAAAAATATAAAAGGGGCAGAAATACTCAGTTTATTGCTGTTTTGTGCATAAAATGAGAGTTTACTCTAACAATTAAGGGTATTCTAAATACGTTCGTATTAGAGACCGAATACGTATCATGTATGCACAAAATAGGTCTAAATGAGGTGTTAAATATGCAATATGTACCCCGAATCACACCTCCCAACTGGCGATTTGCTAGTCCCTAGCAAAAAGAGAGATGAAGTCGAATGATCGATAAAACAATAAATTCTATCAATCGCTTATGGCATGGCTCAATAATACGCTTTCCAACATGATTTTGACCATCAATATACACAATCCATGAATAAAATCAATCATATGATATTTTCTCTAATTTAATTTGAATAAATAACATGCAAGCATCGTTTTGCGCAAGCGAACGTATAGCACGTTGTTATATGCTAGTTTTCTTATTTCCAAAGAATTGGCATCTCAAAAAGATCATTCAAATCTTGGATATTGAAGTTGCTTAGTTTATTCACCATTTATTTTTTTTCTTTTTTTTGACGACTTAGAATGATCCATGTAACGAGCTTTCAGTTAATGATTCCTAGGCCAGTCAACCTTCGGGCATTAGGCTTAGAAGAGCCCCTCGAACTTAATAACTCGAATCATCTAAGTTTTATTTTCTTCTTTTTTTTGAATGCACTCCCCATTCCTCCATCTTTCGACGTGAATCTCTAATGCTTCCTGAGGCACGAAGACCCGGCTAATCAATGAACTCAAGGGAACGATGCATTTTTTTTCTTTTTTCACTTTTTATTCTTTTTTTCGTAAGCAACGCAACACCCATAAATATGAACATAAACATTAGTAACAAAGGCCAAATTCATCTTCAACTTGAAGATTATTCTAATAAATCGTGTATACTTAAGCTTTTGCATCACAATAGCATGCATTAAATAAATTCAAACAATTTCGAGATATTAATCACGGCAATTGAAAGTTTTCATAAATAGCATTTTAATGAGTAATTTCATGAAGAAATAAAAATTAATTCAAGCCATAAGCGATTTTTAGAACTCAATCAATTAGGGGTGGACAAAGATCCGATTAAACGATTGAATCCACCCGATCCGATCCGAAAAAGTAGATCGGATATCCGATCCGATAAAAGTGACTTGTTATTAATAAGCAGATCCGACCGATCCGTTTGAAACTGATTCGGATTCGGATTTTAGTTTTCATCCGACAGAATGTCATCCGATCCGATTAGGTTTCGAGCGGATTGTGTTATTGTCTAAGTTCATCCGAATATTCGATTCTCAATCCGATCCGATTGTTTTTCATTACTACCTAAAAGCCCATGAATCAAATCATTCATGGATATTGGTTAAGAAGACTAACAGACTCATTGCATCCTCCTTGAAGGAGAGCTCTTGGTTGTCAAGCTCATCCTCCTTGAAGTTGAAGCCAAACTAGTATGAAGATATTGCAAACAGAGATAGCTTCCTTATGTTATTCTAGCAAATTTGTATTTTGTAAGAATATTTCGTTTCGACATTGGAATTGACTTCAGTGTTTAAAAGTTAAACTTTCAGAATCTAATGAAACGAGTTACAAATTGTGGCATCAATAACTTTAAATTCTCAATAAAGCTAATATTAATCCGATCCGAATCGTATCCGATCCGAAATTCTAATCATCCGAATTTTCAGATTAGCTTCTTTTATTAGCGGATGCGGATCAGATTTTTCATCATCCGATTCAATCGGATCGGATGTTGGATTGAGGCATAATCCGATCCGAATATTCGGATGCCCACCCCTACAATCAATGCATAATCATCCGCATTTGTGGTATGCGAAGGAGTTTTTAAATGATGAGAATTGGTGATTTATTCTTTTCTCTCGCTTTATTATAAAAAAAATCCTAAGGCCTCATACACTCCCACCAACTAAAGATAAACATTGTCCTCAATGTCAAAAGGGGTACGAGTTTATTCAAAAGCATGCATCCTAAAAAGCATATAAAAATTTACGCTAATGGAAGGAACACACCGTGGTCAAATGACAGATCATGGATCTTTAATGGTGGAGGAAGTTGTTCTATCTGCTCCTTGCACTCCTCGGCGAGTAGTCTTCCTCTAAAAGCTAAATTGGACCCCAGTAACACAACTCCAAGCATCTCTATAAAGTGATTATATATGTCCTGCAAGAGATGAGTTATGTCTGTCCAAGTTAGTCTAAGATTCTTTGCCATAAACATATTCCAAATATAGTTATAAAAAGTAAGTAAAATAAAATAAAGCATGTTGATGACAACTCCCTGAAAAATGTGCACTGCTCTCGGTATGATGTCAGTCATTGGGGAGAGGGATAAATGATTTTGGAAAAAAAACTGGGGGAAAAGTGGTTCGGGCTCCATAGCGATAATCTCTAAACACATGTCCATAGCTGTCTCCCCCTCATGTTCATCCAAAATTGCTAGCTCGTCATCTCCTTTGCACCCACTTCCTTCAATGTTGATATTTTTATTCATGACCTCATCATGACATGGCTCGCTCGATGGTTGACTCGGAAAACACGCACGGATGCACACCTTCCACTCCCAAGCATAGGAGTGTCAATGCAATATAAAAATAACCGGTGAGTACTGGGTCGGATCACAGGGACAAGTCGTTCTACGTTCACAAGTTTGATGGACAAAGAAAAATAAAGTGTGATGCAACAATCTCAATTAACGGTGGATGGAAGTGGGAAAAAGTGCGGTGAAACCAAAAAAATCTATCCTAAGTGTCTAGGGTTAGAGGACCAAATGAGGATTTAGGGTAGCAAGGCGAGGAGCATGGGTTGTGAATTCATTTAGATTGGCGTTAATTAAGCTCTAATTACCGCATATAACACAATCGGTCATCCGGCTAAGGAAGCCCAATCGGAATATTTAGCGTTCATGAACATGAAATTTTGCAATAGGGATGGATTTATTATCACGACACTAATCAAGTTAGGAGCATGGATTCATCTCGAATTGTGCCCTCTCGGGACTTAACCAATTAAAGTTGTGTCCTAATAATAACCCAACATTAGCATGAAAGTAGGCAAGAGGAAATTAGGGCTATAATCAACAACCAATCTCAATGAATCACAACCCAAGCTATTTACACTACTCAATTATCATGAAACAAGAGATTGAATTCTCATTCAATATTAACTCAATATCCATTACAAAAAGAGAAATGCAAAAATTACACAAAAAGATAGAGAAGAGATCACCAATCTCTCATGAAATGAGCTTCCCTCTCCCTTGGGCACTCCCTCCAAGCTCCTCCATCATCAATGGCCTCCTCCCCCTATCCCTAGCCTT
Source organism: Scilla litardierei (assembly GCA_030789695.1). NCBI lineage: Eukaryota > Viridiplantae > Streptophyta > Magnoliopsida > Asparagales > Asparagaceae > Scilla > Scilla litardierei. The sequence goes on along the minus strand of CM061142.1, from coordinate 809,088,994 downwards.
GGGGAGGAAGAAAAGCTTCCCCAAAACCCTCAAAAACACCCAAAACAGCAACCTGGAACAGTCAAAACGAAGGTGGGCATGATTTGCGCACAACAGGCCCTTAAATCACGTTATCGGGCTTGCGGGTCGGGCGAAATCGCGCCCGACCCGCAGCCAAAGCCACCCGCCTGCGCAAATAAAAACAAACGGGCCGGAGAAATCCGATCCGCTTGCCGCCCAGCGCCCGCTCATCGCGGGCGCTCTCCGCTTCACGTTTTCGCGGGCGGACCGGCCGCTGGGCCGGCCCGCACCGCAGTATTAATTTTTTTATCTTTTTTTATTGTTTAAAAGCGGAGCGGGCCGCGCATTTCGTTTTAAAAAAATAAAAAACAAGGCCGGCCCGCTCGTAAAAAAATAATTTGTTTTTTATTTTTTAAAACGAAACGCGCGGCCCGCTCAGCGAGCGGGCCGCAAGGCCTGTGGGCTTTAATTTATTTATTTTTTTTAATTTTCCTTTTTTTCCTTTTTAAAAATCCAGAAACCTCTCAAAATAGCTTCCTAGCTCCAAAAATCTCCAAAAAATATCTAGAAATTCCCAAAAATTCTGGAAAAATTCCAGAAAATCCAGAAAAATCCCAGAAGTACCTGAAAAATATGAGAAGGAGAAATTAGTCCATTTGATGAGAAAATTAATTTAATGACTATAAAAAAATATTGACCTCCAATAATACATATAAAATAATCCATTGCTCAAATAATTCTCAAAAAATGGCGATATGATCACAATAATACCAAGATCATATGAAAAATATTAGGAAGCCAATAAAGACGATAAAATCCATATTTTGTGCCAAGAATGAGAATAAGCCCCGAAAATGACATAAAGTGAAAATATACCCAAAAAGAGCACAATTAAGTCTAATCTTTAGCACAAAATGGGGGTAGTTAGGGGGGGTATAAATATACACTTTTCACTCCGAATCACTCGATATACCTGCAATAGAAGATGAACTCATATTAGATTATTGAAATTGAATTTTAAAAGAATTATTTTCTTTTAAGAAAGTGGCAATCAGAGTAAGATTTTCAATGGATTGCTGAATTTGCCGACTCCGATTAAGGAAGTTTTCTTGGAATTGATGGGATGTAGCCTCCTGTGTCTAAATAAGCAAATAAACTTCCTCTTTCAAGGGTTACAATGGTACGTCTATGCTTTGCTCTCCTTGATCAAGGCATGAAGGCTTCGTTGAATCACATTCTGAAGTCTCATTAATAGTCTGATCATTCTCGTGTGAGGACTCCATGTATTTCCACGCCTCTGTCGGCGTCATGACTCCCAAAAATTCCTGCAGCTATGGTCGTAGTCCAAATAGGAAGGACTCCATAAGCCCTTTCTTTGTGTACCCATGCTACGAATAACGGATAACTCAATACTATGTCTGTAAACCTCCTCCAGACCTGAAAGAAAGTTTCACATTTTGTCTGATTAAAATTAATGATCTTGAGCTTCTACATCATATGCTTGTGTGCAACATCGTACTTTGCATCATACCAATTGTTTGTGCAATAGAAATTCATGTATTCCATTTTTTGAATTGTTTTTTAAATAGAAAACAAAACAACAACAAAAACTAATAAAAATCATAAACTATAAGATGGAAGGATCTCACCGAATGTTCCTCCATACGAACTTAAATCGTAGATCACAAGTACTGTTGTCCCCGGCAACGGTGCCAAAAACTTAACTTGTTTCAAAATGTGTGAGCGCTACTCCCAAGCGTAGGAGATCGAACAAGTAATAATCCTGGTGAGTCCAGGTATCGTATCAACGTGACAACTGACCTGCAAAACCACAAATTTCAGTTTATAAAGAGTACTAATATGACGAGAAACAACCACCTTTCGAAGGTGAAATAATCGTGTAAGAATTTTAAATACGAAGAAGAAATCATACGATAACTACGGGGAAGGCGATATTGGGGTATCAATATGGAGAGTATGTGTTGGTTGTGATTTCGTTAGGGTCTATGCAATCAATGATTATTAATATCTTTTCTATTACTCAATGTTTCACCCTGCAAGGGCATGAGAATGTCAGAAAATATAACGATAAACGAACATCGAAAAGTGCCTTAAGTATCGAATAAAATACTAGTTTCATGAGGAAAATAAGCTTATTTGCCCGCAAGGGTCACGAAGATGTCCGCAAGGATCACACCACGAATAAGTCTGCAAGGATCATATTCGATCCAAGTACACCAACAACGATAATACTTGAATAATACATGTAGAAAATAGCAAAATACGCAATATAACATGCAAATTAGGGCGAAAAGATATTAAAATCAAAGATTACAGAGGTCTAACTACATCACAACCAGCACATAAGGGTATTAGCCACGCATGGAGATAAGAGAATCAATATTCATAGACAAATACATCATCAATACTCAAAATACGTGCTAAATACGTAAAATACAAGAGTAAAGTTTAGAATTTTATCACCAAATCTCTACAATTGAACCCCAAACTCATTCAGATGATAGATCTGGCCTCTGTCTCAAGGGCCTCCAAATTTCACGGCCAAATACGGCTCCTAGAGCCTCAAATACGCCAGAATACACAACAAAACCCTAGAAATACCTTAAATATAAGTCATTACGGGTTTTAAGCTATTAATGGGTTCAAAATCCGCATCCACTTGCGCTTTAAACCTAATTCAATAGCCGACACAATTCTAAGACGTCCGATCCAGGCGGGATCGGACGTGGAGCGGACACGTGGCAAGCAGATCTGTCGCCCGCTCCGCATCCATCCAAGTTCAACTCGGATTTCTTCACAGACGTCCGATCAGAGATTCGACATTTTTGATTGTGCCACGTCGCCAAGATTTTCGCTACAGCTCTCGCAAGTCTGCATCCAACTAAGTCCTCGATATGGGATGTGGGATGAGCATCCAACGTTCGTAAGCGTGCCACGTCGCCACAGATTTCGGCTGCCGCTCGCTCCTCAGATCGAATCTGGTCTGTCCATTCAAGAGGCGGGATTAAGTGATGTGCTGCCGCGTGTCCCCTCCGATCGAAGTCGATCTACCATCGAAATCGGATTGGGGCCGTTGGATCTTGCATCAACGACGAGATATGGACCACGTTGCTGCTTCTGCGGGGCGTTGGATCGAGCTTTTGCGGCTGTGATTCGACCACGTCTCCCCGCTGATCGTCCATCCGATCTGAGCGGTCCGCCGATCAGATGCCGCCACGTGGCGTTGTCAAGTGTGGGGGTGTATTTTCGTCCGTATATTCGTATTTCTGCCGACGTATATTCGTATTTCTACCGTATTTCTCCATTTAAAATGGTATTCTGCATTCAATAATTCATAGCAATTAGCACAGATCTCAGAAAAATACAAATAAATAGTCGTTGGAATCGTGAGATCGAGATCTTCGCATGAAAAAATATAAAAAGGGCAGAAATACTCAGTTTATTGCTGTTTTGTGCATAAAATGAGAGTTTACTCTAATAATTAAGGGTATTCTAATTATGTTCGTATTAGAGACCAAATACATATCATGTATGCACAAAATAGGTCTAAATGAGGTGTTAATTATGCAATATTTACCCCGAATCAAGGGTCTCGAAATGATAAGATGATGATACCTTCATAGTTTGCTTTGCAGATCTACAGTATATGGATGTCTCATCGTAGGTACCCAGTTTGTGATTTCTCATTATGGGGGGTCGGACCTGTAACATGCATCTGCACAAGCATGGAGGATAATTATTATAATATAAGCCCAGAATTTATCGACCCTCAGATGTAGCGCAGAAAATGCTTAACTCCGGTCGAATGGCGCTTTGTGGGCGGTGCACTGTATCTTGCTAGTAAATTTACTGCGAATGCTATATCGAAACGCGTACAGTTAGCCAACTATAGAAGCGCTGCAATTGCACTTAGATAAGTGACTTCAAGACATATAATATCATCAACCTCTTCCAGCCGACGGAAGGGGTCTTTATGTACATCAAGTAAACGTACTACCATAGGTGTACTAATTGGATGACAATAGTCCTTCTGTAAATATTTCAACACACTCTGGGTGAATGAAGTTTAATGTAACATGATTTTATCTTTTAAATAAATCTGTGAGCCATGACATATCTTTATTTTGTCTAGGTCTTTCATACCATATTTGATAGTCAGACTTCAACATATATTTCGGTTTTCTCTTCAGGAGGTCCAATGAGATTTAAGTTGTTTACAACTATGATCTCAAATCATGTTCTTTGCTCTTTATAAAGACGCAAAGACAACCATTAGGATGAATCTTTGCTTTGTCAATGTATTCAATTGGTTGTACATTATTTTATATTATTATTTCTTCAATAGAATAGACGTTCCGAAGTCTATTCAGGCATTTAAGGAAAGGATGAATTTATTTTTATCCAGATATCCATAGGGGTATGCTCTTTCAATATCCAATAGCAGCATATCCAAAATTTTCTTTGCTAATCGTAAGGTATTCGTAATTTATAAATAGGGGGTCTGCTGCATCATTTATATAAGTAAGTATATCTCATCTAATTGTTTATTCCCCAGTTTTAGCGAAAAAACCTTAAGCTATCGGTTGTATTGTATAGCCTACGGTTTTATACTTATTTATTTTTATACAGTACTCATTATTCCCACAGGTTTGGCACCTTTAGGCGTATGAACTTCAGGTCCGAACACTTCACGTTTCATAAGCGAGTCCAGCTCTACTTTTATTAACTCGTTCCATATTTGGCTAAGCTCTACGTTTGCATTTTAGCAACGGGGTGTGGATCGATATTATTTAATTATCATCGCTTTTGCTATGTAAGTCGCAATATGGTACGTGAATATATGTCGACAATTGTGTTCTTTCTGTCCAATACCTACACTGTACGTACAAAATTTAATTATATTTCAGTTTCTCCCAGATTTTCCTCTTCATGGGATTCCAAGAGGGGTGGGTATGGACATGATCTCATTGTACTGTGGTAGTATTATCTCAAGGCCTCAGTGAGTTTTCCTCTTTCTGGGAATTTTATCATTGGAGCTTGGTGGTCTATCTCTTTTCAGTTGAGTAACAGCCACTTCAATTGCTAGTGGATTGCATCCATTCTACGGGATGTCAATCATTTCTGAAGTATTAGCATCAGTGATGTGTGATCTGATAATATTCTTGTTGTCAGTAACTATGTCCGATAACTATTGAACAGTTTTCTTGAATCTGGAGCATCTTGATGATCTCATTGCCACATTTCATAATTTTCGGATCATAGATTTTTATTTATTTACTTTTGATATTTTAAATGGTCAGTAGGGCTTCATGGTTCAACCTAGTTGAGCCTAGTACTGTGAATGTGGACACATATACACACAGTCTATGAGACGTGCTTTTAACGCCACCCTTGTTTGGGGTGCAAGGTATCTATGGTGAATTAAACCCTATATAGATTCCATGACGGCGTTGAGGTCCTGATTTTATTCTCTGAGGTGGTGTTATAGGGAAGTAAACAAGTTGCATATGTGGATTCTAACCTCAAATGAGAGATATTTGGTGGTGTTTCGTATGCAAGTTGCCTCGGAGAATAACTCTGACTCCCAAAGGGTCTGAGTCTTATTTCTGAAGCAGCATGCAAGATTGCATGTCCCCATGCAGTCTCCAACAAGTGGAATCAATGGATGTTTAATCCATTGGTGTAGGTTTAATAATCGATTTTTCCAACCCATTTTTGGTGTGAACACATGCTTTAGGGTATTCAACTTTTATTCCAGTTGCGAATTATTATTTATATCACAGTACTATCCAATGTATCCATAATTTTGATAATTTGTCATGATAGCTGTTGTGGGTCAAGTCCGCCCAACAATAAAATTTGTTTAAGGGGTGTAATACTAGTAGGTGCGTATAATACGTATTGGATATATTTATGTGGTATTTATATGCGTATGTGTAGGACTAGTATGTGTGCATACTTGAAGGTGTGTATAAAATGAATGTATAATTAGGTATATTGATATGTAAAGTATTGTATAGTTAGTTGGATATATATGAAATGTGTATATGGATGCAAAGTGTTGAATTACGCTAATTAATATTATGTAAGAAATATTAATGGCAATATGTTGCATGAAAATATTAGTTGTATGTCTATAGTAAATTTAAATGTAGAGATATGAATGGATGTTAAAATGATTGTATCTTAATATATATTTGGATGAATGGATATGTATGGTAGTGAGTATTATTGGTAGTGTATACTTTGGTGTATGTTTAATAGGAAGCACGAGAGTTTTGTAATTATTTTGCAATATTGGGAAGTATAGGGTGTTTTGTGTAGAAAGGGGGAACTTATGGCTTTTTCTTTCCATATCTCTCTCCCTCCCTCTCTCTCTCTCTCTCTCTCTCTCTCTCTCTCTCTCTCTTCCCCAATCCCATGAAACCGAACCAGCAAAACAAAGGGGGGATGAGGGCTGCCGAATTTAGGGGAAATGGAGGAGAAAAAGAAGGGGAAAAGAAAGAAAAAAAGAGAAGAAGAAGAGAGAAATTGAACCCTAATTCTTTCCCCCTTTCTCCCCTCTCAATTTCCCCCCTTTCTCTCATCCCCATGGCCAAACCCATGACCCAAAAACTGTCCAAAGCTGGCCGAATTCTGTTCATGCTCCTTTCCTTCAATTTCAAGTCGAAATTCCTTTCTTTCATGCTCCCTTTGAACCTTAATGTTAGCTAGATGTATGTGGGGGAGTTTGGTGCTAGAAGGAGGTGATTTCATGGCTTAGGATGATGTATTTTGGAGTGATGAGGCCAAAAACGGGATTCATGTAGCTTGAGGTGGAGTCTTGGGATTTTTCATGGGAGGATTCTTGGCAAGGCCTCATTTTTAGGTAGGATCCCTACTTGTGCTTTAAATGCTAATTTGGGATTTGTTGTAGATTTGTAGAATTGTAGAATTGATTAGTTCATGATAATAGAATAAAGTTGGTATTTTTAATGTCATCCCATATGTATGTTTGCTAAAGATTGCATTTTTAGGACAAATCCCTTGTAGGTTTTAATAAAATTTTGCAACTTTATGGTAAATTGTTGTGTAGTTCCCTAAAAGCTTCATTTTTAAGAATGATAATGCTAAGATTACTAATGTTGCTAATACTTGCCTATTAGGTACTAAAGTTATTAAAAGTTTACATTGTTGGATATTAAGTTTGCCACAATATGCTAAAGAATGCTTGTAGGTTGGTAAAAAATTGCTAAGTTGCCTAAAGCTAACATTTCTCTTCTTAACATGTGCCTATGGCAATGAGCTTCACACAAAATAAGAAATTATTAGCGATAGTGCCATGATGGACTTAGTGTTAATTAAAAAGGTATTAAATGCATGCAATTTCTATTAGTCTTTATAAAGATGGCATGTTAGTGTAGAATTGTTTAAGGTTTCACCTTTGCATAGACTTCACGTTCATGCAATTCTCATTAGTTGACAAATGTTACATGTTTAGTGAATTGCTTAATCTTGCAACCAAATGTGGGTGTTGTTAAGTAGTTTATAAAATGGGTATTACTTATAAGCTTGCATTTTATTCAAGTCCATTGTAAAGAAAGTGGTGTTGTTGTAATGAAAGTGTCATTCATTCAAGTTCATCGTAATAACGTTTGTAATTCTAAAGTAATTTGTTGTGTGACTCCTCAAAGTTTTCATATTTTTTTAGATGATTCTCCATGTAGCCTATAAGAATTGGGTCTTTTCTATAAAACATAGAATGTTGCTATTAAAGTTGTTTATATGAAATTACCGTTTCAAACCTAATGTTTGCATTTTTGTGACTAAAATGGCCAAATCCTACATGTTGGTTGTTAGAGTTGTCACCTTTTGCTAAAGAATGCTTGTGGGTTGGTAAAAATCGTTACATTGCATAGAGCTAGTATGTTGGTTTGAAATTTTATGCGCAAATGATTCAATTACCCGTAAATGCAAGTGGAGATTGTGAAGGGCAAGTGTATGTTGGACTTGGAGGTTGAAGGTGATGGCATGATGTGGGATTATGTTTACGTGTAAGTGGGATTTGGATTATGGTGGGCATGGATTCATGCGACATGTTGAGTACTACTTGAGAACTTTCATTCATGGCTTTTCTTTTTTACTTTCATTTCAATTAATGCTATATACTAGCCTTGTTATTTAAATGCAATTAGAATTGTGGTTTTTCATGTCACCTTAATATAGCCTGCTTAATGTTATTCTTCATATCACCTCAATGTTGTTACAAACTATTTCCGTTATCGTTGTATGTTAGTTTACTTAACTTAAATTGCTCTCCTTATTGTGTCATCATGAAAAGACCGTGACTTGGATTTGTAAGAATGTTTATTTAGTGCATGTTTGGCCTAACTCTTAGTAAGTAACTCCGGAAAGTGTTAATTGTTAAAATGCCAATTTGGGTATTGTTCTTTCATATGCTTATGCAAGTTGCCACCTTGTAGTTCTTACAAATGAAAGTTGTTATTTTAGTGTAAGCTAATGGCTTAATTAAATCCCATGCACAAGCTCTCATGTTGATAAAGCGTGCTTATAAATGTTGTTCCCTTAATTAAGAATACTACATATGTTGTTAGCTTAATTATCTTATTGTGTAATTGTGTGCAAGTAGCGAAGTTGGTCCTTTATAAGTGGAAATGTGTGGGATGCCCTTTGACATTTCGGCCATGGGCCTTTCGTGTGTCTTTTGATAGTACGATCTTTGGTTTCCTAATGCGATAGTTGAATTTGTTGTGTTGCAAAAGATGGATGAATTGCTCCATGTACATGTGGTTATGGGTTCCTTTGGGATATGGTAATGAAAGAATGGCTTGATGAAGTTGGAAATGGATGGTTACATATGTGGAAATGGAAAGTGCATTGGTTTCATGAATATGTGAGAGTGAGATATTGCTTTAGTCCTCCTAAAGGAGGGTGGCACGGGTTGGGGGAATTCCGAAGTATCGGGCAGGCCTATGGGATGGACTGGTTGTGATGTATTTGGTGGTTTTGTGTGGTGGGTACACTTGCATTCCTGACGGGCTAGCGCGGCGGGGAATGTAGAGTGGTACCCGAGGCTCCTGACGGGCTAGCGCGGCGGGGAGTCCTCTTTGCTCTCCCACACAGTTGGGAGAGGTCCAGTCCCATATGCCGTATTCGATATTAGGATTACAAAAGCTAACATTGTATGTAATTGATTGACTGACCCTCATTTATGCCTTAGTAGAACCTGTTATTATTTATTGTTACGATCGTTACCCCTCCCCTTATACCATCTGCTATGGTTCACTTGATTTCTGTGAATTTCCTTTATGCAGTTTTGTTCCTTTTCATTGTCTGATGATTCTATGTTTGTCACGACCCGCTTCCCGAAAATGGAGGCGAGGCGTGAGAAGGTCCGCTCGAGCGTGGAGCTGTGAAGCTACACGCCCGATAAGCGTAATTAGTATAAGCAGGTCCCTGTAATTACAATCGAAACAACAACAATAATAATAATAGCATGAGACGGATATGAAATACCAATCCCAAAGTTTGTCCACAAAATATTCAACATCACAGAAAAGCCACCAGGCTAAAAGAAAGAGTCTAAAGGCCCAGAACAAGGCCAAACAAAAGAACTACGACATAACGAAGTATGGGTGCTACGCACCGATAACAAAACAACTATCTAACAAAAGTAAAACACTCGAAGGCACTAGGGCTGGTCCCCGGTGTCCACAAAGTCCTCGCCCAACACGGGCGCAAGCTCGGCGTCCGCAAACAACTCACCCTCAGCAAGCAACTCAGGCTCAGGGTCTAACATGCGTCACCCAAAAGAGAAAGGGGCACATGTCAGCAAGTCAAAAAGACTTGAGCAAGGAAACTGAAAGTGACTAACAGCCTAGCATGTGTAACATTAAGCGATGACATGGCAGTTAAGTATGATGCAACAGTTTAAAAGAGACAAGCATGCACAATGTAGCAAAAGCTACCAAATCACTAATCACTTATCATTTAACACTTATCACTTATCACTTATCACTTAGTGCATAGAGGGTCCACCTGCTGGCCAACTCAGGGCTCAGTCCGCTTATCTCTATCACTATTAATCACTTGTGCACTAAAGAGAGTCCACCTGCTGGCCGGAGTGGCGGATCAGGCCAACTCGGGGCTCAGTCCGCTTATCTCTTACCCCACCCATATGTGTCGAGCAGTTGGGGTTACCAACTCACTAAGCTCGCTTCTGGAACACGAGCCAGGAAGTGTATTTGGCATAGGGGTGCACCTAGCCGGTATCCGAGCGTTGGGGTTTCCAACTACATGGCTCGCTTCTGGAACACGAGCCAGGAATATAACATTGTAGCGTGTGCTACACAATCACAATAATTAATCACTATGCAATGACATGAACAAATGATTGCGTACCGTTAATTGAAATTAAACGTGACATACTAGCATGATGAGGGTGACGGACCAAGCTTCGTTGTCAAGCTAGGTCAAATGCGTCTAAACGGCTATCCTTTCACCGTTTAGTCTCTTTTACGCTAAAGCAAGGTAAATGGCCTAAGACACGGCCTAAATTAAGAGATGCAAGTTTCACTTGCCTATCACCGGGGTTGACGGTTTCGAAAGTTCGTTTCCGCGGATGCTAGCCTACGGGGAATCGCTGTTATGGGGAACAATCATCAAAACACAAATATTTTATTAGGGTTTCATAAAAATTACAATAGGTTAGGAAAACATCGGTGAATCGATTTCTTACCGAGAGGAGGCGGAAGAAACACTTCGGGGAACCCTAGGATCAGATCTGGAAAAGATTGGAGAAGTTTGGGGAAACTAGGGTTTTGGGGGATTTTGGGGATTTGATGGGTTTTGGTGAGATTTTGGGGAAGATGAGAGGTAGATAGGGTAGATGGATGGTTTGGATGATGGATTTAGGGCTTGGAATGAAGCAATGGAGCTTGGAGGAAGGTGGTGGATCAATGGGGGCGATTTTAGGGTTTAGGGTCGAGTTGGAGGGGAAGAAAACGTTTGGGTTGGGTATTTATAGGCTAGGCTGGCGGCTAGGGCAAAACTAGGGTTTACAGCACTAGTTAGTCGGTCAAAGAACAACCACTGACCGACTAGTTTGACAACTAGTCGGTCGGTCGACCAACGCAGACCGACTAAGTGTAAACAGTAGCTACAGGTGAAATTAGGATTCTAGAGTTAGTCGGTCCATGAACAAATACTGACCGACTAGTTTGGCAACTAGTCGGTCGATGAACGTTCTTAGACCGACTAAGAGTAAACAGTAACTGATACAAAAATAATTTGATGAGTTAGTCGGTTCAAGAAGCATTGCTGACCGACTAGTTTGCAACCTAGTCGGTCAACCAACGTTCTTAGACCGACTAACGATAAACAGTAACTCCTGAGAAATTTAGAAAGCTAACTAGTCGGTCCAAGAAGGATTACCGACCGACTGGATCGTCATCTAGTCGGTCGGTGGCCCTTCTTACACCGGCTAATGAGCACAGAAAGTACCGATACGGAGCGCGGGGCCCCGGGATCGATTCCTAAGACTCCTAGGCTTGATCTAATAGTTAGATACGACCGTTATGAAGCCCGTCACGAGTGACAAACTTCGAAATCGACAATCCTAAGAAAGAAGCGAGAAAATACGACGAATCGATCGAAAATGAAAACTACGGAGGCGAAAACCACACAAGAGGAGAAAATCCACCAAAACATATATTATAATACATAAAATCCAGATACATGAAAAGCAGTCGTTACATCCTCCCCAACTTAAGAAAAATTCCGTCCTCGGAATTTCCAAAACTCACGAGTCCGGAAACAAAAGTGGAAAACGCTCTCGCATCTCATCCTCATTCTCCCAAGTAGACTCTCCAGGTGAACCGTGTCGCCACATCACCCTCACAAGATTAACAATCTTGTTCCGAAGCGATTTCTGACGCCTGTCCAGAATCTGCACTGGATGCTGGTCATACGTCATATCGGGGCGAACGGTAATCTCCGAAAAATCCACCGCATGAGACGGATCGCTAATGTATCGACGAAGCTGCGACACATGGAAAACATTGTGAACTCCTTCCAAAGACGGCGGCAAGGCCAAGCGATAAGCTACCTCGCCAACCCTCTCCAAAACGTCAAACGGTCCAATGTATCGCGGGCTCAACTTTCCACGCTTCCCAAAACGAATCACACCACGATTCGGGGAAATCTTCAAAAACACATGGTCACCCGGCTGAAACTCCAAAGGACGATGTTTAGCATCCGCCCAATGCTTAAAATGGTCCTGAGCAATTCTCAACCTCTCCCGAATATTCCTGACGATATCCACGGCCTCCACGATCATCTCAGGTCCCAACAACTCCCGATCACCAACGTCATCCCAACTCAATGGCGATCGACATTTTCTCCCATAAAGAGCGGCGAAAGGCGCCATGCCAATACTCGCCTGGAAACTGTTGTTGTAAGAGAACTCCACCAAGTGTAGATGGTCCTCCCACGAACCCTTGAAATCCAACATGCACGCCCTCAGCATGTCTTCCAAAATCTGGATCGTCCTCTCGGACTGGCCATCCGTCTGCGGATGGTACGCCGTGCTGAAACTCAGACGCGTACCCAAACTCTTCTGCAAACTCTGCCAAAACTGAGATGTGAACCTCGTGTCTCTGTCCGACACGATACTCACGGGGACTCCATGAAGTCGCACGACTTCCTCCATATATCTCCTCGCTAGCACCTCCGTGGACTGTCCCACTCGGAACGGAATGAAGTGCGCAGATTTGGTCAACCGATCCACGATCACCCAAATCGCGTCATTCTGCTTCGGACTCCGAGGTAGTCCAGTCACGAAATCCATAGTGATGTGCTGCCACTTCCACTCCGGAATCGGAAGCGGTTGTAGCAACCCAGCCGTACGCTGATGCTCCGCCTTCACTTGCTGGCAAACCAAACACTTGGCTACACTCCGAGCCACACTCCTCTTCATGCCATGCCACCAATAATTCAGACGAAGATCCTGGTACATCTTGGTGCCACCAGGATGCACAGAATACGGCGAACTGTGTGCCTCCACCATCAACTCCTCTCTAATATCCCCAGCCGGCACACACAACCTGGCTCCAAACCTCAGCGAGCCGTCCGCATGAATCAAAAAGTCAGTCCGTAGACCGGCTTCCACCATCTCCCGAATCCTCACCAGCTTCGGATCCTCTGCCTGGCCAGCCTTAATCCGATCCACGATCGTCGACTGTACCTGCATGTACATCAACGAAGAAGCCTCCCCAGGAAGGACAATTTCCACTCCAGACTCGTAAAAATCCTGCTGCAATCTCCACTGCGAGGTCAAAATCATCACCGCTGGCAGCCTACTCAAAGCATCTGGAACCACATTCACCTTGCCAGGGTGATACTGCAAATCAATATCATAATCCGCCATAAGCTCCAACCATCGACGCTGTCGCATGTTGAGCTCCTTCTGAGTGAAAATATACTTCAAGCTTTTGTGATCGGTGAAAATCTTCACTTTCTCACTCAGCAAGAAGTGCCTCCAAATCTTAAGAGCAAACACAACGGCAGCCAACTCCAAATCATGCGTCGGATAATTCTTCTCATGAACCTTAAGCTGACGAGACGCATACGCCACAACATGCCCATGCTGATGCAACACACAACCGAGACCCTTGCCGGAAGCATCGCAAAAGATCTCAAATCCACCGCTGCGATCAGGCACAACCAAAATAGGGGCAGTCGTCAACCTCTCCTTCAGAACACCAAAAGCACTCTCACAATCACCCGACCAAACATAAGCAACATCCTTCCGCGTCAACCTGGTCATCGGCTCAGCAATACGAGAAAAGTCCTTAATGAATCGCCGATAATAACCAGCAAGTCCGAGAAAACTCCGAATCTCAGACGCAGACGACGGAACAGGCCACTCCCTGATGGCCCTAATCTTCTCGGGATCCACTGAAATACCACCTCCAGACACCACATGCCCCAGAAAAGCAACTCTATCCAGCCAAAACTCGCACTTCGAAAACTTAGCATACAAACGATGCTTCCTCAAAATCTCCAACACCGTCCTCAAGTGCGAGGCATGCTCTTCCTCCGACTTTGAATATATCAGAATGTCGTCAATAAAGATAACGACAAACTTATCCAAAAAGTCGTAGAAAATCAGGTTCATCAGATTCATGAAAACTGCGGGCGCGTTAGTTACGCCGAAAGGCATAACCACAAACTCATAGTGTCCATACTTCGTCCTGAAAGCCGTCTTCGGAACATCTCCCTTCTTTACCTTCAACTGATGATAACCACTCCTCAAATCCAACTTAGAAAACACCCTCGAACCTCCAAGCTGATCAAAAATATCATCAATGCGAGGCAACGGGTATTTATTCTTAATGGTCACCGCATTCAACTCCCGATAGTCCACGCACATGCGACGCGTACCATCCTTCTTCTTTACCAGCAACACCGGTGCTCCCCACGGAGACACACTAGGATTAATATAACCCTTCTACAACAGCTCATCCAACTGCTTCCGCAACTCTTCCAATTCTGCAGGTGCCATACGATAAGGCGCCTTCGAAATCGGCTGCGCACCTGGAACAAGATCGATAGAAAATTCCAAAGCTCGATCAGGCGGCAAACCAGACATCTCCTCGGGGAAGACGTCGCCAAAATCTCGCACCACAGCTGGCCACTCCAGCTCCATCTGCATAGCCACCGCCTCCACCGGCCTGGCTCGAAATCTGACAGGACCAAGCGAACTGCTACCACGACTGAACTCAAACACTGGATGTCCGGGAATCTCGAACACCACCTTCTTCCTTCGACAGTCAATCGTAGCATAGAAGCTCGCAAGCCAATCCATCCCAAAGACCGCATCGTAGTTGGTGATGTTGTGGACAATAAAATCAGCATAAAGCTCATGTCCACAAACCACCACAGAGCAAGGACTGCACCCACGATGCACCGTGACTATTCCATTCCCTGTAACGATATTCCAACTCTTGGAGAGAGGGGATGTCGACAAGGAATGCTTCTCCACGAAGCTCTGGGCCAAAATGCACATCGATGCACCAGAGTCAAAGAGGACTCGGGCGGGGAACGTGCAAACCAAAACCACACCTAACAAACAGTCTAATCAATCAAATCTTACTCTAGCAACATTCATACACAAGCAACCAACATAATTTAACAATCAATTAATTAAGGAAGGAACAATCTAAATCGAAAGTTACCTGCAATGACCTCATCCATGGTCGAGATCTCCTCCTCGGTCATCAGAAATGCCTGCCTCCTCGGCGGAGCAGCCCGCTCAAAAGCCTGCCTCTGCGGGACGAGGGGCACCCCACGACCAGCGGGCACCGGAGCTCTCTGCTGCAACGGCGGGGCAGCAATAGGTGTCCCCCAAGGTCGCTTCAACCTCGGGCACTCCCTGATAGCATGGACGGGATCTCCACAGGCGATACATTGCCCCAAGAACTTCCTACATGATTCCTTGATATGACCTTCCCTGCCACAGAAATGGCAAACCTTCCGAACAGGCCCTCCTGGCCTCTTGAACTGAACAGGCTGGTTCGGCCTGAATCCAGGTCGAACCACAGTTCTCGCCTGCTCCATAGGCCTCTTCCCAGCGCCAACGATAGACCCCCTCCTCTGGTTCACGAGCAGCTCCTGCCTCTTAGCTGCTACTAGAACCTTCTGATATGACTCCCGGTCATAGGAGGTCACAAAACTCTGGAGCTCCGAGGCAAGTCCCTGAAGGAACCTCTGAGCTCGCTCCTCAGCGTCCTGCACCATCTTTGGTGCAAACCGACTAAGCCTCATGAAGTCCTGGTGGTACTGATCCACCGACGAGTTTCCCTGCTTCAAATCGATAAAACGCTGCAGCATCTCTTCCCTGGCAGCCTTCGGGAAGAACTCACCATTAAATCTGGCCTTGAAGGTAGCCCAGACGATCGGCTCCTCCAACATCTTTTCCTCAGCATCCCACCAATTTCTGGCGTTATCCTTCAGCTGGCGCTTCGCCAAGTCAACCCAACTAACTTCGTTGACCTTGGACATCTTCAGGTTGTCCTCGATATTTCTCATCCATTCATCAGCAGCTAGAGGACCTTCGGTTCCATCAAAATACGCAGGACCCAGCTCTCTGAACTGCTTCGCCCCGGGCTCAGGGCGAGGGGCTTCCACCACCCGAGCAGCTCGAGCCACCGGAGCATTCTGCACCTGCAGCAGCACGCCCTGCTGAACCTGCATCATCTGCAACATCATCCTCATCATCTCCCCATTAGTGGGCTCCCGCTCAGGCTCCTCGTCATGAGGGAGCGCACCACTACCACCCCCACGGGTGATTCGCCTTCCTGCCATCTAATGACGCAGAAAACAAAACAATTAGACTCATAGCTTAGGGCTCAGATGTCGAAATTATTTGTTGGACAATCTTGCATTATTATCGTTATCCCGATATTTACAGTTACAGATGGACCTGCATGGGCCACCACTAAAACCTGTCACGACCCGCTTCCCGAAAATGGAGGCGAGGCGTGAGAAGGTCCGCTCGAGCGTGGAGCTGTGAAGCTACACGCCCGATAAGCGTAATTAGTATAAGCAGGTCCCTGTAATTGCAATCGAAACAACAACAATAATAATAATAGCATGAGACGGATATGAAATACCAATCCCAAAGTTTGTCCACAAAATATTCAACATCACAGAAAAGCCACCAGGCTAAAAGAAAGAGTCTAAAGGCCCAGAACAAGGCCAAACAAAAGAACTACGACATAACGAAGTATGGGTGCTACGCACCGATAACAAAACAACTATCTAACAAAAGTAAAACACTCGAAGGCACTAGGGCTGGTCCCCGGTGTCCACAAAGTCCTCGCCCAACACGGGCGCAAGCTCGGCGTCCGCAAACAACTCACCCTCAGCAAGCAACTCAGGCTCAGGGTCTAACATGCGTCACCCAAAAGAGAAAGGGGCACATGTCAGCAAGTCAAAAAGACTTGAGCAAGGAAACTGAAAGTGACTAACAGCCTAGCATGTGTAACATTAAGCGATGACATGGCAGTTAAGTATGATGCAACAGTTTAAAAGAGACAAGCATGCACAATGTAGCAAAAGCTACCAAATCACTAATCACTTATCATTTAACACTTATCACTTATCACTTATCACTTAGTGCATAGAGGGTCCACCTGCTGGCCAACTCAGGGCTCAGTCCGCTTATCTCTATCACTATTAATCACTTGTGCACTAAAGAGAGTCCACCTGCTGGCCGGAGTGGCGGATCAGGCCAACTCGGGGCTCAGTCCGCTTATCTCTTACCCCACCCATATGTGTCGAGCAGTTGGGGTTACCAACTCACTAAGCTCGCTTCTGGAACACGAGCCAGGAAGTGTATTTGGCATAGGGGTGCACCTAGCCGGTATCCGAGCGTTGGGGTTTCCAACTACATGGCTCGCTTCTGGAACACGAGCCAGGAATATAACATTGTAGCGTGTGCTACACAATCACAATAATTAATCACTATGCAATGACATGAACAAATGATTGCGTACCGTTAATTGAAATTAAACGTGACATACTAGCATGATGAGGGTGACGGACCAAGCTTCGTTGTCAAGCTAGGTCAAATGCGTCTAAACGGCTATCCTTTCACCGTTTAGTCTCTTTTACGCTAAAGCAAGGTAAATGGCCTAAGACACGGCCTAAATTAAGAGATGCAAGTTTCACTTGCCTATCACCGGGGTTGACGGTTTCGAAAGTTCGTTTCCGCGGATGCTAGCCTACGGGGAATCGCTGTTATGGGGAACAATCATCAAAACACAAATATTTTATTAGGGTTTCATAAAAATTACAATAGGTTAGGAAAACATCGGTGAATCGATTTCTTACCGAGAGGAGGCGGAAGAAACACTTCGGGGAACCCTAGGATCAGATCTGGAAAAGATTGGAGAAGTTTGGGGAAACTAGGGTTTTGGGGGATTTTGGGGATTTGATGGGTTTTGGTGAGATTTTGGGGAAGATGAGAGGTAGATAGGGTAGATGGATGGTTTGGATGATGGATTTAGGGCTTGGAATGAAGCAATGGAGCTTGGAGGAAGGTGGTGGATCAATGGGGGCGATTTTAGGGTTTAGGGTCGAGTTGGAGGGGAAGAAAACGTTTGGGTTGGGTATTTATAGGCTAGGCTGGCGGCTAGGGCAAAACTAGGGTTTACAGCACTAGTTAGTCGGTCAAAGAACAACCACTGACCGACTAGTTTGACAACTAGTCGGTCGGTCGACCAACGCAGACCGACTAAGTGTAAACAGTAGCTACAGGTGAAATTAGGATTCTAGAGTTAGTCGGTCCATGAATAAATACTGACCGACTAGTTTGGCAACTAGTCGGTCGATGAACGTTCTTAGACCGACTAAGAGTAAACAGTAACTGATACAAAAATAATTTGATGAGTTAGTCGGTTCAAGAAGCATTGCTGACCGACTAGTTTGCAACCTAGTCGGTCAACCAACGTTCTTAGACCGACTAACGATAAACAGTAACTCCTGAGAAATTTAGAAAGCTAACTAGTCGGTCCAAGAAGGATTACCGACCGACTGGATCGTCATCTAGTCGGTCGGTGGCCCTTCTTACACCGGCTAATGAGCACAGAAAGTACCGATACGGAGCGCGGGGCCCCGGGATCGATTCCTAAGACTCCTAGGCTTGATCTAATAGTTAGATACGACCGTTATGAAGCCCGTCACGAGTGACAAACTTCGAAATCGACAATCCTAAGAAAGAAGCGAGAAAATACGACGAATCGATCGAAAATGAAAACTACGGAGGCGAAAACCACACAAGAGGAGAAAATCCACCAAAACATATATTATAATACATAAAATCCAGATACATGAAAAGCAGTCGTTACAATGTTCCTTCTTATGCCACGTGCGATAATGTGATAACACCAACATTCCCTAAATTAATATTTATGTGGATGAGTTGGGTTTCCTGCTTGGACACGCTTTGACGTGCTCCAATTGTTGACTTTTCAGGCCTTTGATTTGGTTGCTGGAGTTGGAGTTGTGGTTGAAGAGCTGGAGTTGTGGGTTGGTTGGTGAGGGGAGAGGATGAGAGACTTGTACTCTTGGGGTTTGTTTGGGGAGAGTGGGATTTCGTGCATAAATGGATGTATTAGACCTATGTGACGATTAAAGATCAAAGTTTTTCTTTAGTTTCAGTTGTTGTCCTTGGGTTGGTGCAGTGTTTCCTATGATTCTCTCTGTGAGTTCTGTGATGTGTTGTTGGTTTGTTTCTTAGGAACATTACATGTACTATCCTAGCAGTGCGCAGTGAGCCTGCTGTTTCCTTGTATTTTTCCTTTCTCTCTTCGTAACACTCGCTACTCTGGGAGATCCTGGGACGGAGACGTACCTCCTGGGTATCCTGGGGAGCGGGTCGTTACATTTGGTGGCACATGCAGGTCATGCACTGCGGGTGCGTACGGATAGTGCGTGTCATGTTCCTGAAGGGGTAGCCGAGTCCTAAGGTGGGTAGGTGACTATGACTAGATGAGACCTCCTAGGTGTCATATGTCGTGTGCTGCTACGTCTGTTCGTGTGAATAGTACACGATATTATTGTTCATAGATCTGGATATGTGGAATGTATTATTATGGTTGTGGAAGTATGTGTCGTTTGCCTATATGAGAATGTGACTATAGGTTTTTTTTGTGAAAATATTAGTATGTGCATATATGACTATGGGTATATAGATGCCTAGCAGTAGTGTAAGTTTGTTTGTCTGGAGTGTTAAGTATGTGTACTCGTAGGAGTACGTATTGTGTTTGTAATTGTATGTGTAATTGCATAGATGTGTATTCCTAAATAGCTGTATATGTATATGGTGATTGTGTATGTTGGTGGTGTATGTAGTATGTGATGTGTATTATGCCCAGTATTGTAGATAATATGGATATGTGTGTACATCGGTCTACGCTATGTATGTAGGAGGTGCATATATGGGTATTGTATGAGTATTTCATAGTTAAATATATTAGATGGTTTGAAGTGGTACGGCTGTTCGTATGTATTAGTGTATATGTTTTGTATATTAGGTGTAGGTATGGTATGTATAACTGCGTGGCATTGGATTGATATTAGGTACTACATATATGGTATAGTATGGATTGGATGAGTACTTATTGTATGTACATATCTTAGTGCTAGGCTATGTGTAGTTGAAAATAGCTGGGATTAGAATGTATGATAGTAGTAGCCTTTAGATATGGGTGTCTATGTGTATTCGTATTATGTAGTGCACTTCTAACGTGGATGTATGTATAGTCAGTAGCGCGGTATCGAACGATGGTGTTGGTGTGTGTGAGATATACAGTTATATAGTTAGATATAGTAGTATTTTGTTGATATATTCATCTGGATCTGTTCTATTTCTATATGTGCGTAGATGTATATGTGGGTATGAGAGTACAAAGTTGCGTATAAGTGTGTATCGGTTTATGTATTGATGTGTCCTACTTACATGTCCCTATGTGTAGATTAGATCCCGACATATTAGTATGTATCATGGTGTTCCCACTTGGATCTTTTGAGTGCATGTAGTGTCCGTGAGTATTATGACTACTAGTTATGTGCTTAAGTATATGTATCTGTATAAATAGCATGGGTATGGGTGCCTTATGTAAGTAGTATGGGTGTCAAATTGTAATGTATTGTATGCACATTCGTGGTGATACATGTGTGAAGATTTGGATGATTACTGGGATGCATACTTGGCTGCATATTTGTATTTATACTTGGATGTATATGCGGAGCATAAATGGGTGTGTGACATGCCACTTGTGATGGTGTCTAGACTGCAAGGAAGTAAACTGCGTGGAGGTGTGCGTGCCTATAAATACGTACGTTGTGGGTGTGTCAAATGTATTGTTATGTTGTGATAGGAGTTGATATTCTAGTGTACTTACGTCATTATATGGACTTGTATTATGCATATGTGAATTCATCTTTGCTTTTGTGTGTACTAAATTATGTGTGAGATAGACTATTTGTACAGTATTCTATTGTATGTGTGGATTGTATTAATGTAGTCATTATTGGTGTATGTATTAGTTGTTTCTTAGTTGTATGTATGGAGGTATACTAGCCGTTGTATATATTCGTTGTAGTTGTAGGTGTAACTATATACTATTTGTTGCAGGTATAGATAATAGTTATATGGATAGTAGTTGTATCTACGGATGTATAGTATAGAAGTCTGTCTGCTAGAGTATATTTGTGTATGTGGATATTGTAAACATAAGTCTATGTCTATAGTGAGTGCCTATATACCTACTTCTACAGGGGTATCCTTGTACACATGTCAGAGCATGTGGTGTGAATAGTTGTGTGCTCATATAGATATCCGTATGTGATTAATTAGATGTGTGTATTTAAGCGTTTATTGGTGTGTACGTGTTTCTATAGGTTTATATGGGGATATTGGCCTTATAGTTGTGTATGCCTCTTTGTTGTATGTGATACAGATTGTATGGGATTGATGAGTTTTAGCTTTGTCTTATATTATGCAATAGTTTATGTATGCATGGGGTGGGGTAACTTTTAGTGTTTATCATCCCTAGGTTGACCTGTCTAGAAAGTCCGAGGGCGGACTTTATCTTTAAGGTGGGTAGATTGTAATACCCCTAAGTGTGTAATACTAGTAAGTGCGTATAATACGTATTGGATATATTTATGTGGTATTTATATGCGTATGTGTAGGACTAGTATGTGTGCATACTTGAAGGTGTGTATAAAATGAATGTATAATTAGGTATATTGATATGTAAAGTATTGTATAGTTAGTTGGATATATATGAAATGTGTATATGGATGCAAAGTGTTGAATTACGCTAATTAATATTATGTAAGAAATATTAATGGCAATATGTTGCATGAAAATATTAGTTGTATGTCTATAGTAAATTTAAATGTAGAGATATGAATGGATGTTAAAATGATTGTATCTTAATATATATTTGGATGAATGGATATGTATGGTAGTGAGTATTATTGGTAGTGTATACTTTGGTGTATGTTTAATAGGAAGCACGAGAGTTTTGTAATTATTTTGCAATATTGGGAAGTATAGGGTGTTTTGTGTAGAAAGGGGGAACTTATGGCTTTTTCTTTCCATATCTCTCTCCTTCTCTCTCTCTCTCTCTCTCTTCCCCAATCCCATGAAACCGAACCAGCAAAACAAAGGGGGGATGAGGGCTGCCGAATTTGGGGGAAATGGAGGAGAAAAAGAAGGGGAAAAGAAAGAAAAAAAGAGAAGAAGAAGAGAGAAATTGAACCCTAATTCTTTCCCCCTTTCTCCCCTCTCAATTTCCCCCCTTTCTCTCATCCCCATGGCCAAACCCATGACCCAAAAACTGTCCAAAGCTGGCCGAATTCTGTTCATGCTCCTTTCCTTCAATTTCAAGTCGAAATTCCTTTCTTTCATGCTCCCTTTGAACCTTAATGTTAGCTAGATGTATGTGGGGGAGTTTGGTGCTAGAAGGAGGTGATTTCATGGCTTAGGATGATGTATTTTGGAGTGATGAGGCCAAAAAACGGGATTCATGTAGCTTGAGGTGGAGTCTTGGGATTTTTCATGGGAGGATTCTTGGCAAGGCCTCATTTTTAGGTAGGATCCCTACTTGTGCTTTAAATGCTAATTTGGGATTTGTTGTAGATTTGTAGAATTGTAGAATTGATTAGTTCATGATAATAGAATAAAGTTGGTATTTTTAATGTCATCCCATATGTATGTTTGCTAAAGATTGCATTTTTAGGACAAATCCCTTGTAGGTTTTAATAAAATTTTGCAACTTTATGGTAAATTGTTGTGTAGTTCCCTAAAAGCTTCATTTTTAAGAATGATAATGCTAAGATTACTAATGTTGCTAATACTTGCCTATTAGGTACTAAAGTTATTAAAAGTTTACATTGTTGGATATTAAGTTTGCCACAATATGCTAAAGAATGCTTGTAGGTTGGTAAAAAATTGCTAAGTTGCCTAAAGCTAACATTTCTCTTCTTAACATGTGCCTATGGCAATGAGCTTCACACTAAATAAGAAATTATTAGCGATAGTGCCATGATGGACTTAGTGTTAATTAAAAAGGTATTAAATGCATGCAATTTCTATTAGTCTTTATAAAGATGGCATGTTAGTGTAGAATTGTTTAAGGTTTCACCTTTGCATAGACTTCACGTTCATGCAATTCTCATTAGTTGACAAATGTTACATGTTTAGTGAATTGCTTAATCTTGCAACCAAATGTGGGTGTTGTTAAGTAGTTTATAAAATGGGTATTACTTATAAGCTTGCATTTTATTCAAGTCCATTGTAAAGAAAGTGGCGTTGTTGTAATGAAAGTGTCATTCATTCAAGTTCATCGTAATAACGTTTGTAATTCTAAAGTAATTTGTTGTGTGACTCCTCAAAGTTTTCATATTTTTTTTAGATGATTCTCCATGTAGCCTCTAAGAATTGGGTCTTTTCTATAAAACATAGAATGTTGCTATTAAAGTTGTTTATATGAAATTACCGTTTCAAACCTAATGTTTGCATTTTTGTGACTAAAATGGCCAAATCCTACATGTTGGTTGTTAGAGTTGTCACCTTTTGCTAAAGAATGCTTGTGGGTTGGTAAAAATCGTTACATTGCATAGAGCTAGTATGTTGGTTTGAAATTTTATGCGCAAAGGATTCAGTTACCCGTAAATGCAAGGGGAGATTGTGAAGGGCAAGTGTATGTTGGACTTGGAGTTTGAAGGTGATGGCATGATGTGGGATTATGTTTACGTGTAAGTGGGATTTGGATTATGGTGGGCATGGATTCATGCGACATGTTGAGTACTACTTGAGAACTTTCATTCATGGCTTTTCTTTTTTTACTTTCATTTCAATTAATGCTATATACTAGCCTTGTTATTTAAATGCAATTAGAATTGTGGTTTCTCATGTCACCTTAATATAGCCTGCTTAATGTTATTCTTCATGTCACCTCAATGTTGTTACAAACTATTTCCGTTATCGTTGTATGTTAGTTTACTTAACTTAAATTGCTCTCCTTATTGTGTCATCATGAAAAGACCGTGACTTGGATTTGTAAGAATGTTTATTTAGTGCATGTTTGGCCTAACTCTTAGTAAGTAACTCCGGAAAGTGTTAATTGTTAAAATGCCAATTTGGGTATTGTTCTTTCATATGCTTATGCAAGTTGCCACCTTGTAGTTCTTACAAATGAAAGTTGTTATTTTAGTGTAAGCTAATGGCTTAATTAAATCCCATGCACAAGCTCTCATGTTGATAAAGCGTGCTTATAAATGTTGTTCCCTTAATTAAGAATACTACCTATGTTGTTAGCTTAATTATCTTATTGTGTAATTGTGTGCAAGTAGCGAAGTTGGTCCTTTATAAGTGGAAATGTGTGGGATGCCCTTTGACATTTCGGCCATGGGCCTTTCGTGTGTCTTTTGATAGTACGATCTTTGGTTTCCTAATGCGATAGTTGAATTTGTTGTGTTGCAAAAGATGGATGAATTGCTCCATGTACATGTGGTTATGGGTTCCTTTGGGATATGGTAATGAAAGAATGGCTTGATGAAGTTGGAAATGGATGGTTACATATGTGGAAATGGAAAGTGCATTGGTTTCATGAATATGTGAGAGTGAGATAGTGCTTTAGTCCTCCTAAAGGAGGGTGGCACGGGTTGGGGGAATTCCGAAGTATCGGGTAGGCCTATGGGATGGACTGGTTGTGATGTCTTTGGTGGTTTTGTGTGGTGGGTACACTTGCATTCCTGACGTGCTAGCGCGGCGGGGAATGTAGAGTGGTACCCGAGGCTCCTGACGGGCTAGCGCGGCGGGGAGTCCTCTTTGCTCTCCCACACAGTTGGGAGAGGTCCAGTCCCATATGCCGTATTCGATATTAGGATTACAAAAGCTAACATTGTATGTAATTGATTGACTGACCCTCATTTATGCCTTAGTAGAACCTGTTATTATTTATTGTTACGATCGTTACCCCTCCCCTTATACCATCTGCTATGGTTCACTTGATTTCTGTGAATTTCCTTTATGCAGTTTTGTTCCTTTTCATTGTCTGATGATTCTATGTTCCTTCTTATGCCACGTGCAATAATGTGATAACACCAACATTCCCTAAATTAATATTTATGTGGATGAGTTGGGTTTCCTGCTTGGACACGCTTTGACGTGCTCCAATTGTTGACTTTTCAGGCCTTTGATTTGGTTGCTGGAGTTGGAGTTGTGGTTGAAGAGCTGGAGTTGTGGGTTGGTTGGTGAGGGGAGAGGATGAGAGACTTGTACTCTTGGGGTTTGTTTGGGGAGAGTGGGATTTCGTGCATAAATGGATGTATTAGACCTATGTGACGATTAAAGATCAAAGTTTCTCTTTAGTTTCAGTTGTTGTCCTTGGGTTGGTGCAGTGTTTCCTATGATTCTCTATGTGAGTTCTGTGATGTGTTGTTGGTTTGTTTCTTAGGAACATTACATGTACTATCCTAGCAGTGCGCAGTGAGCCTGCTGTTTCCTTGTATTTTTCCTTTCTCTCTTCGTAACACTCGCTACTCTGGGAGATCCTGGGACGGAGACGTACCTCCTGGGTATCCTGGGGAGCGGGACGTTACAGAACACATGCTTCAGGGTATTCAACTTTTATTCCAGTTGCGAATTATTATTTATATCACAGTACTATCAAATGTATCCATAATTTTGATAATTTTTCATGATAGCTGTTGTGGGTCAAGTCCGCCTAACAATAAAATTTGTTTAAGGGGAATCAAGTGTACAATGATTACAAGTAGTTGGGTTGTAGTAGAGGCTAATACACCTTAGGATGTGCTTTGTAGGCGAAGGATACAAAGTTGCCGATTGGTCGTCGATCGCCTGGTAGGTGGGCCGAGCTTCCTGCGGGAAGAACAGCTCGCCAGAAAGGATGGGTTGGTTGTCAACCCACAGACTCTCTGATGGTTAAGTCAGTAAATGACTCTTTAAGGAGTAGGTCGAACACACTGGCCGATCTTAAAGTGGGTCAGCTTTTCGTGGCGAGCTTAAGTGGAAGGCACAGATAGTGACGGGAAATCGAATCCCACACCTAAGTAGTTTTGATGATGAGCATACCAAATGATGTTAATGTACTTATAAACACTATCTAAAGTGTGCAGGTTGTGCGATCATTAGATTTACGCATACTCCGAAGAATCTCAACTACCCTAAGAGGATGGAGACAAATTTGATAGCTCTAAATTAAGCACAAGTGAAGCTCAAAGATGAAGCGCATGGAACTTGCTCAAGCATAATGAAAGATGACCTCAAATTCAAAGTGAAGCGCGCATCTACATCAACATCTGATCGTCTTCACGAAGTCTTCATTTAAGTCTAGTGTGTGAGTTGGTCTTTATATGAATATGTTAAAGCCAAGTCTTATTCCGCATACACATACACACAAAATTATTTACGAAACAAAAGTTTTTAAACTCGTTTTTAAAACTCTTTAAGTGCATAGCTATTCGCTTAATTCTTCATAGTCAATCTCCAGACACCCAGGAGTTGATTACATGTCTTTTCAACTGAGTTTCAGTGAAAACATGCTCTGGGAGTCGACTACCAAAGGAGGGAGTCGACTACCAGCTGTGAGCAGAGTTTTCAGTGAAAACTCTCTTAGAGTCGACTACCATCTATGTTTTTGCTGCGTTTTGACTTCCTAATTTCACTTTCATTTTCTTGATTTATTGGCTGAAGGCAAATGTTTTTGAATTTCAAAAACGCTTTTGAAACTTTATAAATAGAGCCTCTTGAGAACATTTCTAAACACCAATTCTCTATCATTTTTGAGCTAAAGCTATATTCTTAAAATTTCTCAATCGCTCTCAATTGCTCTCATCTTCATAGCCAAAATTCTGGTTCTAAATTTCTGATCTCAATTTTTTAAATCTGAAATTCTTTCTGAGATCTATTTTATTTTTGGATTTTGAAAATTGTTTTTCAAAATCTCTCACTCTTGATTTAATATTCTTTGAAGGATTTTTGAAAAACAAAAAGGATCTAGATCACATCGAATCAAACTATATTCTTTGTGTGATCTAAGATCACTTTGAATTCTTTTAGCAACATAAGCACATTTGTAATATTATACTGGCTATAGAATTTCTGTTGGGTGTAAACCAATCTCCATCAAATATTGTGGAGAATTGGATCTTGTTTTTATTTGGGATTCTCTTTGTGATAAGGGTTGTGAAAATCCTAAACAAGTCTAGGTGGTTGGAAATCCTGGTAGGGATACTAGGTGGTTGGAAATCCTAGGGTGTGAAGCTAGGTAATTGTATTGCCAAGGCAATAGTGTATTGAATCTCGTACCATATTGGTCGGAGACTGGACGTACCCAGGTTGCGGGGAACCAGTATAAAAATATCTTGTCTCTGCGTGCTTTCTGAGTTCTTTTATTTATTTGTGCAAGAATTCATTTATTGTTAATATATCATCTTTGTAATCATTTATTATTATATTACAAAGTTGTTCTCTTTATTTCGCGGTATTAGTATCTCTCTGATTGTAATATTCATCAGTTTGTAATTATTCTTTGTAAGTGTTCTATATTACTTTGTTGATAAAGAACCAAGCATTGATCACTCTACTTGGTTTCTTAGGCAATATTGGAAGGAAATTATTGTGTTATAATTATTAAAATAAAAAGTTTTATAATTCATACAACACTATTCAACCACCTTCTATTGTTGTTTGCCATCCACAGGATCCAAAAGATATATGGACGATATCCGACATTATTGTATTGAATGTAAGTTTATGATTTCAACTAACCAACCCACTCATTGGTGGCTAGAGGGGGGTATTTATAGTGTCGAGATTCGATTGATCGACGTCTAATCAACTGGCGCTTCTGCTTAGCAGGAGCATTAGTGGGGACACGATTGGTCGGCGAGGGTGTCAGAGATATTTATCGAACCGCCTCAACCTAGCATTAAATGGGTGTCAGAGGGTGTCAGAGATATTTATGTATTAATGGAGACGCAACATGCAAATATCAGTTCTCGTCTTTAACCTCTAGCATTAATTGGAGGTGTATGTGGCTCTACGTCACCATGTCAGAGATATTTGTTATTGCTAGGTCTCCCCCAGAGAGCGCCAAGCTCGGCGTCCGAGCTTGGCATCCCTAGCCTTTCTTCGTTCGTGCTTCTAGTTTGATGGGCATGCAAGCTTCTTCTACGCTAGGCAAGCGAGCCTCCCGCTCATCCAGCTGCCGATCTCTTCTTTTGACTTTCTCGGCGAGATTTCCGTCGACAAGGCGAGCTTCCCAGTGGTAGGGGCGAGCTTCTCATTTGGGCTTGTTCTCACTCCGGCTGATCGGTGTTTGGGCTTCAACTATTCGGGCCTTTATTTTCAAGGTCGGCAATAAGGCTGTAACGATTGCCCCTGTCATTCGAGCTCGAATCGGCAAGCCCGGCTCAGCTTGGATGACGTGTCGTACCCCACTGGATGAGGGCTGGTCGGCGGCATTAAATGCGAATTGACTACCAAATCTCTATATTTTTAGGTTATCATGACGATTTGGGGATGGGGAGAATCGAGGCATCCGACCGTTCGGAGCGTGACACATGGCTGATTAGATCGTGGAGGGAAGTCAAGGAGCCAGACACGCCCGAATCATGCCACCTGACTCGCCTCCAACGGCTAAGATCAACCTCTTCTCCGTATAAAAGGGGGTGTGGAGTCTCGTGAGGGAGCTTTCCGCATCCATTTTCGAAATTTTGCTTCCCTCCATGGGTGCTGAGAGATTCCGCCGTCGTCGTCACACCGTCGTAACTTTGTTGCCGTCGAAGCTCTGTTCATCCTTTTGTTTTCTAGGTATTCCCTCGATCTAACACATGGCTTCATCCCTTCTTATGCTTCCAATTACTATGTCGAGGGGTGGTTCGACAAGTTTGAGGGTGGCAGCACCGTAGGATCGGAGGAGCCGGAGGTGTCTTGAGCAGAGGAGCGGGTGGACGAACCAGCCGTCGAGGTTACCATCGCCTCGACGTTAGCGGTCTATAGGGACCCCAAGAAAGGGAAAGGGCCTAGGTCGACCGTTAATGTTCAAAGGGGTGACGAAGATTCAACGGAGGTTTCAGCAGAGATTCTGGCCATAATTCCCAAATGCCGACCTCCTTCTTCCCCACTATTTGCACCAAGTATATTAGGCCACCCTACACTGTTCGCCTTCCCGAGTACGTCGAGCGGGTTTGCTTGCCGAGGGATAACGAGTTCGGGGTTTACTGCCCGACCTTTTCCCTTAGGCTTCGGTTCCCACTCCACCCCTTTCTTCTCCTTGTATTATATTTCCTCGAACTCCCCCTTTTCCAACTGATGCTGAACTCCATTAGCTCCATGGTCGGCTTCCTCGTCATTTGCTCCGGCAGTGGCATAAGCCCGACCTTTCCGCTATTCTAGTATTTCTTCGAGGCGAAGTGGAAGGTGGCGTACTACTTCATCTGTGCATGGAGTGGTCGGCCTCTCGTCCTCAATCTACCAGGAAAGATAAGGGACTGGAAGAAGAGGGCTGTCTTCGTCTCGATGCCAGAGGACTTACCTTTGAGGTCGAACTGGGAGACACTGAATCCCTCAGTGAACAATGAGGTGGTCCTTGGGGCGAACGACCAAGAGAGTGCCAGGATCCTGGAGGAGATACCAAAGGAAAGCAGGGTCTTCCAGAGTCTAGCTGCGGACGAGAAGATTTTCCAGCAAGTCTAGCTTGAAGGTACCCTGAGCTTTGCGATCCACTCCTGATATGTTCACCCTGATCTGTCGTCTTTTTGCAGGTGCATCGATGAGTTTCTCAAGGGAGGAGATGATGACAATGGCCAGGGAGGCAGCAGCCAAGGAGCAAGCGGCCAAGGGAAAGGAGTAGGCGGGCAAGGTCCCGACAAAGGTCGGGCAGAAGAGGAGCAATGTAACGACTGGTTTTCATGTATCTGGATTTATTATATTACATTATATGTTTTGGTGAATTTTCTCCTTATATGTGGTTTTCGTCCCCGTAGCTTCATTTTCGATCGTTTCGTCGTGTTTTCTTAGCTTCTTCCTTAGGATCGTCGATTGTGGAGTAAGTCATTCTTGACAGGTTTCATATCGGTCATATCTTACTGTTAGATCAAGCCTATGAGTCTTAGGAATCGATCCCGGAGCCTCGCGCTCCATTTCGGAACTTTTGGTGCACGTTAGTCGGTGTAAGAAGGGTCACCGACCGACTAGATGACGATCCAGTCGGTCGGAAAACCTTCTTGAACCGACTAGTTGGCTTTATAAATTTCTCAGGAGTTACTGTTTATCGTTAGTCGGTCTAAGAACGTTGGTTGACCGACTAGGTTGCAAACTAGTGGGTCGGCAATGCTTCTTTAACCGACTAACTCTTTAACTATTTTGGTACCAGCTACTATTCATTCTTAGTCGGTCTAAGAACGTTCATCGACCGATTAGATTCGAAACTAGTTGGTCAGTAGTTGTTCTTTGACCGACTAAATCTAAACCCTATTTTTGTACAGGAGTTACTGTTTGGACTTCGTCGGTCTGCGTTGGTCAACCGACCGACTAGTTCACAAACTAGTCGGTCAGTGGTTGCTCTTTGACCGACTAATCAGTGTCGAAACCCTAATTTCTGGGCAACCGCCAGCTCTTCCTATTTAAACCCCTCCCAAACGTTTTCTTCTTCTTCCTCTTCAATTCTAAACCTAATTTCTCCCCCATTGAGCCCCCTTCTTCCTTAAACCCTAAATCCCTCATCCCAAGCTCATCCTCCATCATCCAAACCCTCACTTAACACATTCTACCTCTCATCTTCCTCAAATCTTCATCAAACCCCCAAAATCCACATCAAAACCCATTTCTCCAGATTTTCCCCATCCTTTCCAGATCTGAACCCTAGGTTCCCCGGAGCGTTTCTTCCGCTTCCTATACGGTAATAATCGATCTCTCAATGTTTTCATAACCCGTTGTGTTTTTGTGAAACTCTAATGAAATGAATGTTGTTTTGATGATTGTTTCTTCATATCAGCGACTTCCCCGTAGATTAGCGTCCGTGGGACGAACCCTCGTTGATCGTCATCCTCGGTGCTAGGCAAGTGAAACTTGCCACTTAGGGTTTTGGGCCATGTCTTAGGCCATTTGCTTGTTGTAGGCGTAAAAGAGACTAGGCGACGAAATGATACTCGCCTAGGTGTAAATTTCAGGAACTAGCTTGACAACGAAGCTAGGACCGTCATTTAACATGTTGCATAACTATCATGTCATGTTTAATTTTGATTAACGGTACACGAATTAATTGTCATCCATGCTATCCATGTTGAATGTCGCATTCGTAGCACACGCTACAATACCTGTGTTTCCTGGCTCGTGTTCCAGAAGCGGGCTATGTGAGTTGGTTGATAGCCAATACCCGACCTACTTGTTTCCGGCTAGGCACCTGCGTTGCAGGCATAACCCTACGCCATATTTGTTAAATACACTTCCTGGCTCGTGTTCCAGAAGCGAGCATTCCGTGTTCGGGGTAATTCCCTGGCTCGATACACGTGGAGGGGTAGAGATAAACGGTCACTTGAGCTTAGGAGTTGGCCCGATCAGTCACTCTAGCCAACGGGCGGAATCTCTATGCACAACTTGTTACTTGACGTGTCTAGTTGACGTGTTCACTTGACGTGAACTACTTGACTTGTACTTGTCCATGTTTCACTTGTAAAACTTGTTATCCATGACATACTTGCTACTTGTACTTTCCTTTACTAGTCACTTCCTTACTTTACTCGCCATGTCATGCATCATACTATAACTGCTAGGTTGTTAGTTACCTTACTTTCAGTTTCCTTGCCCAAGTCTTTTAGACTTGCTGACAAGTGCCCCTTTACTCTTTTGGGTGACACATGTTAGACCCTGAGCCTGAGTACATTGTTGAGGACGAGGTGTTTGCTGACGCCGAGCCCGAGCCTGTGTTTGGCGAGGAGTACGTGGACACTGGGGACCAGTCCTAGTGTCTTCGTTGAGCTTTCCCTTTTGTTTAGACTGCTGTTTTGTTGTCGGTGCGTAGCACCTATACTTTGTTACGTTGTTCCTTTTTGTTGGCCTTGTTCTGGGCCTTTAGACTCTTTCTTTTAGCCTGGTGGCTTTTCTGGATGT
Organism: Scilla litardierei; assembly: GCA_030789695.1. NCBI lineage: Eukaryota > Viridiplantae > Streptophyta > Magnoliopsida > Asparagales > Asparagaceae > Scilla > Scilla litardierei. The sequence continues at coordinate 809,056,755 of CM061142.1, read as the reverse complement.
TGAACTTAATTTTCATGTTGGACAAATTATGAGATGTGAGATTATATTTTTGTCTCTCCTTGTGTTATTATTGTTGTTCCGTTTGTGGTTACAGGGACCTGCTTATGTTTTGTTGACGCTTATCGGGTTTGGGGCTTCACAGCTCCACTCTCGTGCAGACCTTTTCACGTCTCGCCTCCATTTTAGGGAAGCGGGGCGTGACAGGTTTTGTTGGTGGCCCATGCAGGTCCTTCTGTAACTGCGATTATGGGAGTGACGATAATAATATTAGAATGTCCAATAAACTAAGTTCGACGTCCGAGTCATAATCTATGAGTCTAATCTGCTTCGTTTTCTGTGTCATTAGATGGCAGGAAGGCGATTCATCCGTGGTGGAGGTAGTGGTGCACCCCCTCATGATGAGGAGCCTGAGCGGGAACCCACCAACGGAGAGATGATGCAGATGATGCTCCAGATGATGCAGGTGCAGCAGGGCGTGCTCCTGCAAGTTCAGAATGCTCCACTTGCTCGAGCTGCCCGGGCACTTCTGGATGCCCCTCGCTCCGAGCCGGGAGCGAAGCAATTTCAGGAGCTGGGTCCCGCATATTTTGATGGGTCTGAGGGTCCCCTAGCTGCCGATGAGTGGATTCGGAACATTGAGGATAATTTGAAGATGGCCAAGATCACCCCGGCTGGATGGGTTGATTTGGCGAAGCGGCAACTCAAGGATAACGCTCGGAACTGGTGGGATGCAGAAGAGAAGATGCTAGTGGAGCCGATAGCTTGGGCTACCTTTAAGACCAGGTTTGATGAGGAGTTCTTTCCGAAGGCTGCTAGGAAGGAGATGCTGCAGCGCTTTATTGACCTGAAGCAAGGAAGCTTGACGGTGGACCTGTACCACCAAGAGTTCACTAGGCTGAGTCGGTTCGCACCGAAGATGGTGCAGGATGCTGATGAGAGGGCTCAGAGGTTCCTGTAGGGACTTGCTTTGGAGCTCCAGAGTTTTGTGTCTTCCTCTGATCTGGACTCTTATCAGAAGGTTCTGGTCGCTGCGAGGAGGCAGGAGCTGAACCTGAGTCAGAGGAGAGGACATGTTTTCGGTGCTGGGAAGAGGCCTATGGAGCAGGCTAGAGCGGTGGTTAGGCCTGTTTTCAAGCCTAATCAGCCAGCTCAGTTTAAGAGGCCAGGAGGGCCTGTTCAGAAGACTTGCCATTTCTGCGGCAAGATCGGGCATGTCAAGGATCAGTGTAGGAGATTCCTGAGCCAGTGTGTTGTCTGTGGAGATCCTACCCATACCATGAAGGATTGTCCGAGGTCGAAGCAGCCTTGGAGGGCACCTGTTGCAGCACAGCCGTTGCAGCAGAGGGCGTCTGTTCTTGCTGGACGTGGAGCAACTCTTGTTCCACAGAGGCAGGCTTTTCAGCAGGCTATTCCGCCGAGGAGGCAGGCTTTTCTGATGACCGCTGTGGAGAGCGAGGCTGTGGATGAGGTTATCGCAGGTAATCCTCAATCTAGCTGTTACTTTCCTAGCTGGTTTTGATTATTAGATTGTGTTGTTTGCTTGAACATGATTGTTTGCTAGACTAGGGTTTGATTGTTAATTGCTTGTTAGGTGTGGTTTTGGTGTGCACATTTCCTGCACGAGTCCTCTTTGACTCTGGTGCATCGATGTGCATTATTTCTCGGAGCTTCATGGAGAAGAATTCCTTGTCGATGTCCCCTCTTCCCAAGAGTTGGAATATCGTTACAGGGAATGGCGTGGTCTCGGTGCATCTTGGTTGCTATTCTTGCTCGTTGATGGTCTGTGGACATGAGCTTTACGCTGATTTCATTGTCCACGACATCATCAACTACGATGCAGTTCTTGGGATGGACTGGCTCGTGAGCTTCTATGCTACGATTGACTGTCGGAGGAATAAGGTGGTGTTCGAGATTCCCGGACATCCAGTATTTGAGTTCAGCCGTGGTAGCAGCTCGTTTGGTCCTGTCAGGTTTCAGGCCAAGCCGGTGGAGGTTGTGGCTATGCAGATGGAGTTGGAGAGGCCAGCTGTGGTGCATGACTTTGATGACGTCTTCCCCGAGGAGATGTCTGGTTTACCACCTGATCGAGCTCTAGAATTTTCTATTGATCTTGTTCCGGGAGCGCAGCCGATTTCGAAGGCGCCGTATCGTATGGCACCCGCTGAGTTGGAGGAATTGCGGAAGCAGCTGGATGAGCTTTTGTAGAAGGGTTATATCAACCCTAGTGTGTCTCCGTGGGGAGCACCGGTGCTGCTGGTGAAGAAGAAGGATGGTTCGTGTCGCATGTGCGTGGACTATCGGGAGTTGAATGCGGTGACCATCAAGAATAAATACCCGTTGCCACGCATCGATGATATTTTTGATCAGCTTGGAGGTTCGAGGGTGTTTTCTAAATTGGATTTGAGGAGTGGTTACCATCAGTTGAAGGTGAAGAAGGGAGATGTTCCGAAGACAGCGTTCAGGACGAAGTATGGACACTACGAGTTTGTGGTTATGCCTTTCGGTGTAACCAATGCGCCCGCAGTTTTCATGAATCTGATGAACCTGATTTTCTACGACTTTTTGGATAAGTTTGTCGTTATCTTTATTGACGACATTTTGATCTATTCGAAGTCGAAGGAAGAGCATGCCTCGCACTTGAGGACGGTATTGGAGATTTTGAGGAAGCATCGTTTGTATGCTAAGTTTTCGAAGTGCGAGTTTTGGCTGGACAGAGTTGCTTTCCTCGGGCATGTGGTGACTGGAGATGGTATTTCAGTGGATCCCGAGAAGATTAGGGTCATCAGAGAGTGGCCTGTTCTGCAGTCAGCGTCTGAGATTCGGAGTTTCCTTGGACTTGCTGGTTACTATCGGCGTTTCATTAAGGACTTTTCACGTATTACCGAGCTGATGACCAGATTGACGCGGAAGGATGTACCTTTTGTTTGGTCGGGTGATTGTGAGAATGCTTTTGGTGTTCGAAGGGAGAGGTTGACGACTGCCCCTATTCTTGTTGTGCCTGATCGCAGCGGTGGATTTGAGATCTTTTGCGATGCTTCTGGCAAGGGTCTCGGTTGTGTGTTGCATCAGCACGGGCATGTTATAGCGTATGCTTCTTGTCAGCTCAAGGTTCATGAGAAGAATTACCCGACACATGATTTGGAGTTGGCTGCTGTTGTGTTTGCTCTTAAGATTTGGAGGCACTTCCTGCTGAGTGAGAAAGTGAAGATTTTCACCGATCACAAAAGCTTGAAGTATATTTTTACTCAGAAGGAGCTCAACATGCGACATCGTCGATGGTTGGAGCTCATGGTGGATTATGAGATTGATTTGCAGTATCAACCTGGCAAGGTGAATGTGGTTCCTGATGCTTTGAGTAGGCTTCCCGTGGTGATGATTTTGACCTTGCAGTGGAGATTGCAGCAGGATTTTTGCGAGTCTGGTGTGGAGATTGTTCTTCCTGGAGAGGCTTCTTCGTTGATGTGTATGCAGATACAGTCGACGATTGTGGATCGGATCAAAGCTGGCCAGGCTGAGGATCCGAAGCTGGTGAAGATTCGGGAGCAGGTGGAAGTCGGTCTGCGGGCTGACTTTTTGATTCATGAGGATGGCTCGCTGAGGTTTGGAGCCAGGTTGTGTGTGCCGGCTGGGGATATCAGAGAGGAGTTGATGATGGAGGCACGCAGTTCGCCGTATTCTGTGCATCCTGGTGGGACCAAGATGTACAAGGATCTTCGTCTGAACTATTGGTGGCATGGCATGAAGAGGAGTGTGGCTCGGAGTGTAGCCAAGTGCTTGGTTTGCCAGCAAGTGAAGGCGGAGCATCAGCGTTTGGCAGGGTTGCTACAACCGCTTCCGATTCCGGAGTGGAAATGGCAACACATCACTATGGATTTCGTGACTGGACTACCTCAGAGTCCGAAGCAGAATGACGCGATTTGGGTGATCGTAGATCGATTGACCAAATCCGCGCACTTTATTCCATTCCGAGTAGGACAGTCCACTGAGGCGCTAGCAAGGAGATATATGGAGGTAGATTCTTTTACTCTCCGTTTTTATTTCCTTTTCCTAGTTTGGATAGTGATGTAACGTGAATCGTGCAGGAGGTCGTACGACTTCACGGAGTCCCCGTGAGTATCGTGTCGGACAGAGACACGAGGTTCACATCTCAGTTCTGGCAGAGTTTGCAGAAGATTTTGGGTACGCGTCTGAGTTTCAGCACGACGTACCATCTGCAGACGGATGGCCAGTCTGAGAGGATGATTCAGATCTTGGAGGACATGCTGAGGGCGTGCATGTTGGATTTCAAGGGTTCGTAGGAGGACCATATACATCTGGTAGAGTTTTCTTACAACAACAGCTTCCAGGCGAGTATTGGCATGTCGCCTTTCGTCGCTCTTTATGGGAGGAAATGTCGATCACCATTGAGTTGGGATGACGTTGGTGATCGGGAGCTGTTGGGACCTGAGATGATCGTGGAGGCCGTGGATATTGTCAGGAACATTCGGGAGAGGTTGAGAATTGCTCAGGACCGTTTTAAGCAGTGGGCGGATGCTAAACGTCGTCCTTTGGAGTTTCAGCCGGGCGACCATGTGTTCTTGAAGATTTCCCCGAATCGTGGTGTGATTCGTTTTGGGAAGCGAGGGAAGTTGAGCCCGCGATACATTGGACCGTTTGACATTCTGGAGAGAGTTGGCGAGGTAGCTTATCGCTTAGCCTTGCCGCCATCTTTGGAAGGAGTTCACAATGTTTTCCATGTGTCGCAGCTTCGTCGATACATTACCGATCCATCTCATGCTGTGGATTTCTCGGAGATTACCGTTCGCCCCGATATGACGTATGACCAGCAGCCAGTGCAGATTCTGGACAGGCGTCAGAAGTCACTTCGGAACAAGATTTTCAATCTTGTGAGGGTGATGTGGCGACACGGCTCGCCTGGAGAGTCTACTTGGGAGAATGAGGATGAGATGCGAGAGCGCTTCCCACTTTTGTTCCCGGACACGTGAGTGTTGGGAAATTCCGAGGACGGAATTTTTCTTAAGTTGGGGAGGATGTAACGACTGGTTTTCATGTATCTAGATTTATTATATTACATTATATGTTTTGGTGAATTTTCTCCTTATATGTGGTTTTCGTCCCCGTAGCTTCATTTTCGATCATTTCGTCGTGTTTTCTTAGCTTCTTCCTTAGGATCGTCGATTGTGGAGTAAGTCATTCTTGACGGGTTTCATATCGGTCATATCTTACTGTTAGATCAAGCCTATGAGTCTTAGGAATCGATCCCGGAGCCTCGCGCTCCATTTCGGAACTTTTGGTGCACGTTAGTCGGTGTAAGAAGGGTCACCGACCGACTAGATGACGATCCAGTCGGTCGGAAAACCTTCTTGAACCGACTAGTTGGCTTTATAAATTTCTCAGGAGTTACTGTTTATCGTTAGTCGGTCTAAGAACGTTGGTTGACCGACTAGGTTGCAAACTAGTGGGTCGGCAATGCTTCTTTAACCGACTAACTCTTTAACTATTTTGGTACCAGCTACTATTCATTCTTAGTCGGTCTAAGAACGTTCATCGACCGACTAGATTCGAAACTAGTCGGTCAGTAGTTGTTCTTTGACCGACTAAATCTAAACCCTATTTTTGTACAGGAGTTACTGTTTGGACTTAGTCAGTCTGCGTTGGTCAACCGACCGACTAGTTTACAAACTAGTCGGTCAGTGGTTGCTCTTTGACCGACTAATCAGTGTCGAAACCCTAATTTCTGGGCAGCCGCCAGCTCTTCCTATTTAAACCCCTCCCAAACGTTTTCTTCTTCTTCCTCTTCAACTCTAAACCTAATTTCTCCCCATTGAGCCCCCTTCTTCCTCAAACCCTAAATCCCTCATCCCAAGCTCATCCTCCATCATCCAAACCATCACTTAACACATTCTACCTCTCATCTTCCTCAAATCTTCATCAAACCCCCAAAATCCACATCAAAACCCATTTCTCCAGATTTTCCCCATCCTTTCCAGATCTGAACCCTAGGTTCCCCGGAGCGTTTCTTCCGCTTCCTATACGGTAATAATCGATCTCTTAATGTTTTCATAACCCGTTGTGTTTTTGTGAAACCCTAATGAAATGAATGTTGTTTTGATGATTGTTTCTTTATATCAGCGAATTCCCCGTAGATTAGCGTCCGTGGGACGAACCCTCGTTGATCGTCATCCTCGGTGCTAGGCAAGTGAAACTTGCCACTTAGGGTTTTGGGCCTGTCTTAGTCCATTTGCTTGTTGTAGGCGTAAAAGAGACTAGGCGACGAAATGATACTCGCCTAGGCGTAAATTTCAGGAACTAGCTTGACAACGAAGCTAGGACCGTCATTTAACATGTTGCATAACTATCATGTCATGTTTAATTTTGATTAACGGTACGCGAATTAATTGTCATCCATGCTATCCATGTTGAATGTCGCATTCGTAGCACACGCTACAATACCTGTGTTTCCTGGCTCGTGTTCCAGAAGCGGGCTATGTGAGTTGGTTGATAGCCAATACCCGACCTACTTGTTTCCGGCTAGGCACCTGCGTTGCAGGCATAACCCTACGCCATATTTGTTAAATACACTTCCTGGCTCGTGTTCCAGAAGCGAGCATTCCGTGTTCGGGGTAATTCCCTGGCTCGATACACGTGGAGGGGTAGAGATAAACGGTCACTTGAGCTTAGGAGTTGGCCCGATCAGTCACTCTAGCCAACGGGCGGAATCTCTATGCACAACTTGTTACTTGACGTGTCTAGTTGACGTGTTCACTTGACGTGAACTACTTGACTTGTACTTGTCCATGTTTCACTTGTAAAACTTGTTATCCATGACATACTTGCTACTTGTACTTTCCTTTACTAGTCACTTCCTTACTTTACTCGCCATGTCATGCATCATACTATAACTGCTAGGTTGTTAGTTACCTTACTTTCAGTTTCCTTGCCCAAGTCTTTTAGACTTGCTGACAAGTGCCCCTTTACTCTTTTGGGTGACACATGTTAGACCCTGAGCCTGAGTACATTGTTGAGGACGAGGTGTTTGCTGACGCCGAGCCCGAGCCTGTGTTTGGCGAGGAGTACGTGGACACTGGGGACCAGTCCTAGTGTCTTCGTTGAGCTTTCCCTTTTGTTTAGACTGCTGTTTTGTTGTCGGTGCGTAGCACCTATACTTTGTTACGTTGTTCCTTTTTGTTGGCCTTGTTCTGGGCCTTTAGACTCTTTCTTTTAGCCTGGTGGCTTTTCTGGATGTTGAACTTAATTTTCATGTTGGACAAATTATGAGATGTGAGATTATATTTTTGTCTCTCCTTGTGTTATTATTGTTGTTCCGTTTGTGGTTACAGGGACCTGCTTATGTTTTGTTGACGCTTATCGGGTTTGGGGCTTCACAGCTCCACTCTCGTGCGGACCTTTTCACGTCTTGCCTCCATTTTAGGGAAGCGGGGCGTGACAAGCAATGAGGGACCGACCACCGATTGGGCCGAGGAGGAGGAGCAGAGCAAGAAGTCGAGGAAGGAGCATGTGCCTACTGATCCCCTCTCTCGTTTGAGCGAGGCGGCACCGGTCCGCCCATTGACCTCGACCCGGTCGATGAGTCGGCGACCAACCTGACGATCGCCGTGTCCTAGGGTCCACTGGTCGACATGATCATCGCGGTCCTCATCCGTTCGGTTGTACCTCTGAGTTCTCCGATCAGGTCGGCCCAGACCAGTCGGGCTGTGACTATTGAGCGCTGGCCATTCGGGTGCCTGTCGTCCGGGCTGGGGAAGCCGGGTCACTCAAGCTGCGAGGCGGAACTTGCCACTTTTAAGTCAAAGAAGGCCGAGATCCTCGCCCTTTCGACGGGGGAGATCATCGGGCAACTCTATCCGGTGGGCACCCAGAAATCAGTCTTGATGAGCCCGAGGCAGCGGCCCGCCTGGCTGAGAACATCACACTATCAAGGGACCGAGAGTCCTTGGCGAACGACGATGTCGAGTGGCTCTGCGGCACAACCGTCTGGCACAGCATGCAAGTTCATCGCTTTATTTATTCAAAATGCAGGTGTACTCTTCTTTTATATGCGCCCATGCCTTTGGTTCCTTCTATAGACGGTCGCAGCATTGGTGTCCCTCCAATGTCACACTGCGGTGGCGAACAAGGTCGAGGTGACTCTTGGGAGGAAGGCGTCAGAGCTCGAGGCCGTGAAGAAGGAAACCGAAGGGAAGTCGAAGGTTGTGGACGACAAGTTGACAAAACTCCGGAGATATTATACGATCCAGAAGGTGACAATCGCCGAGCTGGAGAAAATTAAGGAGGAGGCAGAGCAGAAGGCCAGGGACTACTGAGAACGTCCTGGCCCAGGAGAGGGATGCCAGCTCGAAGAGGACCACCGACCTTGAGAGGCAGGTAGCAGAGCTGGAGAATATCGACCTTCAGGCAATCAAGACGGAGGTCGTCTGCCAGTATCAGCTCCAGGAGTTCGTCCCTGCTCTGACGGAGATGAGGGCCGAGGGTATCGAGGAGGGCCTGAAGGTGGGCCTTAGGAGGATCAAGAATGTAATGGCCCAGAGTGCCATATACGAAGGGTCTAAGCTTTTATGTGAATATAGAGTGTATATCCGTGTACTATGTATCGTGTATATGCTTGTATACAAGTTAGTACATATTTGTGTGTGATTTATGTGGTTGATCGTGCATGTAGTATACATGCAGGAATAATGAGGTCATGCATGGGTATGTGATGCATGAAGGAGGTTATGTGATGGCATGTGTATGTGTGTGAATGGGTGTGTAGGATTGGTGTAGAGAGGCTAGTGTGAAAGGGATTAAGGTTAGTGGCATTCCTGTAATTAATATGAGAGTGTGAGAAGTAATGGCACACTTGTAATTAAGGTTGGGTGGCAATTCTGGATTTTGTATGGTTTTGTGCATTGAGCAATTCTGGATTTTGTATGGTTTTGTGCATTGAGCAATTCTAGATTTTGTATGGTTTTGTGCATTGAGCAATTCTAGATTTTGTATGGTTTTGTGCGTTGAGTAATTCTGAGAGTGGAAGAGATATTTGTGGAGGATGGCAAACTTGTAAATACAGATTCTTGACTCTTCTACGTAATTCTTGGCTCTTCTACTCTTTTCTCCCAAGTTTCTAAACTCTTCTAAAAATATCTCACTCTCTCCCCAAGATCAGGCCGAATTCATCCCTTCCCATCGCTCCCTCTTAGACTTTAGGGAGGCTGAGCACCCAAAGGGCTATGCCACCCTCACTCTGCACACACCCGTAGCATCCCTGTCGTCATTTGGGAGCCGTTGCTCGTTCTGGGAGCTTGTGGAGAAGAAGAGAAGGAAGAAAGAGAAGGACTTGAAGAAGGAGGAGCCATAGAGATTTGGGCTACCCCCTTAGCTCTCATCACCCCTAAGGTAGGATTCCATCTCCAACTAATATTAGAGTTGCATGCTTAGTTTCATGGTTGTTGTGGTGGTGGCTATACCTTTTCTTTTGCCTATCCTCAGTTTGTATGGTTGTGTGCAATGAGCAATCCTGAGATTTGTATGGTTGTGCGCGGTGAGCAATCCTGAGATTTGTATGGTTGTGCACGGTGAGCAATCCTGAGATTTGTATGGTTGTGCGCAGTGAGCAATCCTGAGATTTCTATGGTTGTGCGCGGTGAGCAATCCTGAGTTTTGGGTGGTTTTGTGCGGTGAGCAAATCTGGACAGATTTACATGCTGATTGTTCTGCTTATTTCTTCCAATCTAGAATTGAGTTTGCTCTGAAATTTTTATGGCTTAAAGATTGGACTGTTATCTATAACTTTTATGTTGTAAACTTTTACCAATTCAAACTGGAAATAGGGTCAAAAATTCTATCTTTACAACTTGTCGGAATTTCATCTAGTCTGGACATGGCTTGGTAAAACGTAGATCAGTCCCTGCACACTTCATAGAAATTGATGAACTTGGTCTCGTTGGAAAGATAACAACTTTCTCTATAACTTTTACTGAGTGCGCATTTTTGAGATTCTAACTGTAACATGTTCGAAACTAGCAATCTTTACGGCCATTAGAATCTGTCAGAAAAACAGATTCGACAGTTCTCACCAAATAATTCACTATAAATTACACATTGGGAATTTCCTCTTGAAATTTTAACTGTGATTCCACAACACACATATCTACAACTTTTCTTTGTATTGTATGGGCATGTTTGATACAAATATTTGGAGTATTATGCCTCTGTTTGGGGCTGTCCTGTTATTTCCAGGAAGTGGGTGGCATGAATGTGTTGTTTGTGTTCAATGATGGATGTCCATGTTTTGCGGCATCATTATATGATTGTTACATGATTCATCAGTTGTTTATTTTGCCACCTCATGTTCATAAAATTATTAATTTTCATTTATATTCAATATCTTGGTGATTTAATTGTTGGTAACAATGTTGGCCTTCAAGAGGCGCTGATGTGGGGAAAAGATAGAAAGTTTGGATATGATGTTATTAGGACACGAACGGTGGAGTGCACGGGCATGGACAAAGTTGTCACGGTAGGAGGCGGGAGGAGTCGCCGTGGACAACCTCTTGATACCATTAGGTGGCTCCATGTGATAACGGAGTAGTCACGAAACACTTGCACGCCGGCTCATTCATGGGATCCCATTGCATTGCATTGCATTGCATTGCATCTCATAGCAATTGCTTGTGTTTCATATGCATCATGGCATCATTGACCATTATGTGTGACTTGTGGTTATAGAAGTGAATGTTGTCTTGTATGTATGAATGTTGCCATGAATGCGTGAATTGCTTGAGATGGGTGCATATTGGAAAGTTGAGGTGGTTTGTTTTCATTTGTGAAAGCTTAAGTAAATGGAAGTGAAACGGGTTCCATGTTACCAGCTTCTGTTGTTTTACTATTAACACTTAGTTGCTTATTATAAACGTTGTACCTGTTCCTGTTACCACTTGTACATTATGCTAATATGTACACTTTGCCTGTCGCACGTGCACGCTCCCACCTGTTCATAATTATAATTGTTGCTTCTTTTACTACAGTAGGTGTTTATGCCATGTCATACACTCTGCCTGCTCACGTGCACCCTTTTCACACTTCATGTAAGGGCTAGTTGGGTATGGTATTCCTACTGGGTCACGCTCTGACGTGCCCCACCGTTGACTTTTCAGGTTCAGAGGTTGGAGTTGGTTGGTGGTTATGAGGTGCGGCAGTGGAGTTTTGTGGATGAGTTAGGTTGGGATGGTGAGGGGAGAGGAGAGAGAGGTGTACTTTTGGGGGGTTGTTTGGATAGTGACGAGATGTTTATGATGGATGTATGTACAGATGGATGATGTATATAAATCAAACCTTTCTTTGAGTTTAGTTGTTGTGCAGCTTTCCTCTGTGTTACTTTCTGTGTTATGTCAATGGTTGTTTGGTTGTGCTTGGGAACATTGCAGGTACTATCCCAGCAGTGCGCAGTGGACCTGCTTGTGTTGAAATTTTGTATTTTTCTTCGTAACACCCGCCTCTTCAGGCATACCAGATACGGATTCGTACTTATTGGGTATCCCGGGGAGCGGGGCGTTACATTTGGTGGCCCATGCAGGTCACCACACTACGGCTGTGTAAGGATTGTGCGTGTAGTGTTCCGAGGGTAGTTTGGTCTTAAGGTGGGTAGGAGTTCTGCCTTAAGATAGAGCCCTGATATCAGAAGCTTGAGGTATAGAGCCCTGAGGGTAGACTCTAGAGTGTTGATTGCGTAAGTATATGTGAGCATATTTATGTGTGTATGTATGTGTATATGTACGTCTATGCTATATAAGTGTTGTATATGGCGTGTTGAGCATGTTGAAATGATATGCTCATGTGCATATGATTATGGTATATGTACGAATGATTATATGGCTAGGTGATTGTATTTGAAGTATATGTGTTAATATATGGTTGACTTATGAATACTATGTATAATTGTGTTCTATACTTGATTGAGGTGCATGCGTATATTTGTTAATATATGGTAACCTATGAGGAGTATGTGTCATGGACATATATAGTTGATTGAGCTCTAGGCGATGTATATATATGGCATGCCGTCTGTATTTGTAATATGTGGTGTATGTGTGCATGCTAATTTTGTAGATCCATATGCGGATCTTTGTGTTCTGCTCTGGTATGAGTGGGCACGCTAGAGTAAGCATGGTGGTTATGTTGCCTATGGTGATCTATGTGTGCAAGTAGTGATCTATGAGAGATATATATATGATCAGATGTATAGTTGCGAGCATGTGCGGGTGTACATGTTTGCGGGTACATATGCTGTGGTATGGGTGTACGTGTACTGGTTGTGCTTGTTTTAGTATGTCATGGCATAACATCAGTTATGACATGTGTGTGTTTCATGTTATATTTCATGTCATAACATTTGTGATGATATGTTTGCGTTCTTACACAACATGTGTGTTGACATGATTTGTGTATGCTAGGTTGTGTAACATGATTGTATAATGACGTGTATGGGTGTCTGCCCATGCATGGGTAGGTGTATGCCCGGTTATGTGTATGACTATTTGATATCCGTGTAAATGTATGCACATGAGTGTGCTTTGCTTTTGTTATAGTGTCTGTATGCATGGGGTATAGTGACCTTAATGTCTAAGTTTGTCCATTTTTAAGTTGACCATTAGTTTGAAAAGTCCGAGGACGGACTTGATTTTTAAGGTGGGTAGAATGTAATGGCCCAGAGTGCCATATACGAAGGGTCTATGCTTTTATGTGAATATAGAGTGTATATCTGTGTACTATGTATCGTGTATATGCTTGTATACAAGTTAGTACATATTTGTGTATGATTTATGTGGTTGATCGTGCATGTAGTATACATGCAGGAATAATGAGGTCATGCATGGGTATGTGATGCATGAAGGAGGTTATGTGATGGCATGTGTATGTGTGTGAATGGGTGTGTAGGATTGGTGTAGAGAGGCTAGTGTGAAAGGGGTTAAGGTTAGTGGCATTCCTGAAATTAATATGAGAGTGTGAGAAGTAATGGCACACTTGTAATTAAGGTTGGGTGGCAATTCTGGATTTTGTATGGTTTTGTGCATTGAGCAATTCTGGATTTTGTATGGTTTTGTGCATTGAGCAATTCTGGATTTTGTATGGTTTTGTGCATTGAGCAATTCTGGATTTTGTATGGTTTTGTGCATTGAGCAATTCTAGATTTTGTATGGTTTTGTGCATTGAGCAATTCTAGATTTTGTATGGTTTTGTGCGTTGAGTAATTCTGAGAGTGGAAGAGATATTTGTGTAGGATGGCAAACTTGTAAATACAGATTCTTGACTCTTCTACGTAATTCTTGGCTCTTCTACTCTTTTCTCCCAAGTTTCTAAACTCTTCTAAAAATATCTCACTCTCTCCCCAAGATCAGGCCGAATTCATCCCTTCCCATCGCTCCCTCTTAGACTTTAGGGAGGCTGAGCACCCAAAGGGCTACGCCACCCTCACTCTGCACACACCCGTAGCATCCCTGTCGTCATTTGGGAGCCGTTGCTCATTCTGGGAGCTTGTGGAGAAGAAGAGAAGGAAGAAGGAGAAGGACTTGAAGAAGGAGGAGCCATAGGGATTTGGGCTACCCCCTTAGCTCTCATCACCCCTAAGGTAGGATTCCATCTCCAACTAATATTAGAGTTGCATGCTTAGTTTCATGATTGTTGTGGTGGTGGCTATACCTTTTCTTTTGCCAATCCTCAGTTTGTATGGTTGTGTGCAATGAGCAATCCTGAGATTTGTATGGTTGTGCACGGTGAGCAATCCTGAGATTTGTATGGTTGTGCGCAGTGAGCAATCCTGAGATTTTTATGGTTGTGCGCGGTGAGCAATCCTGAGTTTTGGGTGGTTTTGTGCGGTGAGCAAATCTGGACAGATTTACATGCTGATTGTTCTGCTTATTTCTTCCAATCTAGAATTGAGTTTGCTCTGAAATTTTTATGGCTTAAAGATTGGACTGTTATCTATAACTTTTATGTTGTAAACTTTTACCAATTCAAACTGGAAATAGGGTCAAAAATTCTATCTTTACAACTTGTCGGAATTTCATCTAGTCTGGACACGGCTTGGTAAAACGTAGATCAGTCCCTGCACACTTCATAGAAATTGATGAACTTGGTCTCGTTGGAAAGATAACAACTTTCTCTATAAATTTTACTGGTGCGCATTTTTGAGATTCTAACTGTAACATGTTCGAAACTAGCAATCTTTACAGCCATTAGAATCTGTCAGAAAAACAGATTCGACAGTTCTCACCAAATAATGCACTATAAATTACACATTGGGAATTTCCTCTTGAAATTTTAACTGTGATTCCACAACACACATATCTACAACTTTCCTTTGTATTGTATGGGCATGTTTGATACAAATATTTGGAGTATTATGCCTCTGTTTGGGGCTGTCCTGTTATTTCCAGGAACTGGGTGGCATGAATGTGTTGTTTGTGTTCAATTATGGATGTCCATGTTTTGCGGCATCATTATATGATTGTTACATGATTCATCAGTTGTTTATTTTGCCACCTCATGTTCATAAAATTGTTAATTTTCATTTATGTTCAATATCTTGGTGATTTAATTGTTGGTAACAATGTTGGCCTTCAAGAGGCGCTGATGTGGGGAAAAGATAGAAAGTTTGGATATGATGTTATTAGGACACGAACGGTGGAGTGCACGGGCATGGACAAATTTGTCACGGTAGGAGGCGGGAGGAGTCGTCGTGGACAACCTCTTGATACCATTAGGTGGCTCCACGTGATAACGGAGTAGTCACAAAACACTTGCACGCCGGCTCATTCATGGGATCCCATTGCATTGCATTGCATTGCATTGCATCTCATAGCAATTGCTTGTGTTTCATATGCATCATGGCATCATTGACCATTATGTGTGACTTGTGGTTATAGAAGTGAATGTTGTCTTGTATGTATGAATGTTGCCATAAATGCGTGAATTGCTTGAGATGGGTGCATATTGGAAAGTTGAGGTGGTTTGTTTTCATTTGTGAAGCTTAAGTAAATGGAAGTGAAACGGGTTCCATGTTACCAGTTTCTGTTGTTTTACTATTAACACTTAGTTGCTTATTATAAACGGTGTACCTGTTCCTGTTACCACTTGTACATTATGCTAATATGTACACTTTGCCTGTTGCACGTGCACGCTCCCACCTGTTCATAATTATAATTGTTGCTTCTTTTACTACAGTAGATGTTTATGCCATGTCATACACTCTACCTGCTCACGTGCACCCTTTTCACACTTCATGTAAGGGCTAGTTGGGTATGGTATTCCTACTGGGTCACGCTCTGACGTGCCCCACCGTTGACTTTTCAGGTTCAGAGGTTGGAGTTGGTTGGTGGTTATGAGGTGCGGCAGTGGAGTTCTGTGGATGAGTTAGGTTGGGATGGTGAGGGGAGAGGAGAGAGAGGTGTACTTTTGGGGGTTTGTTTGGATAGTGACGAGATGTTTATGATGGATGTATGTACAGATGGATGATGTATATAAATCAAACCTTTCTTTGAGTTTAGTTGTTGTGCAGCTTTCCTCTGTGTTACTTTCTGTGTTATGTCAATGGTTGTTTGGTTGTGCTTGGGAACATTGCAGGTACTATCCCAGCAGTGCGCAGTGGACCTGCTTGCGTTGAAATTTTGTATTTTTCTTCGTAACACCCGCCTCTTCAGGAATACCAGATACGGATTCGTACTTATTGGGTATCTCGGGGAGCGGGGCGTTACAAAGAAGGAGTTGAGGAAGCTCTACCCCAACCTGGAGATTGACTTTCCCGGTTGTCTGCAGTCTTTGACGACTAAGGGGAGGCTTCCATTCCAGCTGAAGCCGTAGAGACGGGGGCTCTGGCCAGCGACGATTAGGCAGGCGACTAGGCGGACGCTCAGGCCCGAGTGGAGGCTTCATAGTTTGGAGTGGCACCAATGTAGGGCCGATCTTGGGGCTGGGCTTGACTTTTGTAGAGTTAGTGTAAATGTAATGAATTGAAATTTCAAAAAATTTCTTTGCTTGTTGTTCATGCGCCTTGTCCGTCCATGTATGTATATGCCCCCAAACCTTTGGCAAGGACGAGCTTAGGGCCGAGGAAAGTCGGAATGTTGAGTCGATAGCTTTTTAGAAGGATGGTGGAGTTAGATCGGTGGTGCCCTTTGTCTAAGGTGCTTTTGTCGACTCCAGATCGAGCTGGGGAGGTAGGGGTAGCCCGCATGCATTATTACTTATCATCACATTTAATGCAATAGATACATACCCTTGGGCAAACCTTCGAGGGCGCAGTAAGTAGAATGCCCCAGGTCTCTCGGGGTCGGGTCATCGAGGCGCGTAGCCTGTCCCAAGCCCCTGGCAATCTTTCGGGGGCACAACACGTATCATGCCTCGGATATTTGATCATCCTTGGTTTGGATAGCTAGGTCCAACCTGCTACGGATAGTTAGGCCGCGATCTGCCCCGGAGGTCTGATAGGAAAGGGTCGTCGAGGCGCTTAGCCTGTCCCAGTTCCTTGGCGAACTTTTGGGGGTGCAGCCCGTAGCCTGCATCGGATCATTCCCGGTTTGGGTAGCGAGGTCCGACCTTCTACAGATAGCTAGGCTGCGATCTGCCTCAGAGGTTTGATAGGGAAGGGTCGTCGAGGCACGTAGCATATCCCAGTCCCTTGGTAACCTTTTGGGGGAGCATCCCATAGCCTGCCCTAGATCATCCCCGGTTTTGGTAGCGAGGTCCGAATTGCTACGGATAGCTAGGCTACAATTTGCCCCGGAGAGTTGATAGGGAAGGGTTATCGAGGCTTATAGCCTGTCCAAGTCCCTTGGCGACCTTTCGGGGGCACAGCCCGTAGCCTACCCCGAATCATCCCCGGTTTGGGTAGCAAGGTCTGACATGCTACGGATAGCTAGGCCACGATCTGCCCTGGAGGTTTGATATGGAAGGTTCGTCGAGGCACGTAGCCTGTCCTAGTCCCTTGGCGACCTTTCAGGGGCGCAACCTGTAGCCTACTCTGGATCATCCCCAGTTTTGGTAGCAATGTCCGACCTGCTACGTATATCTAGGCTGTGATCTGCCCCGGAGGTTTGATATGGAAGGGTCGTCGAGTGACGCGCCCAGAACTTACATCTAAAATACACATGGCGGTGTCACGGTCGCCAGGCGCTGTATGGTCCCTAGGTGTCGATTCTGTGTTCTATCCGCAAGCGGACGGTGTCAAATTATAGTATAAAAGATTGTCAAATCACATAGGGACAGTGACCATGTATTGAGGTCTCAGGTTATTTCTAGATCTCAGAATGAGATAGCAGTCGGTTTAGAAAGGTTGGTTGTGATGATATTGATTCAATATAAGAAGAGACTTGGCTCTAGGGATCACCGCTAGGATCGTTGGAAGTCGACATTAGGCTAGGTGTTTTTACTTTGTATTGGGTTTATGGGATTGGTCTCTCAGCTCGTACCACTCTCGTGGATTAGAGCTTCGAGGTACTTTGGTGGATCTCATTGACACAATTACAGTAGCCGTCAATATAGTAATATAGTTTGTCGGTAGATCCCCTCAAGGCACGAGCCGGGCATGGTCACGAGCCTTGGTTGGATCCACTAACCCCCTAATTAAATCCTAAGGATACTCCTTAAGCTAATCAATTCAACCGACTGTGGGCATGATCTTAATACGAGTTCTCCTAAGGATTTGGCTGGATCAACCAAAGTACTCCCCTTTTATTCCCACCACAACCTAAAAAATCACATATCTACATCTTTTTTCTAAGATCCTAGGGCTAACCCATTAGCCCTAAATAGAACTACTCACACATGGCAAATAGAACAAAGAAAGGTACAATTTTTACCATGGAAAACATCATAGCAAATAAAACAAGTGGAAGGTGAGAATTTTACATACCAAAATCAAGAGAGAACAATAGCCAATAGAAAATAAGCGAGATCTAATAGGTTCCAAAGCGCAAGAGACAATAAAAATCCACTTTTTAGCAATGCCGACACAATGGAAACCCTAGATCTAAAAACACTAATTAAATCTATCCTATTCTAAAATAATTCAAAAACTGCCTAAAACTTCAGGAAAATCGTCTTAAATACATAGAGGGTGGACCCTGCAAGAAAATCTGAAAGTCTTGAAGTTTGGGGCCCACACGTCGTCGACCGAGTCGGCTGCTCGGTCGAGTAGGCACCTGCTCGGTCGAGCAGGCACCTTAGCTGTTGCTTGCTTGAAAACGGATCCGGGCTACTCGGTCGAGTCGTCAGTAGGTCGAAACTCCTCTCTAAAATGTCGCTCTACCTACTCGGATCGAGTAGGCCCTGCTCGGTCGAGTCGTCAGAGGATCAAATATTCTTCTCCAAAACGTCACTCTACCTACTCGGGTCGAGTAGGCCCTGCTCGGTCGAGTAGGATGCTGGTGGGAGGGAGCTCGAAGCTGGATCGACTCGGGTCGAGTCATCACACTGCTCGGTTGAGTAGAACGTGCATGTTTTCCTACTGGATTCGCGTGTCAGCTCGACCGAGTAGCTGGTGTTACTCGGGTTGAGTCGCTTGGGAAAACTACATGGGTTTGGGCTTTGGCTCCTTTCTCTCTCTCGCTTCTCCTCCTCTCCTCCCACATGCTTCCAAACCTCGACAAACTCCCGTAGAGCCTCGCCAATGGTGTCACAGACGTGCTGGATGTGTCCATGTCCCAAAATGGCTCCAAATCGCTCCAAAATCCCTGAAAATCCTCAAAGCTCTACGAAACTCGAATATAGCGTTAAAAGCACAACATCGTATGAAAATGCGGGATTTGGATGCGGATATGACATGAAATGCAATGAAATGATGCTATGAAAAGATGAAAAATATGGACACATCAAAATCCCTTACTCATCCTCGAGGAAGACGAATACTAGGCTCACAGGACGATAAATAAAAAAATAAAAGAGATAGGAGATGGAGAGGGGTGCTAGAATGTTTAGTCAGATCTCAAGCCCAAGCAACATATCACAATGCTTCGAATAACAAAACACATGCTAATAGTATTTTCAAGTCTTACTAATCATATGGCTTGCATGCAATTAAGACAAAGGTAGGGATCCTCTAAAATCATGTCGTCAACTCATATCAACATCATGCAATCCATAGAGTCTATTATAAAAAGGGTTGGCAACGCACTTTTCAATCAATAGATATAAGTGACGCACAAAGAAATCACACCAACATGCAATAGAGAATGGAAAGAGGTCATGGCATCCAAATATTCATTTCAAATCATGAAAAATCTCCAAAGCTAAAATATTTCATAAAGTTTAAGCATTATCGAATCTTCCCATTGTGCACTATCTCCACTCTAATGTCATACTCACTCATATAATCAAATGGTTCACCCACAGGCTTAGCTTGAGGCGTCGCATCAAGGAATAGGATGGTGAATTTTTGTCGTTTCCCAAGTATTTGTAGTAGCTTCTAATAAATAGATAGGAAACATTTTTCTTTTCTTTTTCTTTTTCTCATTTTTTTCTCTATCTATTTTTAAATATTTTTGGGTCCTTGGAAGCTATCTTTTTTCTTTTGGGATTTTTGGGAGATAAGTGCGGTAAAAGTAGCTGTAGGGGTGAAACCAAATGATATGTAGAGAATCATAAAGATATGCGGAGAATGAAGAGAATATATCACTCGGTTCACTCATCAGATGTGCACAATGGTTCAATGTGATAATACTCTAACTAGACTCATAGCTAGCATGGATATTTTCATTTATCTCAACGAATAATGAAAGCATGCGGTATAAAGCACAATAATATCAGGCATGCAAACAGATGTGGATAAGATAACAAACAGGTGTTCCAAATATTCTAATGATGCTTGAACCTAGGTGCATTACCCAACAAAGAACGTACTAGATACTACTTCAGCATTCAGTTTCAATTCATGTAAGGCATTAAATTAGAAAGATCAGCAAGAGAATATGCAAGCATATAGATAGTAAGACCGAGATTACTCTAAATATCATGTCAAAAGATATAAGCATCGTGAGTAGCTACTGTGGGCTATAAGAGATATCATCATGTAGAACAATTCGAGCAAAAGGACAAAAGGCGGAAAAAGTAGAAAATGAAAACAAGCATGCAGACATGGCAAAAAGTGGAAACTGTGATGCTGAATGTGAAAGAAAATAAAGGTGAAAAATGGGTAGAAAATGAAAATAAAGAGGTGTAAAATGAAAGAAAGTAATAAAAATAAGAATGAAATAAAAGCGGTAGCGCTCATCCCCCAAGCTAAACACAGCAATGTCCTCACTACTGAGAACACGCTGGCATGTGGGAAATGAGGCTAGGGTGGGTGGGTGGATAAGAGATAGAAAGTGAATGGAAAATAAAACTGTGTAAATGAAAGAAAAAGTGAATTGATGCAAGGATAAAGTGATGATGCAAATGCATGGAATGATGCATGGTGGGTCCTCCCCCAAGCTTTGTAAGACCGAGGCCCCAAAAAGACAGATGGACACAAAATAGGATGAGGGAGGGACATAGGCAAAAAGTGGTGGGGGAAAGCATCAAGCAAGGGCACCACCCTCTGTGGGTAGTGATGGGTCCCCCTGTTGTGGACCAGAAACTATGACAGCGGGCTGTGGCTCGACAAGTGTGTCGGCAGGGAGATCATAGATAGTGGTGGAAGGCTTAGGCTCGACAACTGGGTCGGCCTGTGGGTAAGCAGAAGAGGCAGCAGGCTCAGCTAAAAGTGGGACAATGGAAGTCTCAACTAGTGTGGAAGTGTGTGTGTGTCGATGGCTAAAGTGCTCACTACCGTGGCTACCAACTCAGGGGAAGAAGTGACAGGCTCTGCAGAAGCTTGAGAGTATGGGGCACTGAGTGGTGATGTGGAGACAGTGGCTGGCCTAGCGGGAGGGGCGTGAGTAAGGATTATGGGAGGTGGGCCCCGTGTTCGCAGCAGGTCTATAATCGAAGCGAGGTCTGCCTCGACTCTCTGCTGATGGGTGGCGGTCGAGAGGGCGAAGTCGTCGAAATCTCGCCTAAGGTGAGAAGTAACGTCCTCCACCACTGTCAGATGAGTGTCCGTGGTACAGGAGTCGAGGGGAGGATGGGAACTGTGAGACACCACTCTCGTAAAACGGCCCCATGGAGAGGATCCCTGGTGCCTAGGTTGAAAGGTCGGAGAGGGTGAACTCGCATGGATCTCGGCAGAGGTAGTGGGCAGTGTAGTGCGGCCGAGATCAGGAGAAGCGGTGGAAGCAGCAGTAATGTCAGCAGAAGAAGGATCTGTCGTTGACACAGACGTGTGGACAGAAGTCGAGATGCTCTCGGTGAGGATGGCTGCTGCAGGTGTGGTGGTGGTGCAGTGAGTGGTGATATGGAACCTAAGGAGGTGGGCAGTGAAGCTAGTAGGTCCACTAGTGGGGGTAGGATGCTGGTGGGATCCTGCTCCGGAAAGTGTGGAGCAGTAGGAACGGGAGCGAACGGGAAAGACGTGCCCTCAGGTACGGGCACGGAGGAGGCAACAGCTATGGCGGGTCGAGGTCGAGTAGGTTAGGGGGGAAGTTGCTCGAGCAGCTAGTTGGGGGAAAAACAAATATGATTAGGGTTTAGAAACCGAGTTGGTTAGAATATAAACCAACTCGGTCGCTAGGTGGGCCCCTCTGAGCAAGTGTTCCGCTACCTGGGCCGAGCAGCTTAGCTGCTCGGTCGAGTGAAATAATTAAATATAAAGATATATAAGTTTAGAATACTCCCTCAACTGCTCGACCGAGTAGGGTCTACTTGGGCCGCATAGACAGAACACCATTTTCCCACCTTTTTCTGCTTCCTCGGGTGCTCGATCAAGTATGTGGATACTCGACCGAGTAGTGTTGGATCTGGATCCTAGCCTAGAGGGGGGTGAATAGGCTTATAAAAATATTCTCGTGCAACCTACAAGAAATCGCACGTAGTTAAAAACACAAGCATGGTAAATAAAATGCAAGCACTGAAAACACATCAGATTTACACTGGTTTGGTCGCAGCAATGACCTACTCCAGCCCCCAAGCAAATACTAGCATTAATAAGTTCCTTCTGTATTCCTACAATGGGGTCCTAGCTCCAACTCCCCACCTAGATTGTACCACACTCAACAAAGTGCAAAACCCTATCAACCTAGTAAATACGTATCTTGAATGCTACAACACGTCAAGACCCTCTTGTCTAGCCCCAACCAGACAAGTCCCAAAAGAATAAAATAACGGTAAAGTTTCACCTACAGAGATCTACACACAATCACAAATATAATGATGAAGTAAAGGGTTCAGAAATGCTCAGATTGTGATGATGTGTCGTCTCTGTCATTCAGCATGGTGTCAGCTTCAGTCTGGCTCAAACGTTGTCTCGATCTGATTCATTGATCTCAAGCTGTGCCTTGAATAGCACTCTGGTCTATGCACAAAGCAATTCCAGTTCAAACCAATTTAAACTCGGTTCATGCACACATCAACTCCCAAAAAATAATCCACGTCAGCAAATCCTTCTCTCCGTTCTTTTGCATGGAGACCAATCCACGTCAGCTACTCGCGTTCCCTTCTCTGACTCGAGTTTGCGTCTCCAATCACTTCTCTTCGACGGCGAGAGCTTGTCGACTCTTCTCCTCAACGACAGACAGATTATGATGGGCTCTTGACTTCGACTTCGATGTGCACACTCTGGGGCTTTGAACTTCTCCGACTGCTCCCCTTTGATGGCGGAAGCTCCATGACGTACGAAAACTAGGTGGGATCTTCTCTTCGATGGTGCGCTCTCCTCAGCATCTCTTCACGGCGACTTAGGGCAGCAGTGTGTCAACGGTAAGAAGTAGCCTGAAGGCTTCGGTAACTCGTGATGACTCAGCTCTACGACATGCAGCACTCCGGCGAGCTGCGGGCTTCGAACAACGTCAAGGAGGGATGCTGATGAACGGTGACTTGGTGATATCGTTAGTGGCAGTAACTAACTCCAGCAGCGGGGCTCTCCTTCACGGAAGCTTGAACAAATGACAGCCCTCGTCCACGGCGACTCTTGTCTACGGCGGCATCTCGACGTCTTCACGGCGGTTTAATGTGGTCGACAGCAATGGAGTTCGGTTTCGATAGCACAAGACGTCGACGCACGATGATTCCCACGACAGCAAGATGAAGAGCGGAAGCTTGATGTCGGCGGCACATGATTCTCGAATGCAGCAGCAAGCTTCATGACAACAGGGAGGAGATGACGACGGTGAGCTCTACTTGAAGATGACTCGAAGTTACTAGGTGGCAGTTCCTTATGGTTTTGCTTGAAGGCTCCCTTGGGCTTGCGGCTTTGGCTTGAATGAGTTTGCTTCCTTATTTTGTTGAATGATGTTAGTCGTGCCCCTTTTCTTTGTATATAACTGCCGACCTCTTCTTTTTGTTGTGGCTGCTTGGATTATAATTGTTGGCCGTCGCCCCTTCTCCTTTGGATGATAGGCTATATAGGGATAGGGTTAGGGTTTGTAGCATGAGGGTGCGGCTAGGAGAGGCTATGGGTATGGCCAAATTCCCTAGAAGATAGGATTGAATCATGTTGGGCCAAGTCAAATAAATATTGAATATGATTATGATATAAAGAAATCTTTACAGGTCTCTCTAATGGATTTGACCAAATCCTAAATTGGCTCCATCCCTCTCCATATTGACCAAGTCAAATTGATTTATGAAAAGCCATTCTCTCTCTTCCAATTTGCTATATGAATAGCAATTTCTCCATCTTTTGGCTTAGTCATCTCTTTGGAGAATTTTCGCTTTGCCAATCCTGAAACACACTTAGCAAACATGTTAATAGCTTCACGTTGGTTTGTTATCATCAAACTAGAGATCCTAGATCGTTGCGTCCAACAATCTCCCCCTTTTGATGATGACAACCCCATAAAAGATTTGGGCGTGAAGTGTGATGAAGGATGTAATGCATATGCGTAATACAATGAGATGTAAGCATTTAAGCATTACTAGCATGCACACAATATAGCAATGATGAGAAGCATGCTCTCCCTATTTCCAAGCTCCCCCTTAAACAAATAATACCATGCTTCCCCTTCAACAATTATACCAAATCCATTTATACCTGAAGGGTTTTGGGGAACCCTTAGGGCACAAAAGTTATATTCCCGTCCTAAGTTGGACGGAACATAGACATACGAATTTGCAGCGGAAAATAAAACTATGTTAATCTAATTAACATGCAGGTAAACAATTTTAACTTAGCCCTAAGGTACAAGACCCTTAG
This sequence comes from Scilla litardierei, assembly GCA_030789695.1. Lineage (NCBI taxonomy): Eukaryota > Viridiplantae > Streptophyta > Magnoliopsida > Asparagales > Asparagaceae > Scilla > Scilla litardierei. Next base: position 809,032,496 of record CM061142.1, on the reverse strand, counting down.
CCAAGATCTATGCCAACTTGGGATGGATCTGACCATCCTAAGAAGGATCTAAACTACTGCGATTAAATTAAACTAATGCTTAAACACATACCCGGAATCTCAACCCTGGGACAAGCGAGATGTTCCACACCGTGTTTCAAGCCGCTCCCCGTCCCACGCCGAGCCACTCCTTGAACCGCTCCTTGAACCGCTCCCCGAATCTCTCCTCGAACTGCTTCACATCCCGAGGCGATCAATCCTCGTGTCGCCGAGCTAACCACGCGCCGAAGAAAGTTTCACGTGAGTGAAACATTCGCCAAGATTTCGGATCCGAATCTGAACTCCTTTGCGGCTTTGCTAGAGCCCTCAGGAGTAAAGCAGAAATATATGGAGATAAAGAAATCTTAATTTAAGCCTAGATCCGAGCGTGCTCCAACATTTACGAGAGCCGCTCAGATCTAGAGCTTGTGACGAGTTTTGATGAGGAGAGCAGACCCCATTTATATAGGCAGCTGACTGCTCCCCTTTACTCAAAATCCGACGTGGGACTAAATATGAGTTAATTAAAATCAAGTTAGTTTGCCTTTCACAAAGTGCAAACTTCCGTGAATTTTAGCTGCCTCACCATTGAGCTTCATGATTGATACAACCTATCAATTCGAAGGGTGTTCAACGGTGAACGCATAGGAAAAAACTATTCGTCAATCCGAGTCCGTTAGCCCCTCAAACGTATGTCCAAATTTAAGCCAATGAGTCAATTTTCGTAAAACAGCAACCGTCACAAAAGCAGGTTGTTTCTAGGGTTCTGAACCCTGTTGCGGGGCCCACAGAGTGGGTCCCACAGTCTGGCACGCGCCAGCCTGCAAGGCGCGTGCCTTGCACGTGCCCAGCTGCGCGTGCCTGGCACGCGCCAGGCTGGCTCGTGGCTTCCTGGCGCCCAAATGCTGGGCGCCAGGATATGGGGGGCCCACATTTCGGCCCCCCGAACTGTTTTTTAATTAAAAAAACAGTAGCCTTACTCTTAAGGCTTTTGGGCTTTTATCTTTGGGCTGGTTATGGGCTTCTATTTAAAACACTTTTAAATAGACTTACTGGGATCGTTTGAACTCCGTTTTTGACACGGTTTGAACCCCCGTTTAGAGTGGGATGAACCCGTCTTACCGGTAACCTTTTCCTTGCGTTTATTATATTAAATATGGTCTTAAACAATTTAAGATACATTTAATCTCTTTTGTATCATATGCAAATTAGTCCATATCTAGGCTTAAATTATCATTTGCATCAAATACAAATGATCTGAGGGCACATTCCTCTACATCTCCCACTTGTACTCAGGATCTTTTATCCCGAATGCAGGAGATAATTGCAAACATCTTTTGCAATATTTTATCCCTTGCATCAAATGCAAATTATTCTCACTAACTAATTTCTACCTATTACTAGACGAAAGTCGCACTCTGTGTGAGACCCTACAGCCTGACCGTTACAACAGGTTGGGCTCGAAGCCCTATACGGCAGTGATCACGAGCAGTGGTTGCCGTCCCTGCTTCAGGAATCATCATTATGTGGTTGACTCATTGACATGAGTATTGTCGGGACCACCCTGACTGTTTCCGTGATGAATTCCGCAGTTATAGTCTTTTCGTCTAAACTATGTCGTGTAGATTAAGTCTAGGGTACAGTCAAACTGTCAACCCTAATAACTTGACTCCGGTTAGTTTCTATCGATCTTTAGTCAACTAATATTGGACTTCTTCCAACATACTCTGATCAGAGATTTTACTAAAGACCAAACTAACTCTACGGCACTAACTCCCATTGACCGGGAGAGACGAATCCTCTCTTGGTCATTACTCTCCTCTTACGCTTCAAGTGACATCCAATCAAAGACCTTTCGACAGGCCTTACCTCGAAGCTAGGTCAGTTGATCTAAGTGGCACCGTTCACGCACATGTTCGTAAAAATGACCTCAAGTCAAAGACCAACTAGCCTATCATCACTAAGAGTTATCATTGACAAATTGGTCAATATAACCATATGATAACTCTTGTGGATCGTTCAGTGAACTCATTCCCTAATACGCACATGTGTCTCATCTTCGACTTCACCAAGTCAAGCGATCATGAGATCATCGCCACCGCTAAACGGTGAAGACTAAGACACAATGGTCTATCCGATGTTTCGATATTCTTGTCTCGAAAAATCTACGACCACGAACCCTTTTAGACTTATGCTACAGACGGTCAAACATTTCTCCATGATCGAGATACTCATCTCGATACCTGTTTGGCCTTGCATAAAATCTCAGGACTTTACCTAAGTTAATATCTAATGTTAACTACATTATAACATAACTTAGATAAATTATTACCAAACAACTTACTGTTATTTCGAACAAGATGTTTGTGCTATTCACACATGGAGATAGATTTCCTCGAGGGTATCATCTCTCAACATCTCCCACTTGCACTCTGGCCCATTTATCTCAGTATCTTATACCGTTTTTACACATAAGTTTTTCCGACTTCATGTGGTAGATCCTTCGTGAGTGGATCTGCTAAAACCGTCTACACTATAGACTTAAGGGGTTTCTATGTTCATGTTAGACCAACCATTTGAATCTCATTCAAATAATTCACTTGGTCTTTCGGAATCCATAATGTTTTTATTTACTTAGATCTTATCCAGTTCATTGTACCTTACGATAATAATTTTAAATTAGTTATTGGTCATTTCAAATGACTCATATCTATTTCTGATAAAGTATCAAACTCTTTGATCACTTCGTCAAAATATATGTTCCATCCCTTTGATGCCTCGTATGTAATTTATATGCTCCCACTGACCTTGAAAACTTTCTGGCTAATTCATATAAGTTGGTCCGTCTAAATCATATTTAGAAAAACGAACTTATAAGTGAATGCTCCAATTTTCATGGTCAACTTAAGCGTTTACATCGAGTTTGGTCCGAGTAGATCTCTACACATCTGCTAGCAAAAAATGGTTTTATTATAATTCATTTTATAGGAATTAAGATGAAAACCGTTCTCGACCAACATGATTGTACTTCACTATTTTCTTTCTGCTCCTAATCTTTCAACTTAAAGATTTACTTGCAGAAAGAGAGGAAACATTTTCCTTGGACACGTAAACTAAATTCCAAAATTTATTTACGCACCGGACCTATTCTGATTGCACCAAGTAATAAATCGGAGTTACTTCTCCGAATTTTATCCTAGAAGTTGACCGAGTCATCATCAATTATGATGTCTACCTCGACTCTTCGTCTTTTGAGATTCGAGTAATTATACAACTTCCTAATGATCGATTTAATGAATATCTTATTGATAATGTCCTCATAGAACATTATCAAAACATAGGCATTATTATCTGGGACTTAACCCAGAGGGAGGACTTAACTCAGAGTCACTTGCTATGGATCACACCAAGTCTAACTACGTGTGATTCATACCTTTTAACACACCGATGTGTTAACAGACTTGACCTGAGAGAAAATCATATTTTCTTTTAATTACGCAAGATTTAATATAGCTAACTATTTGACCATTCGATCTGATCGAATCAGTTTAAATACTTTTGTCATTTCGTTCTTTATTTTATCAGACTTGTGTTTCATCGAGAACACGTGTCTTAATAAAATATATGAATAACTTATTTTGGTTAATCTAGACTCGAGTACATCACTATGTACCAGACTGAGTTCGATAACTCATTCTCTCACTGTCTTACAGATGGGTTTCGGCCATTATATCTAAGAGGATAAGACTCACAAGTGTCCGTAGACTTCATAATACGAGAGGTCAGACCCCTCTTTATGTGACTTGTGAAGCTTACTATCTCGATATGGCCTAGTCTATTTTGCCATATAAGTCTGCTACTATCTTGTGTATTTATATATTAACATTTAATATATGTATTATCGTTATACATATTACTCATTGCTTCAGAAGCAATGTGACAACATTCGTCAAAATGTGTTAACCTTTTGTATAACAATAATTATGAAATCGTGACAACAGAATATGTCACATTTTCATTTCCTCCTCCTTATGCCTTTACTAATGATAAATATAACTAACTTTCTCAATTGACTTTCCGGAGTGCCTTCTTCCTTTTCTAAATCACATTTAGATATTAAATAACCCAACATAAATAAATAGTTATGCAAGCTTCTCGTGTATCCAAATGCCTGAGAGTTGCAATATTGAGTGTAGCTCAAGAAGTTGCTTGTCTCAAGATCCGGTTGGGATACATAGTCTTGCACCGCTCATGCACTCGTATTCAACTTAAACAGTTTGATCGAATTCTCGAACTTTGCGGATCAAAATTGTTTGTCCATACAACCTTAAGCGTAGCTTTATAAGTTGTAGAGAGAAACATACTTTGAATTTCCTATATGTTCACGTTGCCTCATATAGAGGCGAGTGACATGTAGCGTGAATTTATTTGTTGGACCCAGAACTTAAATGAAATCATATTTCTTAAGTCTGTTCTTTAGAAGGTCATTTTAATGTCAACGAGAATATAGTTTAATTCTATCAATTAGAATTTAACTTGATATTCAATTAATCAACCTTTTTGACCAGTTAACTTATTTCATTAAAATATTATATTTTGATCCTTCGGTAAACATAGTCTTGTCCTAGTTTAGCATATGTTCAATATTAAATATAGGTAGATTGGCTTTTATCTATCTATACTCTTCCACTATTTTACGATCATTTAAAGTCTTAACAATGAACGATTTAATCGAATTAAATTAATGGGTAAGAGATCCAATCACTTTGAGCCTAACAACCTTGAGTGTAGCTCAACAAGTTGCTTGACTCTGTAAATCGGAAGATGACTCTTCATCGATCATATCGGATATGACCCTCTTATCGGTTTTTACCCCTAGCCATTTGTGATCATGAGTGTGCTCATCCAAATCACAATGTCTAGTCTAGTCGGACCCTTGTTTTCGTGTCTAGCTTAACTTGCGCCTGCGCTCGGTGTATTCACGACACGTCGGTTTGGGTCAGGTCTTAGACTACATCATTGACTTAACTTACGCCGGCGCTCGGTGTACGACACGACGGTTTTGGTCAGTCAAGATTTCATCTTATGTATTTAAGGAGTTGGTTTCTATAAGGTTGCCATGTCACAGCTTGAGTGTAGCTCAACAACTGTAACATGGGTCCTATAGTTGCCATCCCCTAAAACAAGGAGGGCTACGGCCAATCTTGAAAAAGATTATTAACGTATTTGACCTAGATATAGTCCAGGGTGTCATACAATCATGATGCACATCATTGCGGTCCAGCGGAACACAGCCAGGGAATTGACTAAGCCAGGATCACTATCCCTTAAAGGGTGAACCAGCAAACTTAGCCAAGCACATTGACTGGATCATGGTCCATTGAATGAAGCTTGTCATTATTATATGTGTGCCATAGACTAAAAGGCTTTTATTAACAACTAATTAATCCTATCAATTAGTTGAATCCTTAAATTCAAAATTTTAGGATTTGTTTAATAACTTTTATTAAATCCTTATCAACTATAAGGTTCACGTGCTGTCCTAATCATTATTAGGATTAATAAATTTATTAACCAACGCCAAAAGCAAAGTCCTTTAATGAGAATTAATAATAACAATTAGAATTAAAATTTTCACTAAAGGGACTACCCTAATCAGGAATTCGGTCTTAAAGGGTTGTTAAAAGTTTTATTAAAACATAGCATGTCATTAAAATATATCTCATGAATTTGAATGATTTCTTAATGGCTAACCTAAAGGATTGTCTTGTGTTATCAAATAAGGGACAAGATGACATAGCCATTAACATAAAGTTGCACTAATTTATCGCATAAAATAAAAGTGTACAACTATTTAACAATTAAATAGACTAAAGTTTATCGCATAAACAATTTTAGCATGCATATTTAAATTTAACATTTAAATTTAGAATTATGATTTTTAAATTATTTTATTTTATCTCATAAAAACTTGTTTTAAAAGATCACAAAATATGCATGCTACTGAAAATATTTATCGCATAAAAATTTTAAATGTTTAAAATCAGTTTTAAAAATATCTAATAAATTTAAAACATCATTTTAAAAACTTTCCATGTTCAAAAATTTATCATATAGAATTTTTAAACATCTAAAACATTATTTTAAAAAGTTCTTGTTTAAATTTTTATCATATAAAATATTTAAACACCTAAAATCCTTTTAAAATCAAATTTAAAAAATATCACATAAATCTTAAAACATTTTAAAAGGGCATCTAAAAATATTTAAATTTATCTCATAACTTTAAAACATTTTAAAAGTATTTTAAAAGGCATTTCAATGTTTAATAAAATCGCAGTGCTAGATCGTTACACAAACCTAGGCTCTGATACCACTGAAGGGTTTTGGGGAACCCTTAGGGCACAAAAATTATATTCCCGTATTAAGTTGGACAAAACATAGACATACGAATTTGCAGCAGAAAATAAAACTATGTTAATCTAATTAACATGCAGTTAAACAATTTTAACTTAGCCCTACGGTACAAGACCCTTAGCCAAGATCTATGCCAACTTGGGATGGATCTGACCATCCTAAGAAGGATCTAACCTACTGCGATTAAATTAAACTAATACTTAAACACATACCCGGAATCTCAACCCTGGGGCAGGCGAGATGTTCCGCACCGTCTTCCGAGCCGCTCCCCGTCCCACTCCGAGCCGCTCCTTGAACCGCTACCCGAACCGCTCCTCGAGCTGCCCCGCATCCCGAGGCGATCATCCTCTTGTCGCCGAGCTAACCACGCGCCGAAGAAAGTTTCACGTGAGTGAAACCTTCACCAAGATTTCGGATACGAATCCGAACTCCTTTGCGGCTTTGCTAGAGCCCTCAGGAGTAAAGCAGAAATATAGGGAGATAAAGAAATCTTAATTTAAGCCTAGATCGGAGCGTGCTCCAACATTTACGAGAGCCGCTCAGATCTAGAGCTTGTGACGAGTTTTGAGGAGGAGAGCAGAGCCCTATTTATATAGGCGGCTGACTGCTCCCCTTTACTCAAAATCCGACGTGGGACTAAATTTGAGTTAATTAAAATCAAGTTAGTTTGCCTTTCACAAAGTGCAAACTTCCGTGAATTTTAACTCCCTCACCATTGAGCTTCATGATTGATACAACCTATCAATTCGAAGGGTGTTCAACGGTGAACGCATAGGAAAAAACCGTTCGTCAATCCGAGTCCGTTTGACCCCTCAAACGTATGTCCAAAGTTAAGCCCATGAGTCAATTTTCGTAAAACAACAACCGTCACAAAAGCAGGCTGTTTCTAGGGTTCTGAACCCTGCTGTGGGGCCCATGGAGTGGGCCCACAGTCTGGCGCACGCCAGCCTGCGCGGCGCGTGCCTTGCACGTGCCCAGCGGCGCGTGCCAGGCACGCGCCAGGCTAGCGCGTGGCTGCCTGGCGCCCAAATGCTGGGTGCCAGGATATGGGGGGGCCCACATTTCGGGCCCCCCCGAACTGTTTTTTTAATTAAAAAAATAGTAGCCTTACTCTTAAGGCTTTTGGGCTTTTATCTTTGGGCTGGTTATGGGCTTCTATTTAAAACACTTTTAAATAGACTTACTGGGCTCGTTTGAACTCCGTTTTTGACGCGGTTTGAACCTGCATTTAGAGCGGGATGAACACGTCTTACCGGTAACCTTTTCCTTGCATTTATTATATTAAATATGGTCTTAAACAATTTAAGACACATTTAATCTCTTTTGCATCATATGTAAATTAGTCCCTATCTAGGCTTAAATTATCATTTGCATCAAATACAAATGATCTGAGGGCACATTCCTCTACAATACCAGTTGATTCCAAATCTTTCCAACACTTTTCTCCCCCTTTTGTTATCATCAAAAGTGGATTAATGAAGTCATTATATATCACATGCACAAATAAAGTATTAGTAAGTATAGCTAGCACTTACAAGTCGTTTTCCATAAAGTAGGCAATTCAAGTTCATTGAAAATCATAATTTAGACTTCACCACCATTGCATAATTGTAATGATATGAACATTGAAGTACAAAGGGAGATTCAATTTAGACCATCAATCAAATCGATCCATATTTTCCATTTAACATGAATATCACTAGGATTGATTTTTTCCACATCATAAAAAAATGAGTTCAAGGTACCAAGCCTCAAAACATAGCCTATAAGGACTCTTAGATGTGGGGTGGCATTGCTTGATGAGTAAAATACACCAACGCTAAAGATTACCCATAAAGCATATGTTGGATACTCGTGGGTAGTGTATTTGCCATGAATTGTATCCATTTTACATACGGAGCAATATTCAAATATTATTATTTTTCATTTTTTTCCAATTTCAATTCTTTTTGTGCTCAATTTTTATTCATGGCAATACACATCATATCCCTTAGACTATTTAGTTTTATTCATCCTATATTCATTTTCCAATATTCATAAAAAGAATCTCCAAAAGTACACCAAGTTTAATATTCGTGGAAGTGAGTATGTAGGTGTAGAAGTCAAATTAATCATTTCATGAAGCATGACATGGCTACCAAATAGTTCCTAACATGCGCATGTAGCTATAAGCTAATACAAAGATTTCTTCAAATGATATGAATGAACATTTAAGAAATACCACTTATAATGAATCATAAAGAGGTAGTCATTAAGCACAATTTTTTTTATTTTGGTTTTTCTTTTTTTTGGTTTTTCTTTTAAAAGGAACTTAAAACAAACCTTAAAAGCAAGTAAACAAGCACATAGACAAAAAATTAAGTCAATCACACACAAAATCTATGAAGGTATGCAATGGATGCAAAGAGGAAAACGATATACCTTCGCGTCGCCATTTGACTAAGGAGCTAAAGAATGAAACTTTCAATTCATTGCTCCTCGCCAAATCTCCACCTCGCCTACATGAAAGGTGTTAAGTGTGACCTTGGAATCCAACAAGGTCCACTAGTGTTAGCCATTAAAGTTTTAGGAACCCACACTTGTTTGAACTTTATGTTTGTGTTCCTAAACTTACAATAATAGGATGTGTGACCAACAATATCAAGTAAAGTACTTTGCATGCATGTTTTTCACAATAGAAGGCACATTGTGGACTTTCTTAAATTTGGGCTTTTCAACATTTTTCAAACCAAATCTAAGTCCTCTTCTATTATTGCCATATAATTGATTTTCAAGTATGGTATCCAACGAATGTTTACCAATTGAAAATTTTCTTAATGACAATTCTAGATTAGAAACTTTGGATTTTAATAATTTATTTTCATCCACAAGCAAGGTGCATTTACTTAGAAAAGTTCTCTTGTTTTCCTCTTCCTTCTTTTCAAATTCATTCATTTTCCTTTTAAGTTCGTTATTTAACATGCACAACTTATCATTAAGCTCTCTAATCACATAGTCTTTTTCAGTTTCGAGCTTAATCAAATACTGCTTAAGCATGCTAATATTATTCAATAAGGAAGGGCAAGAAAGACAAGCAACTTCTTCATTAAAGCATGAATTTTCTTTTTTCATTATAGCAATGGTAGAATCACGTGCATCAAGTTTTTATTTAAGGATGTCAACTTCTTTAGAAATGTCACAGTTTTCTTTTTGTAATTTAAAGCCGACATTCTATAATCATTTAACGTGAGTTCTAGCTCATTAATCTCATTTTGCATTCCTTTACAAACATCTAGCAATTCAGTTTTAGTGAAGGAATTTACCTCATCGTTAGTTGCCATTAATCAGACGACAGCGGAGTGGGATACCACCTCTTCATCCTCATCCTTCGCTTCGCTGTCCATGTCCCAAGTTAGTATCTTGGATTTTCCTTTATCTTTAGCAACCTGACCAGTCTCTTGTCACGAAGTGTCCCTTTTTCCTGCATTTAAAGCATTCAACTCTATTAGCAGAATCTTGTCCAGAAGAATTTTTATCATAATTAAAAGTGTTAGAGCGAATGAACCTTTTATGAATTTTTGATCTTCCTTGAGGAGTTCTAATGTACTTTCTAAAATTTCAAACCATTAGCGCTATCTCCTCATCATCATCTTCATCTTCGCTAGCTTTCAGAGCAAGTGGCTTTGAAGCTTTTTCCTTCTCCTCGGGTTTCTCGCTTTCTTCAATATTTTGCAATTCAAGCTCATGGGACATTAAGTTACCTATCAATTCCTCCACCCTCGTCTGTGATAGGTCCTTCGCTTCTTGGATGTCGGTCACTTTCGGCCTGAAAGAGCTTGGTAGCGCTATTAATATCTTCCTCACTTGTTCAAGACTAGAATATGGCTTACCAAGCGAGCTAGACTTGTAGACGATGTTGGTGAACCTCACACACATCTCTAATATGGTCTCTAATGGTAGCATGCAAAATCTCTCGTACTCTGTGCTCAGAAGTGAAAGTCTAGACTCCTTCACCTGTGACGTTGCCTTGTGCGTCACCTCCAGTGTATGCCATATTTCCTGTGCAGTTAGACAATGTGAGATACTATTGAATTCAGATTTATCTAATGAACAAATGAGGGGATTCATAGCTTTACCATTAAGAGAATAAAGTCTCCAATCATTTTCATCCTATTTATCATCAGGTTTAATCATCTCAACATTTTCAATTTTAATGACAGGTGGTTTATAGCCCTTTTCAACAATTTGCCAAGCTTTATAGTCAATAGAAATTAAGTAGATTCTCATTCGATTTTTCCAATAAGCATAATCTACTCCATTAAAACTAGGGGACGAGATATGGATTGACCCTCAGTAAAGGCACTATCGATGGGATTCACGGTCAATCCTAAGCTAGATCCAAAAACCAGTTCTGATACCACTTGTTGGATCTGGATCCTAGCCTAGAGAGGGGTGAATAGGCTTATAAAAATATTCTCGTGCAACCCACGAGAAATCAAATGCAGTTAAAAACATAAGCATGGTAAATAAAATGCAAGCACAGAATACACAGCAGATTTACCCTGGTTCGGTCGCAGCAATGACCTACTCCAGCTCCCAAGCAAATACTAGCATTAATAAGTTCCCTCTGTACACTGACAATGGGGTCATAGCTCCAACTCTCCACCTAGACTGTACCACACTCAACAAAGGACAGAACCATATCAACCTAGTAAATGTGTATCTTGACTGCTCCACTTGTCAAGACCCTCTTGTCTAGCCCCAACCAGACAAGTCCCAAAAGAACACAATAAAGGTAAAGTTTCACCTAAAGAGATCTACACACAATCACAAATATAATGATGAAGTAAAGGGTTCAAAAATGCTCAGATTGTGATGGTGTGTCGTCTATGTCGTTCAGTACGGCGTCAGCTTCAGTCTGGCGCAAACGGTGTCTCGATCTGATTCCTGAATATCAAGTTGTGGCTTGAATATCACTCTGGTCTGTGCACAAAGCAATTCCAGTTCAAACCAATTTAAACTCGGTCTATGCACACATTAACTCCCAAAAAATAATCCACGTCACCAAATCCTTCTCTCCGTTCTTTTGCATGGAGACCTATCCACGTCAGCTACTCGCGTTCCCTTCTCCGACTCGAGTTTGCGTTTCCGATCACTTCTCTTCTACGGCGAGAGCTCGTCGACTCTTCTCCTCGACGTCGGACAGATCACAACGGGCTCTCGACTTCGAATTCGACGTGCACACTCTGGGGCTTCGAACTTCTCCAACTGCTCCCCTTTGACGGCAGAAGCTCCACGGTGTACGACAATTGGGCAGGATCTTCTCTTCGACGTTGAGCTCTCCTTAGCAGCTCTTCACGACGACTTAGGGCAGTAGCGTGTCGATGGCAAGAAGTAACTTGAAGGCTTTGGTAACTCGCGATGACTGATCTCCACGATGTGCAGCACTCCGGCGAACTGCGGGCTTCAAACAACGTCGAGGAGGGATGCTGATGAACGATGACTTGGTGATCTCGTTGGTGGTAGTAACTAACTCTGGCGGTGGGGCTCTCCTTCATGGAAGCTTGAACACACGGTAGCCCTCGTCTACGGTGACTCTTGTCCACAGCGGTGTCTCGACGTCTTCACGACAGTTTAATATGGTTGACATCAATGGAGTTCAGTTTCGACAGCATAGGATGTCGGCGCACGATGATTCCCACGACTGCAAGATGAAGAGCGAAAGCTTGATGTCGGCAGCGCATGATTCTTGAAGGCAACATCAAGATTTATGGCAACGGGGAGAAGATGACGACGGTGTGCTCTGCTTGAAGATGACTCGAAGTTGCTGGGTTGTGGCTCGATAGGGTTTTGCTCGGAGTTGTGCTCGCCAATAATGAAGGCTCCCTTGGGCTTGCGGCTTTGGCTTGAATGAGTTTGCTTCCTCTTTTTTGTTGAATGATGTTAGCAGTGTCCCTTTTCTTTGTCTATAGCTGCCGATCTCTTCTTTTTGTTGTGGCTGCTTGGATTATAATTTTTGGCTGTCGCCCCTTCTCCTTTGGATGATAGGCTATATAGGGATAGGGATAGGGTTTGTAGCATGAGGGTGCGGCTAGGAGAGGCTATGTGTATGGCCAAATTCCATAGAAGATAGGATTGAATCATGTTGGACCAAGTCAAATAAATATTGAATATGATTATGATATAAAGAAATCTTTGCAAATCTCTCTAATGAATTTGACCAAATCCTAAATTGGCTCCATCCCTCTCCATATTGACCAAGTCAAATTGATTTATAAATAGCCATTCTCTCTCTTCCAATTTGCTATATGAATAGCAATTTATCCATCTTTTGGCTTAGTCATCTCTTTGGAGAATTTTCGCTTTGACAATCCTGAAACACACTTAGTACACACGTTAATAGCTTCATGTTGGGTTGTTATCATCAAACTAGAGATCCTAGATTGTTGCGTCCAACAAGTAGGTGGCTACTCGACCGAGTAGGGTATACTCGGTCCGTGTAGGCAGCACCCTGTTTTACGTGCTTTTCCTGCGCTCTCTGCTACTCGACCGAGTAGGTGTCTACTCGGTTGAGTCACCTGTAACTCTTTTCCCCTAAGCTTGTTCTTCTATCAACTGCTCTTCTCCTGGCTCCCTTCTATTCAATACATCGTTTTGCGTGCTCTACTCAAAGTTCGACCTGTAGGAAGGAAGAACTTGTCAGATCTTTATAGTTTTGTATTTTTATGGAATAGAAAGCATTTTTACTTGGCTCTTGGGATAGATAAGGCAAAACAAAAATTGAAAAAGAAAATCTAAGATATAGAAAGTCGGGTTGCCTCCCGATAAGCGCTCGTTTTGAGTCATGAGCTCGACTCCCTCTAGTTCTTCAATGGATGTTGGGCGCGTAAGAGATGCACGCATCATGCTTGCCAACGATACCGTGCGGCGGTATTTGGCGCGCTTCCTTTCCGTGATCCCCTTCTTACATGTAGAAAATGTCTTCTTGCTCTTGTTGGTGCAATGAGTCGTTCGGGGGCTTCTCATCAAGCACACGAAGATAGGCGGCAGCCGCCTTATTGTAGATGGAGTCGCCATCGTCATCAACACTTGTCTTCACCGGGTCCTTCATGACCCCTTCAGTAGTATACTCCCATATAGCATCATCTTCTAAGAGCTCAAGATAGCTTGCTCCTTCTTCTTGGACATGCTCCTTCATGGATTTTTATAACCGGAATTAAGCTTCAGTATTACCCACATTCATTGAGAGAGTCCCTTCGCGAACATATATCAAGACACCGGCTATCGCCATGAAAGGACATCCAAGTATGAGTTTGGAACTCCCTCTTTCTGGCATATCCATTATAATAAAATCCACCGGCACACATAATCCGGGCGGTATTTGCAGAATGATATCTCTAGCAATACCTACCGGATATGTAACTGAGTGGTCCGACAGTTGTATAGATATGTTGGTAGGCTCCAACTCGCTTCCGGTTTGTAGCCTTTTGAATATGGAGAGTTGCATCAAACTGATGCTCGCTCCCAAGTCGATCAATGCACGGTTAATAGGCGTACCTCCAATTGAGCATGTCACTGTGAAGCTTCCCGGATCCAGTAACTTCTTTGGGAGGTGGTTCTTTATGATGGAAGATGAATCCTCCAAAAGCTTCACTTCTTCATGTTTTCGCTTTCCGGTGATGAAATATAATTCCATAATATGTTTCATGTTTCATAAAACTCTACTAATTTCAATAACGGTGAACATGGAATGATAAAAATACCCTTAATTAATAATGACAATGTTTGAATTTTGAGTCAAGGGAAGATCATCATTATAAGAAGAGGGATAATAGTGTTTTCGGTGAGATTTTAGGTTTTTTCTCATGTACAGGAATTTAGTACAAATCTTGACCTGGGTAGCTTTGATGAACCTTTTGGAAGTATGTGGTAATTTTGATTAACATCTTTCATAGTTTATAGTATTTTACAAAAGCTGTTACGCCCTTATGGCCGGCCTACATACACTGAAAGCCCAAGCGAACAGCTCTCCAACCATCCGGAAGGGGTAATAGCCTGAACGGGAGATCGTCTCTATCTAGGGAAGCTCGCCTCAGCGAGCGACAAGGTCGCTCTCAGGGCCAACCAAAGAAGCTTGCCCACCAGATCAACAAGCTCACCATTCCAGGAAGAAACTCGCCTACTCTCCAACAGGAAGCCCAGTCAGACGGTCGAAAGGCGACGAGCTTGGTCACCGAGCTTGACTCTCCCCCAGGGCGACCAAGCATAAATATCTCTGACAATGTGACGTATGGCCACCTACCCTCCATTAATGCCAAAGGTTAAGGGCGAGAACTGATGGCCGTCCCTTGCATCTCATTAATGCATCTGACACCGTCTGATGCCTATTAATGCGTAAAATATCTCTGACACGCCCCGCCTACCTATCACTTCTCCTCCAGCTAAGCAGACTCGACAGTTGATGGGACGGTAAGCAACCGACTCTCAGCCCTATAAATACATCCCTCCTGCCTCCATGGAGGGGGTTGGTCAGCTAGAATCTCTAACCCTTTCTAATATTCAAGGTCGGATATTTCCCATATATATGTGCCTTCCTCATAAGCTCGCTACGCTTCACCGATATACCTTAAGATCGCCAAGCGTGTCCGCCACACTTATTTCAAGTCACCCACTGACTTACGCATCGGAGAGGATACATGATGACAGCTTGCCCCACCTTTCTGACGAGTTGCTATTGTCGCAGGAACCTCGCCTCAGCTAATGGGAGACATCGACATTGGGCGACCTTTAGGCGACCTTGGATCCTTCACTCCAGAAGCGTGTTTCAATTCGTGCTAACTTCTCCATCAACCAAAAACTTGTAATCATTGTACCCGTGATTATCCTTAACTACAAATATCATTGTTTGGCAGACTTGATCCGCAACAATTGGCGTTGTCTGTGGAAATCAGGGGTTACACAAATGTCAGGCTCCACACATCTTCACCGCAATTACCGCCACAGCAAGTCCCCGACGTCACACCCCTGCCATCTCCGAGAAGGCCGAGACGACTTGAGACAATGATCAATGCCACTCTGAGGCTGTCCTTGGCCACAGAGTCTCGTTCTCCCAGAAGAACTCCCCCAATGAATTTACCCCTCGATGGGTCGGCCGCAGTCATTCAGGACGCGGCCCTCAGTGTCTACCAGAGTTTTCAGAACTTTACTAAGATGATGGAGGAATGGACCGTTGCCAGGCAAGCAAGACCACCTCAGGCAGAATACCCCTTCGTATGCCACAATGTGAGGAAAGACCTTCTCCCCCAATTTGATGAAGAAGCGGCCGCATAGCAAAGGCGATTTGAAGAGGCGGAAGTAGCCGCTCTGTAGAGGGAGTTCAATTAGGAGGAGTAGGCCGCTCATCAAAGGCAACTGGATGAAGAAGCGGCCATTCGACGTGGTCGATTCCTCGATGCTGAGAGGGAGAGACTTCAAGGGGGAACCGAGGAGTCCCCCTGGCGTCGGCCTTGATAATACAGGGGAACCCCATGCTAGACCATCCTACGGAAAGCTATCGCCGCAGGAGATCGCCAAGCCCGGGGTAAGAAGGTCATGCCCACCGTAGCAGGAGCTCCCCCAACCTGTATCGCCTCTCTCCTAGGCACGATGACCGGTGGTGAAGGAGCCACGACCGTAGCCCGACCCTCGGGAGAGAGGGAGGAACGCCTATGAGTGCCAGGAGGCTCATCCGACGATTCCAACCAGCGGTGAGAACGTCGTGGCGATAGGAACATTTCCCAAAGGTCACCAACGCCTCCCTCTTATCCTGAAGAAGCTAATCCCCTAACCCAAAGGGTGATCTCAACCTCGGTACCCCATAGGTTCAAGCTACCTCAGATTGAACTGTATGATGGTTCGGGTGATCCCCTGGAGCATGTGCAGTGAACCGGGGCGTGATGGAGATCCATGGGGCAGGTGACGCCATCCTTTGCCGGGCTTTCCGGACGAACTTGAAGAAAGAGGTGGCGGAGTGGTACAACGGCTTGCCCGACCACTCCATTGATTCGTTCGATGACCTCTCCCGAAAGTTTCATCACCAATTCCTGGCTGTGCAGAGAAAGAAGTTGGCGTCAGATTATTTATTCATGGTGGTCCAAAAGGAGTAAAAACCATCCGCAACTTCTTGCAGCGCTTCAACGAAGAAAGGCTCACCATGACGAGCTGCGGAGACGAGCTCGTCATGGTGGCCTTCAAGAAGGGGCTGGTGAACATAAGTCTATACAAGTCACTTCTCTACGATCCGCCTACCGATCTCCATACCCTCTTTGCCCGGGGGAAGAAGTTCATGGTGAGCGAGGAAGCCTTGGGGATGGTGAAGGCGGCCTTACCAAATAAAGTCGCCTGCATTGAAGCTGGGCGCAGTGAACGGCCGAGGCGGGATGAACGCCCCCAAGGGTGCAACCAGGACCGCCCCAGAGGGCATGACCAAGACCGCCCCCCGCGGGCGCAACCAGGGAGGCCCTTGTGCGCAAGATCGTCCCGGACCTCTGAGAGGGTTCTTCGCGCCCAGGAACCCTGCCCAGAGAGGCGGGCCAAAAAGAGCACAGGAGGTGGTGCAATACACAAGACTCAACGCCCCCCTGGCCAAAGTGATGTCGCCAACCCTGACGGGCGGGCTTCTGAAAGACCCGCCCCCAGAGATGAGGACGAAGCCCGACAGGAGAAATATGCAGAGGTATTGTCGGTACCACCACGACAATGGCCATGACACCGATGACTGCTTCGCCTTGAAGAAAAATATTGAACGACTGATTCAAGGCGGACATCTCCGGAGGTTTGTCGACCAGGGTAGACCGGGCCGCGATAGAGGAACGACCACAAGAGCTATCCCGTCGACCCACGACACCGAGCAAGTGGCCCACCATAGACCCGAGCCAATCATGCACGTGGATGTAATCTATGGCAGGCCATCCCAAGGCGACACCTCAACATTGGCGAGGAAGACATATGCTTGACAAGTCATGACGGTGGGCGTCGACACATGGGAAAAGTGGAGAAGAGTAGCTCGCCCCCCATCTCCTTCTCTGATGATAACCTAGAGGGGTCGAGCTGCCGCACGAGGACGCCATCGTCATCGAAGCTCTCTTAGGGCCAGCGATTGTTAGCAGGATCCTGGTCGACACATGCAGCTCGTGCGACATCTTGTTCATGTCCACGATTCAGAAGATGGGGCTGGACCAGGCGGAGCTGAAGCCTTGCTTAGGCCCGATTGTCGGCTGCACCGGACATTCGGTGCCCATTGTTGGATTAATCACACTGCCCGTCACCCTGGGGGAGAGGCTGAAGATCGTCACTCGAATGACGCAGTTCGTCGTCGTCGCCTCAGCATACAATGGCATCATTGGGTGGCCTTACATGACCGTCGTTGAAGCTCTCCCCTCGTTGCTGTATGAAATGGTGAAGTTCCAGACTCCACACGGGGTTGGGCAGGTGCGGGGATCCCAGAAACTCTCCCGAAGCTGCTATGTCGGCTCCACAAAGCACAAAAAGTCCGAGGAAGCCCTCTCGTTCGACCTCTTTGACGGTCGGGAGGACTTCGCTCATCAATGATCGGCTCTGATGGAGGACGTAGAGGAGGTTCCAGTGGCGATGGACGCAGGCAAGACTGTGTCTATTGGCACGAAGCTGCCATCAAAGTTGAAGGAGGGGCTAGTCGACATCCTTAAGGCGAATGCGGATATTTTCGCATGGTCGCCCTCGGACAAGCCCGGAGTCGACCCAGCGGTGATCGCCCATGAACTTCACGTCGACCCGAAAGCTCGCCCAATCTGGCAGAAGAAGCAGAGCGCTGGAAGGGAGAAAATGCGGGCTACGAGCGAGAAGGTGGAGTGGCTTCTCGAGGACAAGTTCATCAGGAAAGTGAGCTATCCTGATTGGCTCTCCAATGTGGTGATCGTGAAGAAACCCAGTGGTAACTGGAGAATGTGCTTGAACTTCACTGACCTCAACAAAGCCTGCCTGAAAGATAGCTTCCCACTGCCGAGTATCGACCATCTGGTGGACAACGCCTCTGGGTATGAGCTGCTGACCTTCATGAATGCCTTCTCCAGCTACAATCAAATCCAAATGGTGCCCCGTGACGAGGAGAAAATGTCGTTCATCACCGACCGGGAGACGTTCTGCTACACAAAGATGCCGTTCAGACTGAAGAATGCCAGGGCAATCTACCAACGGATGGTGAACAATATTTTTCACCCCCAGGTCGACAGGAATCTGGAGGTCTACATCGACGATATGCTGGTCAAATCAATGAGGGCTGAGAATCACCTCATCGACCTTGAAGAGACTTTCCAGAAAGTGCGGCACTACAATCTGCGGCTCAACCCGGCGAAGTACATATTCGGCGTCCGATCTGGGAAGTTCCTCGACTTCATGATCACAAAGCGAGGAATCAAGGCCAATCCTGACAAGATATCCGCCCTCATCAACATGAGCAAGCCGAAGACGATCAGGGACCTACAGAAGCTAAATGGCCGGATCGCTGCACTTGGGAGGTTCTTGTCGAAGTCCATCGAGAGGTCCCTCATGTTCTTTAAAATTCTGCGAAAAGCCCTGAGCGAGAGGAAGAGGATAAGGAAGGAGGTCGAGTGAGACGACTCATGCACCCAAGCCTTTGGCGAACTGAAACCCTATCTTCAAAGCCCGTCCATGCTCGCAAAGCCAGAGGAAGGAGAGCGGCTCGGCCTCTACCTCACCACCACTGAAGAAGCAGTGAGTTCGGTCCTAGTCAAAGAGAACGGGGGCATCCAAAGGCCGGTCTATTATGCAAGTCGAGTGCTCCGAGAGGCAGAGATCCGCTACAGCCCCATCGAGAAGTTTGCCTATTGCCTGACACTGACTGTGAAAAAGCTCCAGCCCTACTTCCAGGCGCACTCAATCATTGTCTATACCAACTTGCCACTCGAAAAGAACCCGATAAGGCTGGAGAGATCAGGCCGAATGCTGAATTGGAGTGTGGAGCTCAGTGAGTTCGACATCATCTATAAGCCCAGGGTGGTGATCAAGGGTCGGGCATTGGCAGACTTTGTAGCAAAGTGCACCATCGAAGAGATTGGCGAAGCGATGTCCGATGACCAGCCTGACACACAATGGTAGTAGCTCACCAACGAGAATCCTCCATCCACCTCTGTACAGATTGAAGGTGAGCTGTGGATCGTCCACGTCGATGGGTCACCACGTAGTCGGAAAGCGGAGCCAGCATTGTGATAGAGACCCCGGAAGGAAGCTTACTGGAGTATGCACTGTGCTTCGGTTTCTCGGCGACCAATAATGTGGCGGAGTACTAGGCCGCCATCAACAGGCTAAAGCTCTACAGGGTGCTTGGGGTGACAAACATGCTGTTGATCAGTGATTCATGGTTCTTCGTCCAACAAATTGATGGCAGCTTCGAAGCAATGGAGGATCTGATGAAACTGTACCTGAAGTGCACCCATACCGAGCTATTCAAATTCAGAAAGGCAGCGGTCCAGCATCTCCCAAGGTTGAACAACCTCTGTGTCGATGCCCTCTTGAAGTTGGCATCCTCCTCTCCGGTCGAGTTTCGGAAAGCGATCTACATCGAGAACCTACTGACGCCAAGCATCGAAGAGGGCGATCTGTTGTGTGTAGACTCAAAGCGATCATGGATGAGCCTGATCGTCGCCTACCTGAAGACCAAAGCCCTACCAGAGGATAGACTGGATGCATGAAAGATCGAGAGGCGGTCCTTGACGTTAGTGATTTTCGGCAGCATGCTCTACCGAAAGCACCGCACGAGGTACGACGTCTTGCCATATCTAAAGTGCCTTGGGACAAGGAGTGCAGAGGAGGTCATCCGTGAGATACATGAAGGCTCTGTAGGAATCATTACGGAGGCCGCACCCTAGCGCACAAGGCAATCCGGGAAGGCTACTACTGGCCGACCATGGTGAAGGACGCAACCAATTACGTCAAGCGATTCGGGGAGTGCCAAAAATTCTCCAAACGTACAACCACCCCACCTGCCGATCTGATCCCAATCCTTAGTCTGGTCCCATTCTCCAAGTGGGGCCTCGACATCCTCGGCCCGTTCCCCATGGCCGCATGAGGAAGAAAGTTTCTCGTCGTCGCAGTCGACTACTTCACCAAATAGATCGAGGCGGAGCCACTGGTGTGCATCACCTGGGTGGACATGAAGAACTTCGTCTGGAAGTCAATTATTTTCCGCTTCGGGGTACCTCGCTCCATAGTGACGGACAACAGGAAGCAATTCGACTCCGTGGACTTCAGAAGCTTCTGCTCAGACTGGGGCATCAACCTACACTTCGCCTCTATGGCGCATCCTCAGTTCAAGGGCCTGGCCGATGCAGCGAACAAGTGCATCATGGAGCCCTTAAAAACGAAGGTCGGCAGCGCTCCTGGATCGTGGTCCGACGAGCTACCCGGCATCCTTTGGTCCTATCGTACCACATACAAAACTTCAATCGGCGAGAGCCCCGTCATCCTAGCTTATGGATTGGAGGCCGTCGTCCCAGTGGAGGTTGACGAGGAGTCGTTCCGGCTCCAATACTTCAATGAAGAATCAAATGAAGAAGGCCTCGATAGCAATATCGAGCTTGTTGACGAGGTAAGAGACAGTGCACTAACAAATCTAATCAAGTACAACCAAAGGATGACGAGGTAATACAATTCCCGTGTCAGGAAGCGGAGCTTCAGAGTTGGTGACCTCGTCCTCAAGGACGCAAATTTCAAACCCGAGATCGGCCGTCGAGGGAAGCTCTCATCAAAATGGGAAGGCCCCTACACCATAACAGACGTCGTGGGACTGACAACCTACATTTTGGCGACTATGGAGGGCGAGTAGCTAGCATATCCTTGGAATGCCGAGCATTTGCTCAAATACTTTCAATAAATGCACTTCCTTATACATTCAACGAATATTATTAATAATTTTCTGTGTTTGTACACTCAATGAGTTGTCCGAATCTAAATTTCAGCCCTCCTCTAAAATTATGAGTACCATAGTGAAGGTCGGATATACATTCGGGATCCCAAGCCTTTACAAGACGACCCAACAGAGGCTGCAGTGTTGGCTGCGTTGTTGGCTTCGGCCCATCTGCACCCCCCTCTCTACGACATCCGGGGCAACTCACCGCTCAAACTAGAGTGAAGAGCCCGCGGGGCTGGCTTCGGCCCATCTGCACCCCCCTCTCTACGACCCCAGGGCAGCTCGCCACTCAAACCAGAGCGGATATGCTGGGTAGGCGACGGCCCAATACCAGCCCAATTACAGAGGATGCGGGGTCGACGACGGCCCAATACACGCCTCTCAAAAATGCAGTGTTGGCTTCAGCCCATCTGCACCCGCCCAACAACAAAGGCCACGGGGTTGGCTTCGACCCATCTGCACCCCCTCTCTATGACCTCCATGACAGCTTGCCACTCAAACTAGAGCGAACATGTGGGGTATGCGACGGCCTAATACCCGCCTAATTACAGAGGATGTGGGGTCAGTGACGGCCCAATACCCACACTTTCAAAGATGCAGTGTTGGCTTCGGCCCATCTGTACCCTCCCGACAACAGAGGCCAGTAGGTTGGCTTCGACGCATCTGCATCCCCCCTCTCTAAGACCTCCAGGGCAGCTCGCCACTCAAACCGAAGCGGACATGCAGGGTAGGCGACCCGACCGATTACAGAGGATGCGGGGTCGACGACGGCCCAATACCCACCCTCTCAAAGGTGTGGTGTTGGCTTCAGTCCATCTGTACCCGTCCGACAACAGAGGCCGCGGGGTTGACTTCGGCCCATCTGCACCCCCCTCTCTACAACCTCCGGGGCAGCTTGCCACTCAAACCGGAGCGGACATGCGGGGTAGGCCACGGCCCAATACCCGCCCTCTCAAAGATGCGGTGTTGGCTTCAGCCCATCTGTACCTGCTTGACAATAGAGGCCGCGGGGTTGGCTTCGGCCCATCTGCACCCCCACTCTACGACCTCCGGGGCAGCTTGCCACTCAAACCGGAGCGGACATGCAGGGTAGGCGAGGCCCAATACCTGCACTCTCAAAGATGCGGTGTTGGCTTCGGCCCATCTGTACTTGCCCGACAATAGAGGCCGCACGGTTGGCTTCGGCCTATATGCACCCCCCTCTCTATGTCCTCCAGAGCGGAAATGCGACTCTACAGCATTCCACTTCTCCTCGACCTTAAGATCGTTCATGCTGAATGTTGGGGGCATACACACACACACACATACACAGAACAAACAACAATAAGGCCAACAAACAACAACGACAGTAAGACAAAAATTTAAATTTCATTTCATTTAAATATTAAAACTACATGTTACAAAAAGAAGAAGACTCCAAGCTCGGCCTCAGGGCCGGCCATACATTGGCGCCCCAGCCTATGATACCTCAACACGGTCGCCGCCCTCTTGGCCTCTACCTACCGAGACCTGGGAGTCTGCCTGGTTGCCCCCAGATTACCGCTAGTCGGAGTCTCCACCACCTCGACCTCAGCAGCATGGAAAGACTTTGCCTTGTCATCAGAGGCCGTAGATAAGCGTGTGAAGTTGATCTCTAGGTGGGGGTAGAGCTTTCACAACCTCGCCTTGGCCCTCTCGAGGCCAGCCTCCAGACCACCATCGAAGCCCTCCGCCATCATAGCCGTCAGGACAGGGACGAGCTCATCGGTCTGATACTTACGGACAGTCAAAGCCCTGACCTTGATCAGGTTGACCTTTGACAGTTCGGTGATCCACAGCTCCAGCTCGGTGGTCTTCACCGCGGCTGCCTCCTTCTCCGAGGCCAGAAGCTCCTTTGCAGCGACCCTCCGGTCCTCCTCGTCACGGACCCTCCCCTCCCGCTCTACAACGGCCTTGTCTAGCTTGACGGTCTCATCTTTCTGGGTCTGATAATACCACTGGACTTTCGTCAGTTTCTCGGTCACGACCTTCAGCTTCACCTTGGCCGCCTTGAGCTCGGCCGCCTTCCTCGCCAGGGCGGACTTGGCCTTGCCCGCCACCGACGTATGTGGCTGGAGGGACACCAAGGCGGCCATCGCCTATAGATGGAACCAAAAGCGTAAGCATAATTAGCAAAGAGGAAGGATCAGCGAGGCGAATAAAGGGGGCGATGAACATGCATGCCGTGCCAGATGGTCGTACCGCAGAGGCGCTCGGCGTCCACATTGACAAGGGACTCTCGATCCATCGACAGAGTGCTGTTCTCCACCAGACAGGTCGCTACCCCGGCCTCATTAAAGACTGACTCGTTGATGCCCACAGGGTAGCGCAGCCCGACAAACTTCTCTAGAGCGAGGGCGAAGAGCTCCTCCTCCTGCCAATTGAAGGTCGCGAGCGCCACTTCACAGCTCGGGGGACTGGCTTCCCAAGTTCGAACGACGTGCACCCGTAGGGCCGATTCGGAGTGAAAAGTGTATATTTATACCCCCTTACTACCCCTATTTTGTGCTAACGATTAGGCTTAAACTTGCTCTTTTGGGTATATTTTCATTTCATTTCATTTTAGGGCTTACTCTCATTCTTTGCACAAAATATGGGTTTTATCGTCCTTATTGGCTTCCTGATATTTTTCATATGCTCCTGCTATTATTGTGATCATATGGTCAATTTTTGAGAATTATTTGAGCATTGGAATATTTAATATGAGTTATTGGAGGTCAATATTAATTTATAATAGTAATTATATTAATTTTCTCATCATATGGACTAATTTCTCATTCTCCTATTTTTCAGGTACTCCTGGAAGTCTTGGGGATTTTCCAGAATTTTCTTGGATTTTTTTTGAGATTTCTAGGTATTTTTTGGGAATTATTTGGAGGAGAAATGTGGTTAAAAAGCAGAAAAATGGATTTTAAATGGGCGCCACGTGGCGTAGATCCCGCCGTCCGCCCAATTCTGCGGGCCGCCGCCATCGCTTTATTATTAAAAAAAGTCAGAGCAGCGGCCCGCTCTTGGAGCGGGCCGCTGAATTTTAATAAAAAAATAAAATTTTTTAAAAAAAGACATACGAGCGGGCCGGCCCGCCCGTATTTTTAAAAGTGCAGGCGGGCGCTTTGAGTACGGGCACGGGTCGGGCTCCCGTGCGACCCGACCCGCTAGCCCAATTCATCTCTTATTGCGGCCTGAGGCATTTTTTGAGTGGCTCTCGGCTGTTTGAGGTTTTTTTACCAGATTTTGGGGGGTTTTAGACCCCCTCTTCTTCACCAAGAGCTAGGGCAAGGGCTTGGAGGCCATTGGAGGCTAGGAGAGCTTGGAGGAGGAGCAAGAAACATGAAAGCTTGGGTTTTAGGGCTTCATTTGGTTATCTCTTTCCCCTCTTTTGTAGCTATTTGTTTCTAAATGAATTGAATGTATATTTGAATGATTATTGAATGAATGTGAGAATCTGTTGATAGTTATTCAATTGATGGCTTGTAATGAATGCTCATTAATGTTTATCATCTTGCTTTTCATTATGATGGCCTAGAGCCAATAGTGTGTGGAATTGGGATTAATTAGGGTTTGGTGAGATTGATTAGTATTGGTTCATTTGGATTTAATTAATTTTTATGTGGCGTAGATTTAAGTTTATAATTAACTCTCTTATATGAACCCACAAGATTTTATTAGAGAGCCGATCATCCCAAAAGGATGAGTTTGATCTTCTCAAAAAGAAGTATCAACTTAACTTCCATGAAACCTAAATCTTAAGCCACTACCCTTTTCCGATCGTTTTAACTCCCAAAAGGATATCTCCGATGGCGCTTCCCCAAAAGGGATGCCATTGAGTCATATAGAACCATAACCAGTGACCGCTATCACCTCCAATTGTGACCCCAAAAGGAATCCACAATTGAATCGCATTTCACACCTATTTTCACCTCCAAAAGAGTTTTTTCCGATGATGCGTCCACAAAAGGGACATCATTGAGTTATAGGGTTATATTCTCAATTCACAACCCTAATGACATCCTACCCCACACACTTCTCCTTGCTAGACTAGTTTCTCATTTTGGTATCCACCCTACCTGCCTAGGGATTGACTTGACAGTGCCGTCGCCCATTTTCTCTCTCACTTGTTAGTTTAGTTGGTTGTTCCAACACTTTAGCTTTCCTTAACTAATTGAGATTGTGATTGTGAAACGAATTGTCCCTATGATCCGACCCGGTACTCACTGGTTATTTTTATTGCATTGACACTCCTACGCTTGGGAGTGGAAGGCGTGCACTTGCACGTCCTCCAGTTCAATCAATTGGCGCCGTTGCCGGGGACAACGGTTTTCACCCTCACATTTTTGGTTGGTTTTGGACACTTTAGGTGTCGTACTTCCAGCTTAGTGTTGAGTCTTTTTGGTTGTTTATTTTATACTTTTTGAGTCGTTTTTCTTTCTTTCTTTCTTTTAATTCAAAAATATTTTGTGGATAATTTTTTTATGGATTCATTTTCAAACTTTAGTGATGCTTATGTGGAGGATTCCCAACTTCCACCGTTCTTTCACGGTATGGAGTCGGAAAATCCTAGTTCCTTTATGCAAAAGTTTAAAAAATGGTGTAGAAAAGAGTTTTGGAATTTGTTTGATGAGACCACTTGTGCAGATTTTATTTATTTTAAAGTGTTCCCATACACTTTGATAGATGATGCTAAAATTTGGTTTGATACTTATCCTCGAGATTCTTTTTCTACATGGCTTTCTTTTCAGACTAATTTTCTTCGATCTTTCTTTCCTATTTATTACAGGAATCAGGTACAGATGTGCCAGGCATTTGAGCAGCTCATGGAGAGCTTTGTCCAGTTTGACGGTGAGACTTACTGTCAGGTTTTGGAGAGGTTCGATGGTTTAGTGCATGGGTGTCCATGCCATGCTTTCAGCACAGAGGATCTACTTCAGATTTTCTACACAGGGTTGCAGCCGTCTATGCATGACTTTGTACAGATGAGCAGCAGTGGAGAGTTCTTTGCCTATACGACAGATGATGCATGGTTGTACCTGAGGGACCTTGCAGAGTGGGAGCAGACTGCACCATCTGGAGAGCCGTCACTTGGATATGATGATGATGGCCAGTCCTTGGTTCCATTTCAGGATGCAGAGCAGCAGGTCCAGTGTCAGTTTGAGGAGCCACCTTTGGGCTCTTTTTCTTGCGACCCCATGGGATACAGAGCAGAGCAGGAGGATGGGTTGCATAAGAGCCAGGTAGAGGATATTGACAGATTATATATTGAGGATCAGGAGGAGATCGATGACGGAGTGTGTGTCATCCACGTTGGAGACACAATGCAGTTTAGTTGGGTTAGTGGTGATGATCAGATGGAGATGTGTCCAGGCGAGAGTGAGATAGATGACATTGGACAGCCTGAGTCACATTGCCTATCTGATCCACTACCACAGCTGGAGGTGTGCGAGCATCTTGGATGGACTGCTGAGATGGTTTACTACGGTGATATTGAGGAGGATGAGTGTACGGGATACAGCCTACAGACCACTTTGGAGCCCGAGCCCACCCTCCCTTCAGATTCAGTTCAGCTGCCATCACTTCAGACACCTCAGGACACGCATCAGTTCATCATCCAGGACGAGGATATTCAGGGTGGACTACAGAGTCCAGAGATGACTGTAGATGCCATTACTTTCGATGATGAGGATGCGGCAAGCGACAATGACTGCGAGATGATCTACATTGAGCCTGCGCTACCTTCTCCTCCACAGTTGCCCCTGCAGTCATTTCACCCTCCTCCTGAGGAGTCGTATCAGCCAGGCGATAGCATCGCCATTCAGGGAAGTTCTCATCTCACTTTTCCGTTCATTTCTGAATCTCAATCTTTATTTCCATATACCTTAGATTCAGATTGTCGTCATACATATTCATATCCTTATTTTTATTATGACCACCCTATTTGGACTTCCTTCATTAGAAGTCTAACTTATTTTCCTTGGTTTGACACAGCTTGTCTCCCACATGACACATGATTATATTCTAGGGAGATGCTGGGAGCTGTGTTGCTAGGATCCACGGAGAGTGGAGGATCGGAGTTTCCAAAGCAGCTGGCTGAGGAACGCAAGGATATGATTGAGCAGCTGCCTCCACCATTACACATTCGGGATCCGCCTTTTGCTAAGGTGTATTCCTTCCTTTCTTTAGTGTAAATAAAAAAAATAAACTTTTTAGGTTAGTTTGCTTTAGTATGTGTGCTTTCCCTCTAGCATCATTGAATAATATCTAGTTTCATTTCAACCATTGAGGACAATGCTCATTTCTAGTTGGGGGAGTGAACTATGAAGTTGGATGCTAGTTTTGGGTAGTTTTGAAAAATTTCGATGTTAATAATTTTTTAATCATCATCATCATTCATTTTGAGAATATCATTTTGATGCCTCCATCCTTGCTTCCATCACATTTCTTTTGCTTAGTCCCTACATGCTTAATGCAACACAATTTTTTTGGATTATTACTTTGGTATCAAGTTTATAGATGTTTGGTTGGCGTGTTTTAATTTCTTTTCCATTTTGGAGTCAAATGCTAATATGCCATGTATGAAACGATTTTATATGTTTTGATGCTCTCTTTGAAATAATTCGGGAATAGTTTGGTGTAAGTAATTGCATGAATTGGGATGAATGGCTTAGTTTTTGGTTGGATTGGATGTGGCCATTGGTGTATGTTTTATTTTCCTCTTAAGGAGTGGGTGGATGAGTTGATAATTCATGTTAGAATGAGAAATAGATTAACATAAGTAAATGGTTTTTCTAATTAAATTGAGTAGCCGGTGCCCGACGAAACATTGGGGATGCAATTAATTCGGAGTGAAAAGTGTATATTGATACCCCCTAACTACCCCTATTTTGTGCTAAAGATTAGGCTTAAACTTGCTCTTTTGGGTATATTTTCATTTCATTTCATTTTAGGGCTTACTCTCATTCTTTGCACAAAATACGGGTTTTATCGTCCTTATTGGCTTCCTGATATTTTTCATATGCTCCTGCTATTATTGTGATCATATGGTCAATTTTTGAGAATTATTTGAGCATTGGAATATTTAATATGAGTTATTGGAGGTCAATATTAATTTATAATAGTCATTATATTAATTTTCTCATCATATGGACTAATTTCTCATTCTCCTATTTTTCAGGTACTCCTGGAAGTCTTGGAGATTTTCCAGATTTTTCTGGGATTTTTTTTGAGATTTCTAGGTATTTTTTTGGGAATTATTTGGAGGAGAAATGGGGTTAAAAAGAAAAAAATGGATTTTAAATGGGTGCCACATGGCGCAATCCTGCAGCGCCACGTGGCACAGATCCCGCTGTCCGCCCAATTCTGCGGCCCGCCGCCGCTTTATTATAAAAAAAATTCAGAGCAGCGGCCCGCTCTTGGAGCGGGCCGTTGGATTTTAATAAAATAAATAAAATTTAAAAAAAACATACGAGCGGACCGGCCCAGCTGGCCCGCCCGCCCGTATTTTTAAAAGCGCAGGCGGGCGCTTTGAGTGCGGGCGCAGGTCGGGCGCCCGTGCGACCCGACCCGCTAGCCTAATTCCTCTCTGATTGCGGCCTGAGGCATTTTTTGAGGGGCTCTTAGCTGTTTGAGGTTTTTTTAACAGATTTTGGGGGGTTTTAGACCCCCTCTTCTTCCCCAAGAGCTAAGGCAAGGACTTGGAGGCCATTGGAGGCTAGGAGAGCTTGGAGGAGGAGCAAGGAAGGGGAAAGCTTGGGCTTCTGGATCCTAGCCTGGGGGGGGTGAATAGGCTAATAAAAATAATTCGTGCAACCCACGAATAAGCACACGCAGTTATAGCAGCAGAGGGTAAATAAAAAACAGACAGAGAGTACACAGCAGATTTACCCTGGTTCGGTCGTCCCAACTACCTACTCCAGCCCCCAAAGCAGAACTCGTATTGAATAGCGCAATAGGTACAAAACCACAAGTTAGAGCACGCTCAGAGCACCCTCTACGTCTATACACTCGCCAGGCTCTCAATACCCCACACACAGTGTTTTCTCTCACTATCAATCCTAGTAATGCTTTCTACCAGCTAGTCCCAAACTAGCTGGGTCCCACTTGTCTAGTCCTAACTAGACAAGTCCCAAAATAGTCACACAAAAAATGGTAAAGTTTTCCCTACAGAGAACGTTGCACTAAGACACGAATAAAAGAGTTTAAGGGTTTAGAAATGCTCAGTTCGTGTCCGTGTAGGCGTCTCTGTCAGTCAGCATGTCGTCAGCTCCAATCTGACACAAGCGGTGTCTCAATCCGACTCCTGGATGTCAAGTTGTTCACTGGTCTGTGCGTAAAGCAATTACAGTTCAATCCTTTAATAAACAGCTGTCTGTGCGCTCAGAAATTCCTTTAATCTTGGCGGTCGGTGCGCAGAGCGATTTAGTTCAAAACCAAATTATCAGAGGTCGGTTTGCACATCAACTTCCTTTAATTAAAACCTCAGCCACGTCAGCTTGAATTAATTCACTTCTGCTCGCATCAAATAATCCCCGCCATTGATTTTTGATTCTTGCGTGATCGTGCGGCCTCCTCGTCAGCACGCGATTCTTTCGCTCCGTTCGAATTAGGGTATGGAGGCAACGGGTTCGGACGGCGACTTCGACGGCGACGTCGTGACCTCTTCGATGTGCTGCAGCAGCGTGGGCTTCTTCGACGTCTCCTTCTACAGAAGCAGCGGCGACGGACTTCGTGGACAGCGCTTCGACTTCACGGCGATCTCCGCAGCGACATGCTCCTCCGATGTGCGACGACTTCTCCTTTTCACGGCGTGCAGCAGTAGCTTCGTCTCCGGCGGACTTCTTCTCGGGATGGTGCAGCGTCGATCTCTTCATTCTAGGGCATGCAGCGACGACGGCAACCTCTCCGGTCTCCCCTTCGACGTCTAACTTCTTCGAGCGGCAGCGGTGTTCGGGGGTAAGCTTCGCTTCGACTGTTTCTCCTTCGGTGACTCAGCGATGGCTCTCTGATGAACAGCGGTGAGCTTCTTCTCACGGCGACAGCAGCTTCGACAACGGCTATCTCTGATATCTCAACGACGGCGGCTTTGAGGTTGTCGACGGAGACGGGAATTTACCGACAGCGAAGGGAGCTCAATGGCACGTCACCAAGATGACGATGAGAGAACGGTGAACAGCAGCAGCGGGTGTTCATGCAACGTTGAAGACGATAGCCGCGATATACTTTGCCGTCTCGACGTGATCTCCGACGTCTGCGAGGAGTTCTTCACGGTGGTGTGCTCTGAGTGTTTCACAGCAAGTTTGGATGCCCCTTGATGCTAGTAGGCTATGGACCCTTATTCTTCCCTTCTTGTTGTTGTACACCTTGGGAAAATCTTGCGTGAATGTCTTTTAGGCCTTGGGAGATGACTCGATGATGATGAGAGATTTTTTTGACGAGTGTTGCAGCAATGAGGTATGAGAGGGTGTATTTTCTTTGATGGCAGCCTTCGTGGAGAATTATTTGTGTGCCGCGCCTTTGAAATTTTTGTATAGCCGTCTCTTTTTTTGATTGCCGCACACACAAAAAACATTAGGGTTGAGAGAGGGCTTATATAGGGTATAGAGAGATGTATTGGCAATGATAGGATCCCTAGGATTTAGGAAAGATTTGAAGCCATCTTTGTATAGGAATCCTAATGAGATAATATTTTTGAATAGGAATTGGGTGGACCCAAAACTTTGATAATTGATATGATCACATCCAAAGTTGATTTGTTCTTAATCCCAACTTGATTTGAATTGGTCTCTCCTCATCCCTTCATTTTGACCAAGTCAAGAAATCCCATCACATCTCAAATTGGACTAAGTCCACTTTGCTCAGGCCAAAGCTCTCCCTCACACCCAAATAGCTATATGAATAGCAACTCCTCCAAATAGTGAAAGATATATCGTTTCACCAATCCTGAAACACACTAAGCACACACGTCAGATATAGCGATATGTTTGTCATCATCAAACCAAGATCCTAGATCGTTGCTTCCAACAATCTCCCCCTTTTGGTGATGACAAACCCATAAAAGATTTGAGCAGTAAGTATGGGTGTGTGTAGTGTGTTGAAGGGTGTAATGCAATTACAAAGCATGCACAGTAGGTATGGCAAATATAAGCATGCTCCCCCTTCTCTCAAGCTCCCCCTTCAACAAATAATACCGACATTCAACAAATAATACCGACATCAAATACCCCCCTTCAACAAATAATACCGACATTCAACAAATAATACCAACAAATAATACCGACATCAAATACCCTTCAACAAATAATACCGACATTCAACAAATAATACCGACATCAAATCTTTCTTTTCTTTCTCCCCCTTTGTAATCACCAAAAGTGGATTAATGAAGTCACAAAAATATTTTATGCAAAAAATAAACCATTATTAAATGTAGCGTGCAATTTGCATGAGTTTTCCACAAAAAAGACAATCCAAGCTCATAGGATTTCATAACAAGACTTCTCCACCTTTGTGTAAGTGTAGTGATATAGACAATAAAGTACAATAGGAGATTCAATT
This sequence comes from Scilla litardierei, assembly GCA_030789695.1. NCBI lineage: Eukaryota > Viridiplantae > Streptophyta > Magnoliopsida > Asparagales > Asparagaceae > Scilla > Scilla litardierei. The sequence continues at coordinate 809,000,572 of CM061142.1, read as the reverse complement.
TTAGAAAATCAACCAAAACAATCCACATTTTCCAATCTTCATGAATATCACTAGGATTGATTTTTTCCCACCTCATCAAAGATGAGTTCAAGTTACCGAACCCCAAAGCATGGCCTTAAAGGACTTTTAAATGCGGGGTGGCATTGCTTGACGAGTTATATACACCAACGCTAATGATTACCCATGTAGCATAAGTTGGATACTCGTGGGTTGTGTATTAGCCATGAAGCGTATCCATTTTTCATACGGAGCAAATATAGTATATGTTTTTTTCATTTGCAATTCTTTTGTGCTCAATTTTTAATTCATGGCTAAACACTTCATATCCCTTAGAAAATTCAGAAATTAATCATTCCTACATTCACTTTCCATTATTCTTCAAAAGAATCTCCAAAAGCACTAAAAAGTCAATTATCGTGAAAGTGCAAATGTAGGTGTAGAAGTCAAATTCGAAATTCAAGAGACATGTCATGGCTACTAAAAAGAGAACAACATATTCATGTAGCTACAACAATAATGAATTAACTTCTACAAGGGATAAACTTGAACATTCATACAATACCACTTAAGATAAATCATAAAGAGTATTCTTTTAAGCTCATTTTTTAAAAAAAAATTTCAGAAATAAAAACACTATAAAAATCATGCAAATAAGCACGCAAAACAAAATAAAAACAAGCACACAAAAACAATCTATGAAGGTATGCAATGAAATGCAAAGAGGGATAAAAATTATACCTTCTCGTCGCTATTTGACGAAGGAGCTAGAATAATGAGACATTGAAAAGTTTGCTCCTCGCCAAATCTCCACCTTACCTATATGAAAGGTGTTAAGTGTGACCTTGGAATCCAACAAGGTCCACTAGTGTTAGCCAATATTGTTTTAGGAACCCACACTTGTTTAAACTTGATATTTGTGTTCCTAAATTTACAATAATATGAAGTGTGACCTACACTATCACAAGTAAAGCACTTTACATATTTGTTCTTTGCAGTAGAGGGTACATTGTGGAATTTCTTGAATTTTTGCTTTTCAACGTTTTTCAGACCAAAACCAAGTCCTTTTCTATTATTGCCATATAACTGATTCTCTAAAATAGTGTCCAACGATTGTTTTCCCATAGAGAATTTCTTAATGGCTACTTCAAGATGAGAGACTTTGGTTTTTAATTGTTTATTTTCTTCCACAAGCATCGTGTATTAATTACTAATAAAAGCTCTCTTGTTTTCCTCTTCCTTCTTTTCAAATTCAATCATTTTTCTTTTAAAGTCATTATCCAACATGCAGAATTTATCATTAAGCTCTCTAATCACATACTCTTTTTCCGTTTCGAGCTTAATCAAATCAAGTTTAAGCATGCTAATTTGGTTTAATAATGAGGAACAAGAAATACAAGGAGCATTTTCATCAAAGCTTTCTTTTTCCTTCTTCATGACTTCAATAGTAGACTTACAAGCATTAAGTTCAATTTTAAGTTTTTCATTCTCTTTAAACACCTTATCATCTCTAACTTGCATGTCATAATTCTGATTTTGGAGACATTCAATAGTGAACTCATGATCTACTATTTGATTTTGCATTTCTTCACAAATTTTAAGAAGTTCAGCTTTGCTACCTGACGGTGTCTCATCTTGGATCCCCATCAAAGCCATGCAAGAATGAGCTTCATGTTCCTCATCGCTTTCAGCTTCGCTGTCCATATCCCATGTTAATACCTTCGCTTTTCCTTTTCCTTTTCCTTTAGCGAGCTGAGCAGTTTCATTTAGGCAATCCTTCATCAGATGTCCTCTTCCCTTGCATTTAAAACATTGTATTCTATCAGTAGATTTCTGATCATTAAATTGCTTGGAAGAATTATTAAAGTTAGAACGATTAAAACTAGGTGCCATTTCGTTTCTCCCATGCTTGGTCTTGATGAACTTTCTGAAGTTTCTCACCATTAGCGCTATGTCGTCATCTTCATCTTCATCTTCTTCGCTAGCTTTCAAAGCAAGGGGCTTTATGGCTTTCTCTTTCTCCTCAGGTTTTTCTCTTGCTTCAACATTTTGCAGTTCCAACTCATGGGACATCAAATTACCAATTAGGTCATCCACCTTTAATTGAGACAATACCTTTGCTTCCTGGATGGCGGTGACCTTTGGTCTGAAAGAGCTTGGCAATGCTCTTAGGATCTTTCCCACTTGATCGAGGCTATCATATGGCTTTCCAAGCGAGCTAGACTTGTAGACTATGTCGGTGAACCTCGCATACATCTCTGATATGCTCTCTGATGGTAGCAGGCGAAATCCCTCGAACTCTGCACTCAGAAGAGACAGTCTAGAATCCTTTACCTGTGACGTTCCCTCGTGCGTCACCTCCAAAGTGTGCCATATCTCCTGCGCAGTTAAACAATGTGAGATTCTATTATATTCAGATTTATCAAGTGCACAAATGAGAGCATTCATAGCTTTAGCATTTAAAGAATAAGATTTCCAATCATTATCATCCCATTTGTCATTTGGCTTTTCAATCTCAACATTATCTACTTTAATAACAGGCAGTTTATAACCTTTTTCAATTATTTGCCAAGCTTTATAATTAACAGAAATAAGGTAGATTTTCATTCGATTTTTCCAATAAGCATAATCATCTCCATTAAACCTAGGGGGACGGGAAACAGACTGACCCTCAACAAAAGCACTATCCATATGGTTATTCATGGTCAATCCTAGGCTGGATCCTAAAACCTGCTCTGATACCACTTGTTGGATCTGGATCCTAGCCTAGAGGGGGGGGGGGGGGGGGGGGGGGGGGGATGAATAGGCTAATAAAAATAATTCGTGCAACCCAGGAATAAGCACATGCGGTTATAACAGCAAAGGGTAAATAAAAAACAGACAGAGAATACACAGCAGATTTACCCTGGTTCGGTCGTCCCAACGACCTACTCTAGACCCCAAAGTAGAACTAGTATTGAATAGCGCAATAGGTACAAAACCACAAGTTAGAGCACGCTCAGAGCACCCTCTATGTCTCTACACTCGCCAGGCTCTCAGTACCACACACACAGTGTTTTCTCTCATTATCAATCCTAGTAATACTTTCTACCAACTAGTCTCAAACTAGCTAGGTCCCACTTGTCTAGTCCCAACTAGACAAGTCCCAAAATAGTCACACACAAAAATGGTAAAGTTTCCCCTACAGAGAACGTTACACTAAGACACGAATAAAAGAGTTTAAGAGTTTAGAAATGCTCAGTTCGTGTCTGTGTAGGCGTCTCTATCAGTCAGCACGTCATCAACCCCAATCTGACGCAAGCGATGTCTCAATCCGACTCCTGGATGTCAAGTTGTGCACTAGTCTGGGAGTAAAGCAATTGCAGTTCAATCCTTTAATAAACAGCTGTCTATGCGCTCAGAAATTCCTTTAATCTTGGCAGTCGGTGCGCAGAGTGATTTAGTTCAAAACCAAATTATCAGAGGTCGATTCGCATAGCAACTTCCTTTAATTAAAACCTCAGCCACGTCAGCTTGAATTAATTCACTTCCGCTCGCATCAAATAATCCCCGCCGTTGATTTTTGAATCTTGCGTGATCGTGCAGCCTCCTTGTCAGCACGCGATTCTTTCGCTCCGTTCGAATTAGGGTATGGAGGCAACGGGTTCGGACGGCGACTTCGACGGAGACGTCGTGACCTCTTCGACGTGCAGCGGCGGCGTGGGATTCTTCGACGTCTCCTTCTACAGAAGCAGCGGCGACGGACTTTGTGGATGGCGCTTCGACTTCACGGCGATCTCCGCAGCGACGTGCTCCTCCGATGTGCGGCGACTGCTCCTCTTCACGGTGTCAGCAGCAACTTCATCTCCGGCGGACTTCTTCTCGGGATGGTGCAACGTCGATCTCTTCGTTCTAGGGCATGCAGCGACGACGGCAAATTCTCCGGTCTCCCCTCCGACGTCTAACTTCTTCGAGCGGCAGCGGTGTTCGGGGGTAAGCTTCGCTTCGACTGTTTCTCCTTCGGTGACTCAGCGATGGCTCTCCGATGAACAACGGTGAGCTTCTTCTCACGGTGACAGCAGCTTCGACAACGGCTATCTCCGATATCTCAATGACGACGGCTTCGAGGTTGTCAACGGAGACGGGACTTTACCGAAAGCGTGGGGAGCTCGATGGCACGACACCAAGATGACGATGAGAGCATGGTGAACGGCAGCGATGGGCGTTCATGCAACGTTGAAGACGATAGCCGCGATATACTTTGCTGTCTCGACGTGATCTCCGACGTCTGCGAGGAGTTCTTCACGGTGGTGTGCTCTGAGATGTTTCGCAGCAAGTTTGGATGCCCCTTGATGCTAGTAGGCTATGGACCCTTATTCTTCCCTTCTTGTTGTTGTAGACCTTGGGAAAATATTGCGTGAATGTCTTTTAGGCCTTGGGAGATGACTCGATGATGATGAGAGATTTTTTTAACGAGTGTTGCAGCAATGAGGTATGAGAGGGTGTATTTTCTTTGATGGCAGCCTTCGTGGAGAATTATTTGTGTGCCGTACCTTTGAAATTTTTGTATAGCCGTCTCTTTTTTTTGATTGCCGCACACACAAAAAACATTAGGGTTGAGAGAGGTCTTATATAGGGTATAGAGAGATGTATTGGCAATGATAGGATCCCTAGGATTTAGGAAAGATTTGAAGCCATCTTTGTATATGAATCCTAATGAGATAATATTTTTGAATAGGAATTGGGTAGACCCAAAACTTTGATAATTGATATGATCACATCCAAAGTTGATTTGTTCTTAATCCCAACTTGATTTGAATTGGTCTCTCCTCATGTCTTCATTTTGACCAAGTCAAGAAATCCCATCACATCTCAAATTGGACTAAGTCCACTTTGCTTAGGCCAAAGCTCCCCCTCACACCCAAATAGCTATATGAATAGCAACTCCTCCAAATAGTGAAAGATGTATTGTTTCGTCGATCCTGAAACACACTAAGCACACACGTCAGATATAGCGATACATTTGTCATCATCAAACCAAGATCCTAGATCGTTGCTTCAAACAAACGGGACTGGGCTGGCGCCTCGAATTCTCCCCCAATCACGTCAGCCACACGTCACTTTCTAAGCGGGTAGTCGCCTCGAATTCTCCCTGTCGCCGAATCGCCATCATAACCTTTGAAATCTGGCAGTCAGACCGAATTAAATTCCACCGACCAGCCCCCAATCGATGCAAGTGCGACACGTCATCCGAGCTGAGCCGGGCTTGCCGCTTCGAGCTCGAATGACGGGGGCAATTGTTACGGCCTTATGGCTGGCCCACATAATAGAGGCACACATACACTGAAAGCCCAAGCGAACAGCTCTCCAACCATCTGGAAGGGGTACCAGTCCGAACGAAAGATCGTCTCTATCTAGGGAAGCTCGCCTCGTCGAGCGACAAGCTCGCCCTCAGTGTAGTGTCCTGTGAAGCTACTGCACATGTACTAGAGGTGGGGTGAATAGTACTTTAAAATAATTAAGAACGTTATTCCTAACTATTGTGCAAACACAAATGACAATGAGGAATAAACAACAATCGATAAGAATAACAAGCGTAAACAAATGATATAACGGGTTCGGATCCACCCAAGTCTCCACGACTTATTACTGGTGACCTACGTCCCAACCACCCGGATCCCCTCCGGATACTTGAGTTAGAAAACACTAACCCAAGATTTTGTACTATGAAATTCTTGTGAAAAACCTTCACAAGACCAAATCATACACAATGAACATGTGACTCCCATAACCCGGGATCACACACTTCTCTCACAACCGAGAGAACAAATCAAATATCAAATGCGATGAAATAATGAAATGCTTACCACAAAATCCTATGCCTTGAGTATACTTACCAAATTAGGGCAAAGAGGGATTTTGAGGAAGAAGATGTCACCAAACCCTAGCTCCAAGAAGTTGACCAGCAATGGAAGCCTAGGGTGGAGTTGGTGACCTTGATTCAAGCTCTTGGCTTGGAAAGCTCACAATGGAGAGAATCTCTCTTGAGGAATTTGGCTCAAAGAGTGAAGGAGAGATTCTTGGTGAGAAGAGAGAGCTTAGAAATAGCTTGAGAAAACTCTTCTCTTAGGTCTGAAATAACTTGGATAATGGACCTCTTCTTATGCCTCAAACGAATCAGATTTGTATTTATAGAGGCAGGAAAAATCGTGCTCAAAAAATTCCCAACGGTCATATTTCTGAAGTAGTTAGTCGGTCTAAGAAGGATCACTGATCGACTAGATTGGCAACTAGTCGGTCGGTGATTCTTCATGAACCGACTGACTGGCTCACAGCCAAAAGAGAAAGTTCCAGGAAATATGAACTAGTCGGTCCAAGAAGACTTGCCAACTGACTAGTTTGCCAACTAGTCGGTCGGTGAGTGTTCTTTGACCGACTAAGAGTCGAAATCGAATAGGCTGGATTCAAGTACAGCTAGTCAGTTTAAGAACAACTTCATACCGACTAGTTTCTCAACTAGTCGGTCGGTCGATGTGCTTTGACCGACTAACTGTAAACAGTAAGTTAGGCTGTACAGAGGCAATGATAACTAGTCGGTCTGAGAAGGATTCCTAACCGACTAGATCGTCATCTAGTCGGTCGGTGACTCTTCTTTGACCGACTAATTGAACAACAGTGCTAGGCTGAAATGAGCAACGACATCTAGTCGGTTCAAGAAGAGATGCCGACCGACTAGATCGTCATCTAGTCGGTTGGTTCTTCTACTTGAACCAACTAACATGCACTAGAAGCCGAAGGAAGAAGCGATAGGCTCCGGGAAAGTTTCTAATGGCTTCTATGATAATCCTAGCTCTAAGATATGAGCGAAATGAAGATTATAATGTAAGTCCTACTTAAGGCTTAACATTCTATTCTATGAAGCTAGAAGACATTTAAATATAAGCATGACGAACCGTCTTCAAAGCTTCAATCTTCACTCTTGACTTCAATAAAACTCCTTGAGCTTCAACGAAGCTTCAGGCACACGATCACGCGTATTGAGACGTCTTGAGACGTCGCTTTTGATGTACGTATTCTTTTGGCGACGATCTCCCTAACTGCGCTCACAGAAAGTTAGTACACAATATTTATGTTTGCTCATCATCCAAAACCAAATCCGGGGAATCAATACTCAACATTCTCCTCCTTTTTGGTGATGACAAACCAACATAAATAATAATCAATAATAATGATTCAAATGAAATTTACTTACTCCCCATGCATTGATGACACGTTAGTTCCGTATTAAACAATAATCATACGCATCAAGTAGGCGATGGAAATATAAAATATGAATCCTATTATTGCAATTTAGGATCTAAATCCATTTTATATCTTAACTCCCCCTGAATCTAACATATCAAATTAGATTCATGGTAAATTGCTTTGAATTATCAATTAGCACATTGTCATTATTAATTCTCTCCCCCTTTGGCATTAGCAAAAAGAGCGGGAGGAGATCAACGACAAGATTACAATGGCTAAGAAATTAAAGCATGAGAGTCTAAGAATACGACCACGGTCCAAATGAAACCAAAGTAAAATACCAAATGTAAAATACCGAAGAAAATCAAAGCGTGCCAACGTGACCATAGTCGAAAATCGAAAAACGAAATCGTCAAACCATAGGCGAAAATCGAAAAACGAAATCATCAAACCATAGGCGAAAATCGAAAAACGAAATCATCAAACCATAGGCGAAAATCGAAAAACGAAATCATCAAACCTTAGGCGAAAATCAAAAAACGAAATCTCCAAAACTCAAATTAATTTCACTTATTGAGTTATGGAACATACTCTCCAATATCAACATTCTTAGTTAAATAGAGCATGGAAAACAATTCTATGTTTTCATAAAAGCAAATCTATTTAATTCATAGAATCGTCGAACGACGAAAGTCAATATCAGAGACAAATAAATCCAATGAGAAAACCAAATGTAGCATGCAAAAGTGTTATGCCAAAAATAGATATTAACTTCATAAAAACTTATGACATACACAATTCTAGTACAAAATGACATCAATTGTAATATAGTCTACCAATGGATGAATTCAACACACATGGATACCAATGTAAATCATATGTATGAATATACTTACAACATTAAGCTCCCCCTACTATTGTGCATCTCTTAAGCAACATCAACTCCATTTGAATGAAAATTCTTTGCAAATCAATGAGTTGGTAGGGTTGGTATCCCATGATGGATTTAACCTTGAAAACATCATTTTGGTATCCAAAATTCCTTTTGGATCCTATGGGTTAGGCAACAAATTTAACATATTAAATTCAAATAATTGTAACCCATATCCTAACTAAATTCAAATTCAATATGGATTTAAGTTTCAAACAAACATGCACATCCATGACCAATATGCAAATAAAATAAACCAATTCTTACCACAATTGCTTTGGTACCCATAAAATGAAATGAAACTTATGGTACCAAGCAATGAAGGGTCAAAGGAAACTAACCCTTCGGAAACCAAGTCCACGAGGACCGTGATTTCCCAACATAATCATCATTCAAAATAATATCATTAATAAACTATTGCACATACATATCCTTATTATACATGCGTGTGTTCTTTGGACCCCAAATAGTGTATGTCTTGGGAGTCCTAAACCTATTGGGAGCATGCATACGTTGTTGATGTCTATGTGATGCATGTCGTGGATAAGCATATGGCATATGATGCAATGGTGCATGATGATAATTATTCATATGAGAATGTGAATGAACATATGCATGTGGTGGAACACGTGCATGAGTGTGTCTCACATGGTGTGCACGTGCTCGTGGATGCGAAGCATAAAAATCATCATTCGTGCTAACATGTGGAGTAGGATGTGTGTTCCTACGTGGCATGGTATATATGAAAGCATGACCCTTCTTTGGAGGTCCACCCAAAGTGGGTTTCTTTCCAAATGGGGGTGTGTTCCTAGCGAAAGCACCATTGGTTGAAGAACTACCCATGAAGTGTGTACTTCCACTAGTAGATGCTTCGGAAGATGGCCTAACAAAGGTGGCAGACGATTTGGATGAATCTCTCATCTTATACCCCAAGCCAATGTGATGATTGGCCGGAAGTAAGTCATTTAGGATATTATCCAAATGGCCCTTACCTTTATTGAATTCATTGATTCGGCCTAATGTGCACTCATATTTCTCGGTGAGAGAATGTATCGAAGCATCCAAGGTGGACCCTTGCAATGTGAGTGCACAAACACGTGGTTTGAGATTTTTATTCTCAACACTCACAGTTGAGTTTTGAGACGTCAAATCCGCTATCACATGTTCATCCGAGTCCTCGATATGAACATGCTCAAGTTGAGATTTGAGATTTACAATCTCATTTCTCAACCCTTCAACAACGGTGTCGTTGTTGACGATGATAGGTTTAGGCGAGGTTTGAAGACTAGTTAGTGTTGGGGAATTTGCGGTCCCTTAGGGCACAAAAACTCTAGTCCCGTCCTAAGTCGGACGGAACATAGACACAAAAAACATTTGCAGCAGAAGAAAAAAACTATGTAATCTAAATTAACATGCAGTTAAAACATTTTTAACTTAGCCCTAAGGTCCAAGACCCTATGCCAAGATCTATGCCGACTTGGGATGGATCTTACCATCCCAAGAAGGATCTAGCCTACTGCGATTAAACTAAACTAATGCTAAAAATACTTTAACCACATACCCGGAATCTCAGCCCTGGAGCAGGCGAGATGTTCCGCGCCGTCTTCCGAGCTGCTCCCGTCCCACGCCGAGCCGCTCCTTGAACCGCTCCCCGAACCGCTCCTCGAACCGCTCCGCATCCCGAGGCGATCAATCCCCGTGCCGCCGAGCCAACCAACCGCCGAAGAAAGTTTCACGCGAGTGAAACCTCCGCCAAGATTTCAGATTCAGAATCCAACTCATTTGTGGCTTTGGTAGAGCCCGCAGGAGTAAGGCAGAATTTTAGGGAGAAGAGAAATATTAATTTAAGCTTAGATCCGAGCGTGCTCCAACATTTACGAGAGCCGCTCAGATCTAGAGCTTGGGACGAGTTTTGAGAAAGGGGGGAGACCCCTATTTATATAGGCGGCGGACTCTCCCCTTTTCTCAAAATCCGATGTGGGACTAAACAATGAGTTAATTAAAATCAAGTTAGTTTGCACTTCACAAAGTGCAAACTTCCGTGAATTTTAACTCACTCATCGTTGAGCTTCAAGATTGATACAACCTATCAATACGACAAGCGTTCAACGGTGAACGCATAGGAAAAAACGGTTCGTCAATCGGAGTTCGTTTGACCCTCCAATTGAGTGTCCAAAGATCAGCCCTAGGCTAGTTTTTCACAAAAACGAGCCGTCAAAAAAATGCCCATTAAACCTAGGGTTCCACACCCAAAGGTGGGACCCACAAATCTGACTGGGCGCCCAAACCCAGACCTGGGCACGGGCGCCCAAGTCTGGGCGCGGGCGCCCAGGCGCCTGGCGCCAGCCAGGCGCCTGGCGCCAGGCGCCAGGCGCCCAGGCGGGCGCCTGGGCCGGGCCAGGCGCCCGGCCCAGAACGCCTGGGCGCCCAGCGCCCAGGCGTCCTGGGCCGCCTGGGCCCAGGCTCAGGCGCACAGCGCCTGGGCCTGCGCCCAGGCGCCCGGGGCCATGGCCTGGGCCGGGCGCCCAGGCCCAGGCGGGTCTGGGCGCCCAGGCCCAGGCCGGCTTGGGCTTGACTGGGTCTGGCCAGCAGGCCAGACCAGGTTCAGACTGGGCTAGTCTGCCTGGTCTGGCCTGATCTGACCCTTTGGGCTGTTTTGGGCATAACTTGATCATCTGGCGTCCGATTTGGACGCCGTTCGAACCTGGGTCTAGACCGGGACATTCCCGTCTTACCTGTGAACCTTTCCTTGCGTTCATTTTATTAAATATTGTATTAAACAATTTAATACACATTTAATCGCTTTTGCATCAAATGCAAAATAGTCCCTATCTAAGCTTAAATTATCATATTGCATCAAATGCAATTATTTCATCCCTTGCATCAAAAATGCACTTATTCTCCCTAACTAATTTCTACCTATTACTAGACGAAGCGTTGCACTCTGTGTGAGACCCTACAGCCTGACCCTTACAACAGGTTGGGCTCGAAGCCCTATACGGCAGTGACCACGAGCAGTGGTTGCCGGCCCTGCTTCAGGAATCATCATTATGTGGTTAACTCATTGACATGAGTATTGTCGGGACCACCTGACTGTTTCCGTGATGAATTCCGCAGTTATAGTCTCTTCGTCTTAAATATGTCGTTCGGATCAAGTCTGGGGTACGGTCAAACTGTCAACCCCAATAACTTGACTCCGGTTAGTTTATATCAATCTTTAGTCAATAAATATTGGACTTCTTCCAACATACTCTGCGCAGAGTTTTTACTAAAGACCGAGCTAACTCTACGACACTAACTCCCATTGACCGGGAGAGACGAATCCTCTTTTGGTCATTACTCGCCTCGTACGTTTCAAGTGACACCCAATCAAAAGACCTTTCGACAGGCCTTGCCTCGAAGCTAGGTCAGTTGATCTAAGTGGCACCGTTCACGCACAGGTCCGTCAAAATGACCTCAAGTCAAAAGACCAACTATCCTATCATCACTCAGAGTTATCATTGACAGATTGGTCAATATAACCATATGATAACTCTAGTGGATCGTTCAGTGAACTCATTCTAATGAGCACCTGTGTCTCGTCTTCGATTTCGCCAAGTCAAGCGATCATGAGATCATCGCCACCGTTAAACGGTGAAGACTAAGACACAATGGTCTATCCGATGTTTCGATATCCTTGTCTCGAAACATCTACGACCACGAACCATTCGAGACTTATGCTACAGACGGTCAAACGTTTCTCCATGATCGAGATACTCATCTCGATACCCGTTTGACCTTGCATAAAGTCTCAGGACTTTACCTAAGTTGATATCTAATGTTAACTACATTACAATATAACTTAGATAAATTATTACCAAACAGCTTACTGTTATTTCGAACAAGATGTTTGTGCTATTCACACAGGAATAAATGGCCTTGAGGGCATCATATTCCTACATCTCCCACTTGCACTCAGGCCCATTTATCTCGATATCTAATATCGTTTTTACACATAAGTTTTCCCGACTTCATGTGGTAGAGCCTTCGTGAGTGGATCTGCTAAAACCGTCTACACTATAGACTTATGGGGTTTCTATGTTTATGTTAGACCAACCTTTTGAATCTCATTCAAATAATTCATTTGGTCTGTCGGAATCTATAATACTTTATTTCCCTGGATCTTATCCAGTTCATCGTATCTTACGATAAAAATTTTAAATTAGTTATTGGTCATTTCAAATGGTTCATATTCATTTCTGATAAATAATCAAACTCTTTGATTACTTAATCAAAATATATGTTCCATCTCTGTGATGTCTCGCATGTAATTTACACGCTCCCACTGACCTTGAAAATTCTCTGGCCAATTCATATAAGTTGGTCCGTCTAAATCATATTTAGAAAAACGAACTTATAAGTGAATGCTCAAATTTTCATGGTCAACATGAACGTTTTACATCGAGCTTGGTCCGAGTAGATCTATACACATCTGCTGGCGAGACGGTTTCAACTAATCCGTTTTAAAGAAATTAGGATGAAAACCGTTCCCGTCCAACATTATTGTACTTCACTATTTTCTTTTCTGCATCAATCTTTTAAAGATTTACTTGCAGCAAGTGAGGAAACATTTTCTTTGGGTACGTAAACTAAATTCTCAATTTATTTACGCACTCGGACCTGCATCAAGTTTTAAATCGGAGTTACTACTCCGAATTTCATCCTAGAAGTTGACTAAGTCATCATCAGTTATGATGTCTAACTCGACAATCCGTCTCACGAGATTCGAGTAATAATACAACTTCCTTACGATTGATTTATTGAATATATTATTGATAATGTTCTCATAGAACTTTATCAAAACCTAGGCATTACTATCTGGGACTTAACCCAGAGGGAGGAGTTAACTCAGAGTCACTTACAATGGATCACACTAAATCTAATTAAGTGTGATTCATACCTTTTAACACACTGATGTGTTAACAGACTTGACCTGAGAGAAAATCAAATTTTCTTTTAATTACACAAGATTTTATGTAGATAAGTATTTGACCATTCGATCTAATCGAATCAGTTTAAATACTTTAGGCATTTCGTTCTTTATTTTATCAGACTTGTGTTTCATCAAGAACACGTGTCTTAATAAAATATACGAATAACTTATTTTGTTAAAAGTAGACTCGGGTACATCAGTATGTACGAGACTGAGTTCGACAACTCATTCTCCCACTGTCTCACAGATGGGTTTCGGCCATTGTATCTAAGAGGCTAAGACTCAAAAGTGTCCGTAGACTTCATAATACGAGAGGTCAGACCCCTCTTTATGTGACTTGTGAAGCTTAATCTCTAGATACGGCCTAGTCTAATTTTACCATATAAGTTTGCTACTATCTTGTGTATTTATATATTAACATTTAATATATATATATATATATAGTTATTTACAAATTACTTAACGCAAAACATTACTTCAGAAGCAATGTGACGACATTCGTCAAAATGTGTTAAACGTCTTTTGTATAACAATTCATTCTGAAATCGTGACATCAAAATATGTCACATTTTCATTTCCTCCTACTTATGCCTTTACTAATGATAAATTAAACTAACTTTCTCAATTGACTTTCCGAAGTGCCTTCTTCCTTTTCTAAATCATATTTAGATATCAACATAAATAAATAGCTTTGCAAGCAACTTATGTATCCAAACGCTTGAGCTTTGCAATCTTGAGTGTAGCTCAAGAAGTTGCTAGTCTCAAGATCCGGTTGGGATACATAGTCTTGCACCGCTCATGCACTCGTATTCGAGTCAAACGGTTTGATCGAATTTTCGAACTTTGCGGATCAAAATTGTTTGTCCATACAACCTTGAGGGTAGCTCGACAAGTTGTAGGGAGAAACATACTTTGAATGTCCTATATGTTCAAGCTGCCTCATATAGAGACGAGTGACATGTAGCGTTAATTTATTTGTTGGACACAGAACTTAATGAAATCATATTTCTTAAGTCTGTTCTTTTAGAAGGTCATTTAATTTGTCAACGAGAATATAGTTTAATTCTATCAACTAGAATTTAACTTTGATATTCAATTTATCAACCTGTTGACCAATTAACTTATTAAAATATTATATTTTAATTCCTACGGTAAACATAGTCTTGCCCTAGTTTTTGCATATGTTCAATATTAAATATAGGTAGATTGGCTTTTATCTATCTATATCCTCCCACTATTTTTACGAACGTTTTAAAACTTAATAACGAACGATTTAATCGAATTAAAATTAATGGGTAAGAGTTCCAATCACCTTGAGTCTAAACAACCTTGAGTGTAGCTCAACAAGTTGATTGACTCTGCGATCGGAAGATGACTCTTCATCGATCATATCGGATATGACTCTCTTAATCGGTTTTTGCCCCTAGCCATTCGTGATCATGAGTGTGCTCATCCAAATCACAATGTCTAGTCTAGTCGAACCCTTGTTTTCATGTCTAGCCTGACTTGCCCCTCAGCTCGGTGTATGCACGACACGTCGGTTTGGGTCAGGTCTTAGACTACATCTAGACAGACTACATCGTTGACTTAACTTACGCCGGCGCTCGGGGTACGAGACGACGGTTAGGGTTAGTCAAGATTTCATCTTATGTATTTAAGGAGTTAGTTTCTACAGGGTTGCCGTGTCACAGCTTGAGTGTATCTCAACAACTATAACACGGGCCCTATAGTTGCTAACCCCTAAAACAAGGAGGGCTACGGCTAATCTTGAAAAAGATCATTAACGTATTTGACTTAGATATAGTCCAGGGTGTCATACAATCATGATTCGCGACATTGCGGTCCAGCGGAACTCAGCCAGGGAATTGACTAAGCCAGGATCACTACCCCTTGGACTAGCAAGGGTTGACCCAGAACTCTTAGCCAAGCACATTGACTGGATCATGGTCCATTGAATGAAGCTTGTCATTTTTGTATGTATGCCATAGACTAAACAGCTTTTATTAACAACTAATTAATCCTATCAACTAGTTGAATCCTTAAATTCAAAATTTTAGGATGTGTTTAATAACTTTTATTAAGTCCTTATCAACTATAAGGTTCACGTGCTACCCTAATCGTTATTAGGTTTTTAATAAATTATTAACAACGCTAGAAGCGAAGTCCTTTAATGAAAATTAATTATAACAATTAGAATTTGAAAATTCATTTAAAGGACTACCCTAATCAGGAATTAGGTCTTTAATATTGTTGTTAATGATTTATTAAAGCATGGCATGTCATTAAAATTCAAGTAATAAATTTTAATCATTTTTAATGGCTAACATAAAGGGGTTGTCTTGTGTTATCAAATAAGGGACAAGATGTCAAGCCATTAAAATAAAGCTACACTAATTTATCGCATAAAGATAGTGCATAACTATTTAACATTTAAATATACTAAGTTTATCGCATAAACAATTTTTGCATGCAAACATAAATTTAACAATTAAATTTAAAATATGATTTTGAAATTATTTTATTTTTATCTCATAAAAACTTAATTTTAAAATCATAAATTTGCATGCTACTTAAAAAAATTTATCGCATAAAAATTTTAATCTTTAAAATCAGTTTTAAAATTATCTCATAAAATTAAAACATCATTTTAAAACTTTCAAGCTTAAAAATTTATCAAATAAAATTTTAGGCAATTTAAACTTATCGCATAAATTTTAAAAGATTTAAAATTGGTTTTAAAAATTATCACATAAATTTTAAAATGTCATTTTAAAAAATTTCCATGTTCAAAATTTATCAAAAAGAATTTTTTGAACATCTAAAACATTTTTAAAATATTATCTCATAACTTTAAAAACTTTTGAAAGTATTTAAAAGCATTAACACGTTTAATCAAATCGCAGTACCTAGATCGCTACGCAAAACTGGCTCTGATACCACTGTTGGGGAATTTGCGGTCCCTTAGGGCACAAAAACTCTAGTCCCGTCCTAAGTCGGACGGAACATAGACACAAAAAACATTTGCAGCGGAAGAAAAAAACTATGTAATCTAAATTAACATGCAGTTAAAACATTTTTAACTTAGCCCTAAGGTCCAAGACCCTATGCCAAGATCTATGCCGACTTGGGATGGATCTGACCATCCTAAGAAGGATCTAGCCTACTGCGATTAAACTAAACTAATGCTAAAAATACTTTAACCACATACCCGGAATCTCAGCCCTGGAGCAGGCGAGATGTTCCGCGCCGTCTTCCGAGCTGCTCCCGTCCCACGCCGAGCCGCTCCTTGAACCGCTCCCCGAACCGCTCCTCGAACCGCTCCGCATCCCGAGGCGATCAATCCCCGTGCCGCCGAGCCAACCAACCGCCGAAGAAAGTTTCACGCGAGTGAAACCTCCGCCAAGATTTCAGATTCAGAATCCGAACTCCTTTGTGGCTTTGCTAGAGCCCGCAGGAGTAAGGCAGAATTTTAGGGAGAAGAGAAATATTAATTTAAGCTTAGATCCGAGCGTGCTCCAACATTTACGAGAGCCGCTCAGATCTAGAGCTTGGGACGAGTTTTGAGAAAGGGGGGAGACCCCTATTTATATAGGCGGCGGACTCTCCCCTTTTCTCAAAATCCGATGTGGGACTAAACAATGAGTTAATTAAAATCAAGTTAGTTTGCACTTCACAAAGTGCAAACTTCCGTGAATTTTAACTCACTCACCGTTGAGCTTCAAGATTGATACAACCTATCAATACGACAAGCGTTCAACGGTGAACGCATAGGAAAAAACGGTTCGTCAATCGGAGTTCGTTTGACCCTCCAATTGAGTGTCCAAAGATCAGCCCTAGGCTAGTTTTTCACAAAAACGAGCCGTCAAAAAAATGCCCATTAAACCTAGGGTTCCACACCCAAAGGTGGGACCCCCAAATCTGACTGGGCGCCCAAACCCAGACCTGGGCACGGGCGCCCAAGTCTGGGCGCGGGCGCCCAGGCGCCAGCCTGGCGCCAGGCGCCAGGCGCCCAGGCGGGCGCCTGGGCCGGGCCAGGCGCCCGGCCCAGAACGCCTGGGCGCCCAGCGCCCAGGCGTCCTGGGCCGCCTGGGCCCAGGCTCAGGCGCACAGCGCCTGGGCCTGCGCCCAGGCGCCCGGGGCCATGGCCTGGGCCGGGCGCCCAGGCCCAGGCGGGTCTGGGCGCCCAGGCCCAGGCCGGCTTGGGCTTGACTGGGTCTGGCCAGCAGGCCAGACCAGGTTCAGACTGGGCTAGTCTGCCTGGTCTGGCCTGATCTGACCCTTTGGGCTGTTTTGGGCATAACTTGATCATCTGGCGTCCGATTTGGACGCCGTTCGAACCTGGGTCTAGACCGAGACATTCCCGTCTTACCTGTGAACCTTTCCTTGCGTTCATTTTATTAAATATTGTATTAAATAATTTAATACACATTTAATCGCTTTTGCATCAAATGCAAAATAGTCCCTATCTAAGCTTAAATTATCATATTGCATCAAATGCAATTATTTCATCCCTTGCATCAAAAATGCAATTATTCTCCCTAACTAATTTCTACCTATTACTAGACGAAGCGTTGCACTCTGTGTGAGACCCTACAGCCTGACCCTTACAACAGGTTGGGCTCGAAGCCCTATACGGCAGTGACCACGAGCAGTGGTTGCCGTCCCTGCTTCAGGAATCATCATTATGTGGTTAACTCATTGACATGAGTATTGTCGGGACCACCTGACTGTTTCCGTGATGAATTCCGCAGTTATAGTCTCTTCGTCTTAAATATGTTGTTCGGATCAAGTCTGGGGTACGGTCAAACTGTCAACCCCAATAACTTGACTCCGGTTAGTTTATATCAATCTTTAGTCAATAAATATTGGACTTCTTCCAACATACTCTGCGCAGAGTTTTTACTAAAGACCGAGCTAACTCTACGACACTAACTCCCATTGACCGGGAGAGACGAATCCTCTCTTGGTCATTACTCGCCTCGTACGTTTCAAGTGACACCCAATCAAAAGACCTTTCGACAGGCCTTGCCTCGAAGCTAGGTCAGTTGATCTAAGTGGCACCGTTCACGCACAGGTCCGTCAAAATGACCTCAAGTCAAAAGACTAACTATCCTATCATCACTCAGAGTTATCATTGACAGATTGGTCAATATAACCATATGATAACTCTAGTGGATCGTTCAGTGAACAGCACCTGTGTCTCGTCTTCGATTTCGCCAAGTCAAGCGATCATGAGATCATCGCCACCGTTAAACGGTGAAGACTAAGACACAATGGTCTATCCGATGTTTCGATATCCTTGTCTCGAAACATCTACGACCACGAACCATTCTAGACTTATGCTACAGACGGTCAAACGTTTCTCCATGATCGAGATACTCATCTCGATACCCGTTTGACCTTGCATAAAGTCTCAGGACTTTACCTAAGTTGATATCTAATGTTAACTACATTACAATATAACTTAGATAAATTATTACCAAACAGCTTACTGTTATTTCGAACAAGATGTTTGTGCTATTCACACAGGAATAAATGGCCTTGAGGGCATCATATTCCTACAGTTAGTTCATTTTTAGTCTTAATAAATCGATTAGCTAATTTAGGAAACTTACACCAAAGTTGTTCCTTAGCTAATCTAAGTTCGTCCATTGTTACCTCACCGCCTTCATCCTCTCTTTCCTCGCTATCATCGGAGGAAGTCTCTTGAACACATTCTTCTCTTCCCATGAAGCACATGTGTGCTTTCTATGCTTTTTCATCGTCCGACTCTCCACTTGAGGAGTCCTCGTCGGAGTCGGTGAATGTGCCGACAAGTCCTTTCTTGTACCTTCTCGACTTGTCAAGCTTGGATGCCTTCCACTTTCCCTTGTGTAACGACTGGTTTTCATGTATGGATTTTATTCTAAATATTTATATATTTGGTTACTTTCCCTTGTTGAGATTTCCTTTTTCCGTCTCCGTAGTTTTCATTTTCGTTCGTTTCGTCGTGATTCTCTAGATCCTTCCGTCGGTCGGCGTGTTTGAAGTAAGTCATTCGTGACGGGCTTCATAACGTCGATATCTTAGAGTTAGAACGAGCCTAGGAGACTTAGGAAACCATCCCGGAGCTTCGCGCTCCATTTCGGAACTTTTGGTGCACATTAGCCGGTGTAAGAAGGGACACCGACCGACTAGATGACGATCCAGTCGGTCGGAAAACCTTCTTGGACCGACTAGCAGGCTTGAAAAGTTATTCAGGAGTTACAGTTTTTCGTTAGTCGGTCTAAGAACGTTGGTTGACCGACTAGGTTGCAACTAGTCGGTCTGCAATGCTTCTTTAACTGACTAACTCATTTACTATTTTCTTGGTATCAGTATTGTTCATTCTTAGTCGGTCTAAGTTCATCTTTTGACCGACTAGTTGTTAAACTAGTCGGTTAAGTTTTGTACTCAGACCGACTAATTCTTAGTTCTTCTGTACAGTCGAGTTACTGTTTACTCTTAGTCGGTCTAAGAATGTTCATCGACCGACTAGATGTCAAACTAGTCGGTCAGTAATTGTTCTTTGACCGACTAAATCTAAACCCTAATTTTCGTCTGGGTTAGTGTTTACTCTTAGTCGGTCTGCGTTGGTCAACCGACCGACTAGTTCTCAAACTAGTCGGTCAGTGGTTGTTCTTTGACCGACTAACCATTGCTGTAAACCCTAGTTTTGCCCTAGCCGCCACCAAACTCTATAAATACCCCTCCAAACGTTTTCTTCTTCTCCCTCACGACCTAAAACCCTAATTTCTCCCCCTTTGAGCCCCCATCTTCCTCAAGCCATTGATCCTTCATCCCAAGCTCATCCTCCATCATCCAAACTCTCCCTTGTCACAACACACCTTCCATTTTCCCCAAACCTTCATCAAACCCCCAAAATCCACATCCAAACCTATTTCTCCAGATTTTTCCCTCATTTCCAGATCTGCGCCGGATCGTTCTTCCGTTGCCGTGGTTGCTCGGCATCGCTCCTCCGCCTCTTCACGGTAATACTCGATTCCTTTAGTTTTAGCATAACCCCCATTGACATTGTGAAACCCTAATAAAATGGATTATTAGAAAGTTAGGATTCTAATAAGAAATCGATTTAGAATCATTGTTCTAATGATTGTTTTGCCATAACAGTGATCTATTCTGTAGTTAGCTTGTGTGGCGATCTTCATTGCTCGTCAACCCCGGTATCAGGCAAGTGAAACTTGCATCTCTTGATTTGGGCCATGTCTTAGGCCATTTCCTTGCTTTAGCGTAAAAGAGACTAGACGGTGAAAGGATAGCCGTCTAGACGCCATTGACCTAGCTTGACAACGAAGCTTGGTCCGTTACCTTCATCATGCTTGTATGTCACGTTTAATTTAAATTAACGGTACACAAATATCTGTTCATGTCATTGCATAGTGATTACTCATCGTGATTGCGTAGCACACGCTACAATATTATATTCCTGGCTCGTGTTCCAGAAGCGAGCCCTGTAGTTGGAAACGCCAACGCTCGGATGCCGGCTAGGTGCACCCCTATGCCAAATACACTTCCTGGCTCGTGATCCAGAAGCGAGCTCAGTTAGTTGGAAACCCCAACGCTCGACACATATGGGTGGGGTAAGAGATATGCGGCCACCTGAGCCCCGAGTTGGCCTGATCCGCCACTCCGGCCAGCAGGCGAAATCTCTAGTGCATAAGTGATAATCGTGATAAGTGATAATCGTGATAAGTGATTCGTGAATTAGTGATTTGGTAGCTTTTTCTACATCGTGCGTGCTTGTCTCTTCCTTTAAACTGTTGCATCATACTTAACTGCCATGTCATTGCTTAATATTATAAGTGCTAGGTTGTTAGTTACTTTCAGTTTCCTTGCTCAAGTCTTTCAGACTTGCTGACATGTGCCCCTTTCTCTTTTGGGTGACGCATGTTAGACCCTGAGCCTGAGTTACTTGCTGAGGGTGAGGTGTTTGCGGACGCCGATCTTGCGTCCGTGTTGGACGAGGACTTCGTAGACACTGGAGATCAGTCTTAGTGTCTACGTCTAGTTTTGTTAGATTGCTTGGGTTGTCGGTGCGTGGCACCTAGTTGATACTCTGTTATATTTGTGTTTTGTTTGGCCTTGTTCTGGGCCTTTAGACTCTTTCTTTTAGCCTGGTGGCTTTTCTGTGATGTTGAATACTTTGTGGACAAACTGTGGGATAGGTATTTCATATCCGTCTCATCTTATTATTATTATTGTTGTTGTTTCGTTTGCAATTACAGGGACCTGCTTATACTAAATTTACGCTTATCAGGCGTGCAGCTTCACAGCTCCACGCTTGAGCGGACCTTCTCACGTCTCGACTCCATTTTAGGGAAGCGGGGCGTGACATGTTTTAGTGGTGGCCCATACAGGTCTTTCTGTAACTGCAATTATCGGGATAACGATAATAATATAAGATTGTCCAACAAATAAGTTCGACATCTTAGCCCTAAGCTATGAGTCTAATTGTTTCGTTTTCTGTGTCATTAGATGGCAGGAAGGCGAATCACCCGTGGTGGTGGTAGTGGTGCGCCCCCTCATGACGAGGAGCCTGAGCGGGAGCCCACTAACAGAGAGATGATGCAGATGATGATGCAGATGATGCAAGTTCAGCAGGGTGTGCTTCTGCAGGTACAGAATGCTCCGGTGGCTCGAGCTGCTCGGGTGGTGGAAGCCCCTCGCCCTGAGCCTGGGGCGAAGCAGTTCAGAGAGCTGGGTCCTGCATATTTTGATGGAACCGAAGGTCCACTAGCTGCTGATGAATGGATGAGGAATATCGAGGACAATCTGAAGATGTCCAAGGTCAACGAAGTTAGTTGGGTTGACTTGGCGAAGCGCCAGCTGAGGGATAACGCCAGGAATTGGTGGGATGCTGAAGAGAAGATGCTGGAGGAGCCGATCGTCTGGGCTACCTTCAAGGCCAGATTTGATGGTGAGTTCTTCCCGAAAGCTGCCAGGGAAGAGATGCTGTAGCGTTTTATCGATCTGAAGCAAGGAAGCTCGTCGGTGGACCGGTATCACCAAGAGTTCATGAGGCTGAGTCGGTTTGCACCGAAGATGGTGCAGGACGCCGAGGAGAGAGCTCAGAGGTTCCTGCAGGGACTTGCTTCGGAGCTCCAGAGTTTTGTGACCTCTTCTGACCGGGAATCTTATCAGAAGGTTCTAGTAGCAGCCAAGAGGCAGGAGCTGCTCGTGAACCAGAGGAGGGGGTCTATTGTTGGTGCTGGGAAGAGGCCTGTGGAACAGGCGAGAGCTGTGGTTAGACCTGGATTCAGGCCGAACCAGCCTGTTCAGTTTAAGAGGCCGGGAGGGCCTGTTCAGAAGGTTTGCCATTTCTGTGGCAAGGAAGGCCACATCAAGGAATCGTGTAGGAGGTTCTTGGGGCAATGTATGGCCTGTGGAGATCCTGCCCATGCCCTCAGGGAGTGCCCGAAGTTGAAGCAACCTTGGAGGACACCTATTGCTGCCCCGCCGTTGCAGTAGAGTGCTCCGGTGCCTGCTGGTCGTGGGGTACCCCTTGTTCCACAAGGGCATGCCTTTTGACAGGCTGTTCCGCCGAGGAGGCAGGCATTTTTGATGACCGAGGAGGAGATTTTGGCCATTGATGAGGTCATTGCAGGTAACTTTCAATCTAGTTGTTCCTTCTTAATTAGTTGATTGTTAAATTATGTTGGTTGCTTGTGTATGAATGTTGCTAGAATAAGATTTGATTGATTAGACTGTTTGTTAGGTGTGGTTTTGGTTTGCACATTCCCTGCCCGAGTCCTCTTTGACTCAGGTGCGTCGATGTGCATTTTGGCCCAGAGCTTCATGGAGAAGCATTCATTGTCGACGTCCCCTCTCTCCAAGAGTTGGAACATCGTTACAGGGAATGGAGTAGTCTCGGTGCATCGTGGGTGCAGCCCATGCTATGTGGTGGTTTGTGGACATGAGCTTTATGTTGATTTTATTGTCCGTAACATCACCAACTACGATGCGGTCTTTGGGATGGATTGGCTTGCAAGCTTCTATGCTACGATTGACTGTCGGAGAAAGAGAGTGGTGTTCGAGATTCCCGGACATCCAGTATTTGAGTTCAGCTGTGGTAGCAGTTCGCTTGGTCCTGTCAGATTTCGGGCCAGACCGGTGGAGGTTGTGGCTATGCAGATGGAGTTGGAGAGGCCAGCTGTGGTGCGAGATTTTGATGACGTCTTCCCCGAGGAGATGTATGGACTGCCACCCGATCGAGCTTTAGAGTTTTCTATTGATTTGATTCCAGGTGTGTAGCCGATTTCGAAGGCACCATACCATATGGCGCCTGCAGAATTATAAGAGTTGCGGAAGCAGTTGGATGAGCTTATGCAGAAGGGTTACATTAATCCCAGTGTGTCTCCGTGGGGAGCACTAGTGTTGTTGGTGAAGAAGAAGGATGGTTCGCGTCGCATGTGCGTGGACTATCGGGAGTTGAATGCGGTGACCATCAAGAATAAATACCCGTTGCCTCGCATCGATGATATTTTTGATCAGCTTGGAGGTTCGAGGGTGTTTTCTAAATTGGATTTGAGGAGTGGTTACCATCAGTTGAAGGTGAAGAAGGATGATGTTTCGAAGACAGCTTTCAGGACGAAGTATGGACACTATGAGTTTGTGGTTATGCCTTTCGGTGTAACTAACGCACCCGCAGTTTTCATGAATCTGATGAACCTGATTTTCTACGACTTTTTGGATAAGTTTGTCGTTATCTTTATTGACGACATACTGATCTATTCGAAGTCGGAGGAAGAGCATGCCTCGCACTTGAGGACGGTGTTGGAGATTCTGAGGAAGCATCGGTTGTATGCTAAGTTTTCAAAGTGCGAGTTTTGGCTGGATAGAGTTGCTTTTCTCGGGCATGTGGTGACTGGAGATGGTATTTCTGTGGATCCCGAGAAGATTAGGGTCATCAGAGAGTGGCCTGTTCCGTCGTCAGCGTTTGAGATCCGGAGTTTCCTTGGTTTGGCGGGATATTATCGGCGTTTCATTAAGGACTTTTCCCGTATTCCTGAGCCGATGACCAGATTGACGCGAAAGGATGTACCTTTTGTTTGGTCGGGTGATTGCGAGAATGCTTTTGGTGTTCTGAGAGAGCGTTTGACGACTGTCCGTATTCTTGTTGTGCCTGATCGCAGCGGTGGATTTGAGATCTTTTGCGATGCTTCTGGCAAGGGTCTCGGTTGTGTGTTGCATCAGCACGGGCATGTTGTGACTTATGCGTCTCGTCAGCTCAAGGTTCATGAGAAGAATTACCCGACGCATGATTTGGAGTTGGCTGCCGTTGTGTTTGCTCTTAAGAT
Source organism: Scilla litardierei (assembly GCA_030789695.1). Taxonomy (NCBI): domain Eukaryota; kingdom Viridiplantae; phylum Streptophyta; class Magnoliopsida; order Asparagales; family Asparagaceae; genus Scilla; species Scilla litardierei. The sequence continues at coordinate 808,976,112 of CM061142.1, read as the reverse complement.
TTGGAGGCACTTCTTGCTGAGTGAGAAAGTGAAGATTTTCACCGATCACAAAAGCTTGAAGTATATTTTTACCCAGAAGGAGCTCAACATGCGACAGCGTCGATGGTTGGAGCTTATGGCAGATTATGAGATTGATTTGCAGTATCACCCTGGCAAGGTGAATGTGGTGCCAGATGCTTTGAGTAGGCTTCCCGCGGTGATGGTTTTGACTTCGCAGTGGAGATTGCAGCAGGATTTTTGCGGGTCTAGAGTGGAGATTGTTCTTCCTGGGGAGGCTTCTTCGTTGATGTACATGCAGGTGCAGTCAACGATCGTGGATCGGATTAAGGCGAGTCAGGCCGGAGATCCGAAATTGGTAAGGATTCGAGGGCAGGTTGAAGCTGGTCTGCGGACTGACTTTTTGATTCATGAGGATGGCTCGCTGAGGTTTGGAGCCAGGTTGTGTGTGCCAGCTGGGGATATTAGAGAGGAGTTGATGGTGGAGGCACACAGTTCGCCGTATTCTGTGCATCCTGGTGGGACCAAGATGTACCAGGATCTTCGTCTGAATTTTTGGTGGCATGACATGAAGAGGAGTGTGGCTCGGAGTGTGGCCAAGTGTTTGGTTTGCCAGCAAGTGAAGGCGGAGCATCAGCGTACGGCCGGGTTGCTACAACCGCTTCCGATTCCGGAGTGGAAATGGCAACACACCACTATGGATTTCGTGACTGGACTACCTCGGAGTCCGAAGCAGAATGACACGATTTGGGTGATCGTAGATCGATTGACCAAATCCGCGCACTTTATTCCATTCCGAGTAGGACAGTCCACTGAGGTGCTAGCGAGGAGATATATGGAGGTAAAATTCTTTTACTCTCCGTTTTTATTTCCTTTCCTAGTTTGGATAGTGATGTGACATGAATCGTGTAGGAGATCGTACGACTTTATGGAGTCCTCGTGAGTATCGTGTCGGACAGGGACACGAGATTCACATCTCAGTTCTGGCAGAGTCTGCAGAAGAGTTTGGGTACGCGTCTGAGTTTCAGCACGACGTACCATCCACAGATGGATGGCCAGTCCGAGAGGACGATTCAGATTTTGGAAGACATGCTGAGAGCGTGCATGTTGGATTTCAAGGGTTCGTGGGAGGACCATCTACACTTGGTAGAGTTCTCTTACAACAACAGCTACCAGGCGTCTATTGGCATGGTGCCTTTCGCTGCTTTGTATGGAAGGAAATGTCGATCGCCATTGAGTTGGGATGACGTTGGCGATCGGGAGCTGTTGGGGCCTGAGATGATTGTGGAGGCTGTGGAGGTCGTCAGGAACATTCGGGAGAGGTTGAGGATTGCTCAAGACCGTTTTAAGCATTGGGCGGATGCGAAACGTCGTCCTTTGGAGTTTCAGCCGGGCGATCATGTGTTTCTGAGGATTTCCCCGAATCGTGGGGTGATTCGTTTTGGGAAGCGAGGGAAGTTGAGCCCGCGATACATTGGACCGTTTGATGTTTTGGAGAGGGTCGACGAAGTAGCCTACTGCTTAGCTTTGCCGCCATCTTTGGAAGGAGTCCATGATGTTTTCCATGTGTCGCAGCTTCGTCGATACATCAGCGATCCGTCTCATGCCGTGGATTTCTCGGAGATCGCCGTTCACCCCGATTTGACGTATGACCAGTATCCAGTGCAGATTCTGGACAGGCGTCAGAAGTTACTCCGGAACAAGGTCGTCGATCTTGTTCGGGTGATGTGGCGGCACGGTTCGCCGGGAGAGTCTACTTGGGAGAGAGAAGATGAGATGCGAGAGCGCTACCCACTTTTGTTCCCGGACACGTGAGTGTTGGGAATTCCGAGGACGGAATTTTCTTAAGTTGGGGAGGATGTAACGACTGATTTTCATGTATGGATTTTATTCTAAATATTTATATATTTGGTTACTTTCCCTTGTTGAGATTTCCTTTTTCCGTCTCCGTAGTTTTCATTTTCGTTCGTTTCGTCGTGATTCTCTAGATCCTTCCGTCGGTCGGCGTTTTTGAAGTAAGTCATTCGTGACGGGCTTCATAACGTCGATATCTTAGAGTTAGAACGAGACTAGGAGACTTAGGAAACCATCCCGGAGCTTCGCGCTCCATTTCGGAACTTTTGGTGCACGTTAGCCGATGTAAGAAGGGGCACCGACCGACTAGATGACGATACAGTCGGTCGGAAAACCTTCTTGGACCGACTAGCGGGCTTGAAAATTTATTCAGGAGTTACTGTTTGTCGTTAGTCGGTCTAAGAACGTTGGTTGACCGACTAGGTTGCAAACTAGTCGGTCTGCAATGCTTCTTTAACCGACTAACTCATTTACTATTTTCTTGGTATCAGTACTGTTCATTCTTAGTCGGTCTAAGTTCATCTTTCGACCGACTAGTTGTTAAACTAGTCGGTTAAGTTTTGTACTCAGACCGACTAATTCTTAGTTCTTCTGTACAGTCGAGTTACTGTTTACTCTTAGTCGGTCTAAGAATGTTCATCGACCGACTAGATGTCAAACTAGTCGGTCAGTAATTGTTCTTTGACCGACTAAATCTAAACCCTAATTTTCGTCTGGGTTACTGTTTACTCTTAGTCGGTCTGCGTTGGTCAACCGACCGACTAGTTCTCAAACTAGTCGGTCAGTGGTTGTTCTTTGACCGACTAACCAGTGCTGTAAACCCTAGTTTTGCCCTAGCCGCCACCAAACTCTATAAATACCCCTCCAAATGTTTTCTTCTTCTCCCTCACGACCTAAAACCCTAATTTCTCCCCCTTTGAGCCCCCATCTTCCTCAAGCCATTGATCCTTCATCCCAAGCTCATCCTCCATCATCCAAACCCTCCCTTGTCACAACACACCTTCCATTTTCCCCAAACCTTCATCAAACCCCCAAAATCCACATCCAAACCTATTTCTCCATATTTTTCCCTCATTTCCAGATCTGAGCCGGATCGTTCTTCCGTTGCCGTGGTTGCTCGGCATCGCTCCTCCACCTCTTCACGGTAATACTCGATTCCTTTAGTTTTAGCATAACCCCCATTGACATTGTGAAACCCTAATAAAATGGATTATTAGAAAGTTAGGATTCTAATAAGAAATCGATTTAGAATCATTGTTCTAATGATTGTTTTACCATAACAGCGATCTATTCCGTAGTTAGCTTGTGTGGCGATCTTCATTGCTCGTCAACCCCGGTATCAGGCAAGTGAAACTTGCATCTCTTGATTTGGGCCATGTCTTAGGCCATTTCCTTGCTTTAGCGTAAAAGAGACTAGACGGTGAAAGGATAGCCGTCTAGACGCCATTGACCTAGCTTGACAACGAAGCTTGGTCCGTCACCTTCATCATGCTTGTATGTCACGTTTAATTTAAATTAACGGTACGCAAATATCTGTTCATGTCATTGCATAGTGATTACTCATCGTGATTGCATAGCACACGCTACAATATTATATTCCTGGCTCGTGTTCCAGAAGCGAGCCCTGTAGTTGGAAACCCCAACGCTCGGATACCGGCTAGGTGCACCCCTATGCCAAATACACTTCCTGGCTCGTAATCCAGAAGCGAGCTCAGTTAGTTGGAAACCCCAACGCTCGACACATATGGGTGGGGTAAGAGATATACGGCCATCTGAGCCCCGAGTTGGCCTGATCCGCCACTCCGGCCAGCAGGCGAAATCTCTAGTGCATAAGTGATAATCCTGATAAGTGATAATCGTGATAAGTGATTCGTGAATTAGTGATTTGGTAGCTTTTGCTACATCGTGCGTGCTTGTCTCTTCCTTTAAACTGTTGCATCATACTTAACTGCCATGTCATTGCTTAATATTATAAGTGCTAGGTTGTTAGTTACTTTCAGTTTCCTTGCTCAAGTCTTTCAGACTTGCTGACATGTGCCCCTTTCTCTTTTGGGTGACGCATGTTAGACCCTGAGCCTGAGTTACTTGCTGAGGGTGAGGTGTTTGCGGACACCGAGCTTGCGCCCGTGTTGGACGAGGACTTCGTAGACACTGGAGATCAGTCTTAGTGTCTACGTCTAGTTTTGTTAGATTGCTTGGGTTGTCGGTGCATGGCACCTAGTTGATACTCTGTTATATTTATGTTTTGTTTGGCCTTGTTCTGGGCCTTTAGACTCTTTCTTTTAGCCTGGTGGCTTTTCTGTGATGTTGAATACTTTGTGGACAAACTTTGTGGACAAACTTTATCTCTTCTTTTGCATCAAATGCAAATATTCTCCCTAACTAATTTCTACCTATTACTAGACGAAGCGTTGCACTCTGTGTGAGACCCTACAGCCTGACCCTTACAACAGGTTGGGCTCGAAGCCCTATACGGCAGTGACCACGAGCAGTGGTTGCCGTCCCTGCTTCAGGAATCATCATTATGTGGTTAACTCATTGACATGAGTATTGTCGGGACCACCTGACTGTTTCCGTGATGAATTCCGTAGTTATAGTCTCTTCGTCTTAAATATGTCGTGTAGATCAAGTCTAGGGTACGGTCAAACTGTCAACCCCAATAACTTGACTCCGGTTAGTTTCTATCGATCTTTGGTCAATAAATGTTGGACTTCTTCCAACATACTCTGCGCAGAGTTTTTACTAAAGACCGAACTAACTCTACGACACTAACTCCCACTGACCGGGAGAGACGAATCCTCTCTTGGTCATTACTCGCCTCGTACGTTTCAAGTGACACCCAATCAAAAGACCTTTCGACAGGCCTTGCCTCGAAGCTAGGTCAGTTGATCTAAGTGGCACTGTTCACGCACAGGTCCGTCAAAATGACCTCAAGTCAAAAGACCAACTATCCTATCATCACTCAGAGTTATCACTGACAGATTGGTCAATATAACCATGTGATAACTCTAGTGGATCGTTCAGTGAACTCATTCTAATGAGCACCTGTATCTTGTCTTCGACTTCGCCAAGTCAAGCGATCATGAGATCATCGCCACCGCTAAACGGTGAAGACTAAGACACAATGGTCTATCCGATGTTTCGATATCCTTGTCTCGAAACATCTACAACCACGAACCATTTCAGACTTATGCTACAGACGGTCAAACGTTTCTCCATGATCGAGATACTCATCTCGATACCCGTTTGACCTTGCATAAAGTCTCAGGACTTTACCTAAGTTTAACTACATTACAATATAACTTAGATAAATTATTACCAAACAGCTTACTGTTATTTCGAACAAGATGTTTGTGCTATTCACACAGGAATAAATGGCCTTGAGGGCATCATATTCCTACATCTCCCACTTGCACTCAGGCCCATTTATCTCGATATCTAATATCGTTTTTACACACAAGTTTTCCCGACTTCATGTGATAGAGCCTTCGTGAGTGGATCTGCTAAAGCCGTCTACTCTATAGACTTAAGGGGTTTCTATGTTAATGTCAGACCAACTATTTGAATCTCATTCAAATAATTCATTTGGTCTGTCGGAATCCATAATATTTTATTTTACTTGGATCTTATCCAGTTTATCGTATCTTACGATAATAATTTCAAATTAGTTATTGGTCATTTCAAATGGTTCATATTCATTTCTGATAAATAATCAAACTCTTTGATTACTTAATCAAAATATATGTTCCATCTCTTTGATGTCTCGCATGTAATTTACACGCTCCCACTGACCTTGAAAATTCTCTGGCCAATTCATATAAGTTGGTCCGTCTAAATCATATTTAGAAAAACGAACTTATAAGTGAATGATCCAACTTTCATGGTCAACTTAAGCGTTTTACATCGGCTTTGGTCCGAGTAGATCTGTACACAACTGTTGGCAAAACCGGTTTCATCATAATCCGTTTTAAAGAAATTAGGATGAAAACCGTTCTCGTCCAACATGATCGTACTTCACTATTTTCTTTCTGCACCAACCTTTCAACTTAAAGATTTACTTGCAGAAAGTGAGGAAACATTTTCCTTTGGTACGTAAACTAAATTCTCAAACTTACTTACGCACACGGACCTATTCTGATTGCATCAAGTTTTAAATCGGAGTTACTACTCCGAATTTCATCCTAGAAGTTGACTAAGTCATCATCAGTTATGATGTCTAACTCGACATTTCGTCTCACGAGATTCGAGTAATAATACAACTTCCTTACGATTGATTTATTGAATATATTATTGATAATGTCCTTATAGAACATTATCAAAACCTAGGCATTACCATTTGGGACTTAACCCAGAGGGAGGAGTTAACTCAGAGTCACTTATTTATGGATCGCACCAAGTCTAACTAAGTGTGATTCATACCTTTTAACACTCTGATGTGTTAACAGACTTGACCTGAGAGAAAATCACATTTTCTTTTAATTACACAAGATTTTATGAGGCTAAGTATTTGACCATTCGATCTAATCGAATCAGTTTAAATACTTTAGTCATTTCGTTCTTTATTTTATCAGACTTGTGTTTCATCAAGAACACGTGTCTTAATAAAATATACGAATAACTTATTTTGTTAAAAGTAGACTCGGGTACATCAGTATGTACGAGACTGAGTTCGACAACTCATTCTCCCACTGTCTCACAGATGGGTTTCGGCCATTGTATCTAAGAGGCTAAGATTCACAAGTGTCCGTAGACTTCATAATACGAGAGGTCAGACCCCTCTTTATGTGACTTGTGAAGCTTAATCTCTAGATACGGCCTAGTCTAATTTTACCATATAAGTTTGCTACTATCTTGTGTATTTATATATTAACACTTAATATATATTTAGTTATTTACAAATTACTTAACACAAAACATTACTTCAGAAGCAATGTGACGACATTCGTCAAAATGTATTAAACGTCTTTTGTATTACAACTTATTCCGAAATGTGACATCAAAATATGTCACGTTTTCATTTCCTCCTACTTATGCCTCTACTAATGATAAATTTAAACTAACTTTCTTAATTGACTTTCCGAAGTGCCTTCTTCCTTTTCTAAATCACATTTAGATATCAACATAAATAAATAGCTATGCAAGCAACTTATGTATCCAAACGCTTGAGCTTTGCAATCTTGAGTGTAGCTCAAGAAGTTGCTTGTCTCAAGATCCGGTTGGGATACATAGTCTTGCATCGCTCATGTACTCGTATTCGACTCAAACGGTTTGATCGAATTTTCGAACTTTGTGGATCAAAATTGTTTGTCCATACAACCTTGAGGGTAGCTCGACAAGTTGTAGGGAAAAACATACTTTGAATGTCCTATATGTTCGAGCTGCCTCATATAGAGACGAGTGACATGTAGCTTTAATTTATTTGTTGGACACAGAACTTAATGAAATCATATTTCTTAAGTCTGTTCTTTAGAAGGTCATTTAATGTCAATGAGAATATAGTTTAATTATATCAATTAGAATTTAGCTTGATATTCAATTAATCAACTTATTGACCAGTTAACTAATTCCAATATTATCAATTGATTCTTTCGGTAAACATAGTCTTGCCCTAGTTTTAGCATATGTTCAATATTAAATATAGGTAGATTGGCTTTTATCTATCTATATCCTCCCACTATTTTTACGAACGTTTTAAAGCTTAATAACGAACGATTTAATCGAATTAAAATTAATGGGTAAGAGTTCCAATCACCTTGAGTCTAAACAACCTTGAGTGTAGCTCAACAAGTTGATTGACTCTGTGATCGGAAGATGACTCTTCATCGATCATATCGGATATGACTCTCTTAATCGGTTTTTGCCCCTAGCCATTCGTGATCATGAGTGTGCTCATCCAAATCACAATGTCTAGTCTAGTCGGACCCTTGTTTTCATGTCTAGCCTGACTTGCCCCTCAGCTCGATGTATGCACGACACGTCGGTTTGGGTCAGGTCTTAGACTTACATCAAGTCAGACTACATCGTTGACTTAACTTACGCCGGCGCTCGGGGTACGAGACGACGGTTAGGGTTAGTCAAGATTTCATCTTATGTATTTAAGGAGTTAGTTTCTACAGGGTTGCCATGTCACAGCTTGAGTGTATCTCAACAACTATAACACGGGCCCTATAGTTGCTAACCCCTAAAACAAGGAGGGCTACGGCTAATCTTGAAAAAGATCATTAACGTATTTGACTTAGATATAGTCCAGGGTGTCATACAATCATGATTCACGACATTGCGGTCCAGCGGAACTCAGCCAGGGAATTGACTAAGCCAGGATCACTACCCCTTGGACTAGCAAGGGTTGACCCAGAACTCTTAGCCAAGCACATTGACTGGATCATGGTCCATTGAATGAAGCTTGTCATTTTTGTATGTATGCCATAGACTAAACAGCTTTTATTAACAACTAATTAATCCTATCAACTAGTTGAATCCTTAAATTCAAAATTTTTAGGATTTGTTTAATAACTTTTATTAAGTCCTTATCAACTATAAGGTTCACGTGCTACCCTAATCATTATTAGGATTTTAATAAATTTTTAACAACGCTAAAAGCGAAGTCCTTTAATGAAAATTAATTATAACAATTAGAATTTAAAATTCATTTAAAGGACTACCCTAATCAGGAATTAGGTCTTAATATTGTTGTTAATGATTTATTAAAACATAGCATGTCATTAAAATTCAAGTAATAAATTTTAATCATTTTTAATGGCTAACCTAAAGGGTTGTCTTGTGTTATCAAATAAGGGACAAGATAAACAAGCCATTAAAATAAAGCTACACTAATTTTATCAACATAAAATGAAAGTGTATTTCTATTTAACAATTAAATAAACTAAGTTTATCGCATAAACAATTTTTGGACTGCATACATAAATTTAACATTTAAATTTAAAATATGATTTTAAAAATATTTTATTTTTATCTCATAAAAAAAACTAAATTTTAAAATCACTAACTTTGCATGCTATTTAAAAAAATTTATCGCATAAAAATTTTAATCTTTAAAATCAGTTTTAAAATTATCTCATAAAATTAAAACACTATTTTAAAGACTTTCATGCTTAAAAATTTTATCAAATAAAAATTTTAGGCATCCAAAATAAATTTAAACTTTTAAATTTTTAAAATTAGTTTTAAAATTATCACATAAATTTTAAAACGTTATTTTAAAATTTTTCATGTTCAAAAATATCAAAAAGGAATTTTGAACATCTAAAACATTTTTAAAATATTATCTCATAACTTTAAAAAACATTTAAAAGTATTTAAAAGCATTAACACGTTTAATAAAATCGCAGTACCTAGATCGCTACGCAAACCTGGGCTCTGATACCACTGTTGGGGAATTGGGGGTCCCTCAGGGCACAAAAACTCTCGTCCCGTCCTAAGTCGGACGGAACTTAGACACAAAAAAACATTTGCAGCGGAAGAAAAAAAACTATGTTAATCTAAATTAACATGCAGTTAAAAACTATTTTTAACTTAGCCCTAAGGTCCAAGACCCTGTGCCAAAATTTATGCCGACTTGGGATGGGTCTGACCATCCCAAGAAGGATCTAGCCTACTGCGATTAAACTAAACTAATGCTAATAATACTTTAACCACATACCCGGAATCTCAGCCCTGGAGCAGGCGAGATGTTCCGCGCCGTCTTCCGAGCTGCTCCCGTCCCACGCCGAGCCGCTCCTCGAACCTCTCCCCGAACCGCTCCTCGAACCGCTCCGCATCCCGAGGCGATCAATCCCCGTGCCGCCGAGCCAACCACGCGCCGAAGAAAGTTTCACGCGAGTGAAACCTCCGCCAAGATTTCAGATCCAGAATCCGAACTCCTTTGTGGCTTTGCTAGAGCCCTCAGGAGTAAGGCAGAAATTTAGGGAGATAGAGAAATATTTATTTAAGCCAAGATCCGAGCGTGCTCCAACATTTACGAGAGCCGCTCAGATCTAGAGCTTGGGACGAGTTTTGAGAAAGGGGGGAACCCCTATTTATATAGGCGGCGGACTCTCCCCTTTTCTCAAAATCCGATGTGGGACTAAACAATGAGTTAATTAAAATCAAGTTAGTTTGCACTTCACAAAGTGCAAACTTCCGTGAATTTTAACTCACTCACCGTTGAGCTTCAGGATTGATACAACCTATCAATACGACAAGCGTTCAACGGTGAACGCATAGGAAAAAACGGTTCGTCAATCGGAGTTCGTTTGACCCTCCAATTGTGTGTCCAAAGATCAGCCCTAGGCTAGTTTTTCACAAAAACTGAGCCGTCAAAAATGCCCATCAAACCTAGGGTTCCACACCCAGAGGTGGGACCCACAAGTCTGACTGGGCGCCCAAACCCAGACCTGGGCACGGGCACCCAAGTCTGGGCTCGGGCACCCAGGCGCCAGCCTGGCGCCAGGCGCCAGGCAGGCGCCTGGCGGGCGCCTGGGCCGGGCGCCCAGGCGCCCAGGCCGCCTGGGCTCCCAGGCGCCCAGGCCCGTCTGGGCGCAGGCCCAGGCGCCCAGCGCCTGGGCCTGTGCCCAGGCCTGGCTGCCTGGGTTCCTGGCTCAGCCAGGTCTGGCCAGGCACCCAGGCCAGACTTGGTCTGGTCTGGGTCAGCCTGGTCTGACCCGGTCTGATCTGTTTGGCTGTTTTGGCTCTAACTTGAGCATCCGGTGTCCGATTTGGACGCCGTTCGAACCTGGGTCTAGACCGGGACATTCCCGTCTTACCCGTGAACTTTTCCTTGCATTTTATTTTATTAAATATTGTATTAAACAATTTAATACGCATTTAATCGCTTTTGCATCAAATGCAAAATAGTCCCTATCTAAGCTTAAATTACCATATTGCATCAAATGCAATTATCTCTTCTTTTGCATCAAATGCAAATATTCTCCCTAACTAATTTCTACCTATTACTAGACGAAGCGTTGCACTCTGTGTGAGACCCTACAGCCTGACCCTTACAACAGGTTGGGCTCGAAGCCCTATACGGCAGTGACCACGAGCAGTGGTTGCCGTCCCTGCTTCAGGAATCATCATTATGTGGTTAACTCATTGACATGAGTATTGTCGGGACCACCTGACTGTTTCCGTGATGAATTCCGTAGTTATAGTCTCTTCGTCTTAAATATGTCGTGTAGATCAAGTCTAGGGTACGGTCAAACTGTCAACCCCAATAACTTGACTCCGGTTAGTTTCTATCGATCTTTGGTCAATAAATGTTGGACTTCTTCCAACATACTCTGTGCAGAGTTTTTACTAAAGACCGAACTAACTCTACGACACTAACTCCCACTGACCGGGAGAGACGAATCCTCTCTTGGTCATTACTCGCCTCGTACGTTTCAAGTGACACCCAATCAAAAGACCTTTCGACAGGCCTTGCCTCGAAGCTAGGTCAGTTGATCTAAGTGGCACTGTTCACGCACAGGTCCGTCAAAATGACCTCAAGTCAAAAGACCAACTATCCTATCATCACTCAGAGTTATCACTGACAGATTGGTCAATATAACCATGTGATAACTCTAGTGGATCGTTCAGTGAACTCATTCTAATGAGCACCTGTATCTTGTCTTCGACTTCGCCAAGTCAAGCGATCATGAGATCATCGCCACCGCTAAACGGTGAAGACTAAGACACAATGGTCTATCCGATGTTTCGATATCCTTGTCTCGAAACATCTACAACCACGAACCATTTCAGACTTATGCTACAGACGGTCAAACGTTTCTCCATGATCGAGATACTCATCTCGATACCCGTTTGACCTTGCATAAAGTCTCAGGACTTTACCTAAGTTTAACTACATTACAATATAACTTAGATAAATTATTACCAAACAGCTTACTGTTATTTCGAACAAGATGTTTGTGCTATTCACACAGGAATAAATGGCCTTGAGGGCATCATATTCCTACACTCGGCTCCTCGTACTCCAGTGAATCTGCCTCGTCCACGAACTCTGGCTGAGCACCTGACGTACAGCACCCAAGAGAAAGGAACTGTACGTCAGGTAAAGTCTACAAGAAGGGTTAGACTTTACTGCAAGTGCACCGAACTTTAAACAACGGTTTACTGGTTGATTAGCATGCTAAGGTTCTATTACACAACAGTTTACTGGTTGATTAGCATGCTGTGGTTATAACAGAGTAACACAACAGGAAGTAACGTAGCTGGAAAGTAAAACGGGACAAGTAGTAGTAGCGTGTGCTACCAGCTACGGGACTAACCTACAGGTGTCATGACAAGTCGGGACGTGACGGGAACAAGACGGGACAAGACAAGTGAGACACGAAAGGGTTCACGCCTTACGGTTCGAGGGGGATCAGACCCTCTTGCCGTGCGCACGCTCAACCCAACCCCAAACCCAGGAACTCAGGACAAGAATTACAGGGATCATTTCCGCTAGGGAAACATCCGAAACGCCCGAAGGCTTTTTGTGTAACAGGGATCACTTCCGCTAGGAAAACATCCGAAACGCCCGAAGGCTTTTTGTGTAACAGGGATCACTTCCGCTAGGAAAGCATCCGAAACGCCCGAAGGCTTTTTGTGTAACAGGGATCACTTCCGCTAGGAAAGCATCCGAAACGCCCGCAGGCTTTTTGTATCACGGGGATCACTCTCGCATGGAGAGCATCCGAAACGCCCGAAGGCTTTTGTATAACAGTCACGGGGATCACTCTCACATGGAGAGCATCCGAAACGCCCGAAGGCTTTTTGTGTAACAGGGACATGACATGACAAGTGTAAGGAATTGTTATTCTAGGGTGTCCACACGCACGCACACACAAGATAGCCCTACGGTGTCAAAAGTTGTTGTTTGTCGAGCTTAGACTTCGTCGTCAAGTCTAAGTCATCAGGGGCGTCCCGGACGCTATCATTTCACGTCCGGTTCTATACATTCACAGTCTAACAGTTCTAGCAATCTAAGACCAAAGCACGGTCAAAAACGCAAGTGGGTACACTTGCATGCGATGGCGAGTGTGTCGTCCTCTCGAAGCGTCTCGTCCAAGCGTCTCGTCCGCGGAAGTCCGTCTGAAACAGTGTCGTGGCGACGATGTCAGGTCTCGTTTTCAGTGATTCCTATTATGGTTCATTTCTAGGTTAATCGGGGCTACCCTAATAGTCACCTGTCAAAATGTCTGTTCAGCCTATCCGACGATTCTATCCTATGTGCACAGTCAAGAAGTCCGATCGTCGATCTTCTATAGTGACAATATTTTACTGATGCGAAAAAGTAAATTTAATTGTAGTTTTCCAGTTTTAGTTTAGGGTTCAGTTTTGCTACGGTGTGGGTTTTACTACTCGTTAGGGAAACTAACCTCGTAATGTCGTCCAACAAGCGGAAGTCGGGTCTGAACGGCGAAACGTCGGCGTCGTCTGGAACTCCTCGGCCGTGGGTAGCGCATCGAGGTACCTCTGGACAGCGGGGTGGTGGCGTGAAATCAGCGAGCTAATCAGCGATCCTCCTCCCGTTGCGAGTAGCGCAACGGTTCTTCACGATAACGGCGACGTCGGCTAAAAGTACGTGCGTGCGGCAATGCACGTGAACTCCTAGAGTCCAAGGGGGCTGTTGGTAGATGAAGTGGGACCAAAGACAGATGCTCGACCCGGTGGATGGCCGACGGCGCGAGTGCACGGCGGTGGGCGGCCGTGAGAAGCCGGGGAGGACAGATTCGCGCCACGTCCGTTGTCGCGCGTCTCAGTGAAATTTCAGAGACGAACAGAGGAAACGGGAATTTACAGTGGGTAAAGGACTTCAAGACGAAGCCAACGGCAGTGGAGTTGTCGTCGGGGTTGGTCGGAGGTGGCCGTGCGCGGGCGGCGAAGTTCAGCTTCTAGATCTGTGAAAAACAGCGGATGCGACGTGTTCCGACGAGGATTCCGGGAGCTACAGGTGGGCTATGAGCGTAAGGAAAATTGCAGTTGGTAGGTGGTTTTGATAGGAATCCAACGGCGGTAGGGTGGTCATCGTAGGTGGCCGGATGGCCGGTGGGCGTGAGTTTTTCCGGCGGTGGCGCAGATCTGTAAAACTGTCGTTTGGGTTGTGTTTGAAAGCGTTTTGAGGGATATAGAGATGAGGAAAGAGGGTAAGGGGAGGTGGAGATGCTTGGGGGTCAGAGAGGAGTTGATCGGGTGTGGTGGTCACCGGAGGGGGTGGCCGGAGGTGGCCGGCCGGCGGTGTTTTCCGGCGGGGCACAGATCTGGCCAAAAACTGTGTTTTGATGTGTTTTTGATGGGTTTCAATGGAGTTTTGACGGGTTTCAATGGAGGGAGATGAGAGGAGAGAGGTTGCAGGTGTTAGGGGAGGTCGAGGGAGATCTGAGGGAGGCGGTGGCGGCTTCCGAAGATCGCCGGAGAGAGGTGGCCGGCCGTTGGAGCCGGGTGATGCCAAGTTTGGCCATGGTGGAGGTTCTTGGGTGTTTCAATGGGGAAGGAGAAGAGAGAGGAGGGAGAGAAGAGAGAGGAGAGGGAGAGGGGCGGCCGGAGGAGCCGTCGGTGATGGGGGAGGCCGGCCATGGGTTAGAGAGGGGGTGGCGGCTGGTTGGGGTTTCATGCGTGAGTGCCCTAGGGCATGGGTTTGGTTGTTTGCTTAAAAGATGGAGATGTTTGCTAAACAACTTTAGAATATAGGGTTAATTGAGAGGGGGATAGAGATAGGAGAAGTGCAAAGAGAGGGAAAGGAGGGTGTGGGTAGCAAATGAAATCCCACAATTCATGCTACGTAGGGATTTCTAGGGATTAGATTAAGGATTTGAATTTGAATGTTGATTAAAGGCTAATCAACGGTTGAGAATTGATTAGTGGATATCTTCCACTACGGGCGTCGGAAAAATAATCCGAAAATACTGGGACGATCATGGAGACGAGACGCACAGATCTACAGAGCCCGATCGTGCGTAACGCCTACCAAGAATTTACGTAAACTTGGAAACGGTGTTTTGGGTCAAATGACTAAAACGCCCCTATCTTTCAAAATCGTTTTGCGAGAAAACGAGCTGTGAAAAGACGTTCCCAAAAATTACGATAAAATCCAACGCCCCAAAACGATCGCAACGGCATATCGCATCACATATGCCGAAGCTCAGAAATAGCCAAATAAAATACGTGCACGATAAAGCACGTGCGCGCAGAAAATTACAAACGGTCGGAAAGCGGCCGTTACAAAAACTGAAGAAGCTCCTTGACGATCCTTGAAGACGTTGTAGTCGTTGTTTGTCATAGCTATAAATCTTGGCTCAGACTATGTAGCTTTGACCTTGTAGCTTTGAACTCTGGCTCTGATACCAATTGTAGATTGGTATCAGACTCTGTGTAGCTTTAACCTTGGCTCTGCTACCAATTGAAGTGCCCTGTGAAGCTACTGCACATGTACTAGAGGGGGGGTGAATAGTACTTTAAAATAATTAAGAATGTTATTCCTAACTATTGTGCAAACACAAACGACAATGCGGAATAAACAACAATCGACAAGAATAACAAGCGCAAACAAATGATATAACGGGTTCGGATCCACCCAAGTCTTCCCGACTTGTTACCGGTGACCTACGTCCCAACCACCCGGATCCCCTCCGGATACTTGAGTTAGAAACCACTAACCCAAGATTTTGTACTATGAAATTCTTGTGAAAAACCTTCACAAGACCAAATCATACACAATGAACATGTGACTCCCACAACCCGGGATCACACACTTCTCTCACAACCGAGAGAACAAATCAAATATCAAATGCGATGAAATAATGAAATGCTTACCACAAAATCCTATGCCTTGAGTATACTTACCAAATTAGGGCAAAGAGGGATTTTGAGGAAGAAGATGTCACCAAACCCTAGCTCCAAGAAGTTGACCAACAATGGAAGCCTAGGGTGGAGTTGGTGACCTTGATTCAAGCTCTTGGCTTGGAAAGCTCACAATGGAGAGAATCTCTCTTGAGGAATTTGGCTCAAAGAGTGAAGGAGAGATTCTTGGTGAGAAGAGAGAGCTTAGAAATAGCTTGAGAAAACTCTTCTCTTAGGTCTGAAATAACTTGGATAATGGACCTCTTCTTATGCCTCAAACGAATCAGGTTTGTATTTATAGAGGCAAGAAAAATCGTGCTTAAAAGATTCCCAACGGTCATATTTCTGAAGCAGTTAGTTGGTCTAAGAAGGATCACTGACCGACTAGATTGGCAACTAGTCGGTCGGTGATTCTTCATGAACCGACTAACTGGCTCATAGCCAAAAGAGAAAGTTCCAGGCAATATGAACTAGTCGGTCTAAGAAGACTTGCCAACCGACTAGTTTGCGAACTAGTCGGTCGGTGAGTGTTCTTTGACCGACTAAGAGTCGAAATCGAATAGGCTGGATTCAAGTACAGCTAGTCGGTTTAAGAACAACTTTCAACCGACAAGTTTCTCAACTAGTCGATCGGTCGATGTGCTTTGACCGACTAACTGTAAACAGTGAGTTAGGCTGTACAGAGGCAATGATAACTAGTCAGTCTGAGAAGGATTCCTAACAGACTAGATCGTCATCTAGTCGATCGGTGACTCTTCTTTGACCGACTAATTGAACAACAGTGCCAGGCTGAAATGAGCAAAGACATCTAGTCAGTTCAAGAAGAGATGCCCACCGACTAGATCGTCATCTAGTCGGTTGGTTCTTCTACTTGAACCAACTAACATGCACTAGAAGCCGAGGGAAGAAGCGATAGGCTTCAGGAAAGTTTCTAATGGCTTCTATGATAATCCTAGCTCTAAGATATGAGAGAAATGAAGATTATAATGTAAGTCTTACTCAAGGCTTAACATTCTATTCTATGAAGCTAGAAGACATTTAAATATAAACATGACGAACCGTCTTCAAAGCTTCAATCTTCACTCTTGACTTCAATAAAACTCCTTGAGCTTCAACGAAGCTTCAGGCACACGATCACGCGTATTAAGAAGTCTTAAGACGTCGCTTTTGATGTACGTATTCTTTTGGTGACGATCTCCATAACTGCGCTCACAGAAAGTTAGTACACAATATTTATGTTTGCTCATCATCCAAAACCAAAACCGGGGAATCAATACTCAACACTCAGGGCCAACCAAGGAAGCTCGCCTCGCCGAGCGACAAGCTCGCCCTCAGGGCCAACCAAGGAAGCTCAACGACCTGTTTTTATCTATACGTATTTCGTACGTATTAAATTTAGTATAGCGATTTACTTGAGCAAATTAATATATGATTTTATTTATTATTATTATTATTATTATTATTATTATTATAATAGCTCGAGCACGCGATTTAACGATTGCCTTATTATTTTTCTTAACTTGTGGTTGATGTTGGTTGCAGGGACGAAAACGTATTGATCAGATCACATTTTAACCAAATATATCATTTCAACCCAATTCCCGATTAGATCGATTCTCCAAATCAAATCTTGAACAAACCGATCTTACCAATCAAGAATACCTTAAACGAGTCGATTTTCCAACCTGATCCTGGCCTAAACATCTTACCAGATCATCCCAATCATATCTAATCTTAACTAAGTTGATTTGCTAAATCAGATTTAAATACTAATTATTTTAACTAAATTGTTTTCCTAAATCAAATCTTAAAAGATCTTAACAATTCTCCTAATCAAATCTCAATCCTGATCAATTCGAAACCGTAAATATCAAAAGATCACAACCAAATTTATCATCTGGATATGTGTGTGTGTGTGTGTGTGTGTGTGTGTGTGTTAATCGAACGGATTATCCGAATCATATCTAAACCAGTAAGATTTCGCAAATCAGATCTTAACCTAAATGGATAAATTCTATCTAATATATCTAAATCATATCCTAATTAGATTGATATCTTAACCAAATAGATTTTTATAATCGTATATCCTAATCAAATCATATCTTAGCCAAACCGATCGTAATAATCAAATATCCTTACTAAATGACTAACTATCCTAATCTTAATTGATTATACTAAATCTGATCTTATCTTAATGAATCTAGTTTGAATCCAACAAATCCTAACCAAGAATCTCATCATATCTCCCTTGATCTTCGTATCAAACCTTAACCGAATGAATTATCCCATCATATATATATATAACTAAATATCTTAATTAACGGCCCATCCAAATCACATCGTTATATACTAATAAATCTTAATAAATCTAATCCTAACAATAAATCAATCTGATATTACGTTCCCAATCTCCCCACGATCTGTGGCAACCGAACCCACATCTAAATCTTCACCGATCACAAAAGCTTGAAGTACATTTTTACGCAGAAGGAGCTCAACATGCGTCAGAGACGATGGTTGGAGCTGATGACAGACTATGAGATAGATCTGCAGTATCACCCGACGAAGGTGAATGTAGTGCCGGATTCTTTAAGCAGACTCTCCACAGTGATGATGCATACCGCCGACTGGCGAATACATCAGGAGATGAGAGGGATGAACTTTGAGGTT
The DNA here is from genome assembly GCA_030789695.1 of Scilla litardierei. Taxonomy (NCBI): domain Eukaryota; kingdom Viridiplantae; phylum Streptophyta; class Magnoliopsida; order Asparagales; family Asparagaceae; genus Scilla; species Scilla litardierei. The sequence goes on along the minus strand of CM061142.1, from coordinate 808,957,773 downwards.
GTCCTACCAGGAGTGGTCATTCGTTGATGAGTTTGTAGATTCAGTCAACGATTGTGGAACCTATCATGGCAGCTCAGGCAGGAGACCCGAAGCTGCAAAGGATCAGAAGACAGGTAGAAGCTGGACTTCGGACGGAGTTTATTATTCAAGAGGATGGTTCGCTGAGGTACGGAAGTAGACTCTGCGTACCTATAGGTGACATTAGAGATGAGCTGCCGAGGGAGGCTCATAGCTCTCATACAACAACAGCAAACAAGTGAACATTGGCATGGCATCGTTTGCTGCCATATATGAAAGGAAGTGTCGATCGCCACTTAGCTGGAATGACATCGGAGATTGAGAGCTGTTGGGTCTGGAGATGATAGTAAAAGCTGCAGACATCGTGAGAGATATCATGGATAAGCTCCGGATTGCGCAGGATCGTTACAAGCATTGGGCAAACACTAAGAGACGACATTTGGAGTTTCAGTCTGGAGATCATGTCTTTCTGAAGATTTCTCCGAACCGCGGAGTCATTCGTTTCGCAAAGAAGGTAAAGCTGAGTCCGAGGTTTATTGGACCATTTGATGTGAGAGCAGTGGCTTATCGCTTTGCTCTGCCACCATCTTGGAGGGAGTTCATGACGTTTTCCACGTATATCAGCTACGTCGATTGTAACGGCCAGTACTCACTGCTCGTTATACGGCTGTGAGTATAGCAATTTCGGGTACCTGAGTGGTTTTGTTGACTGTAAGTGAGTCGTGTCGTTGAGTCGATAGGGCCGTAGCACCTTGGTTGCATCCTTAGCAAGCCAACCCCGACGTGTGCCCAACTTGAGATTAATATCGCATTTAGACCCACGCACACAGACACCTTGGAGAGAGAGAGAGTGGTTATGAGATCCTCTTTTGATAAAAGAATAATAACGAAGTCTTATAATATCAACCCTACCTAGACCCAAGCCTTAGCCCATCCATGTTGTACGTTCCAATCTCACCCACACAAGTTAATAGGATCCTAAGGCTATTATTAAAAACCTAGGGCTCTCTTATACTTTCTCTCCCAGCTTTTAGAACGAGCCGCCCCTCTTCTACTTTCGCACACAGCAACGAAACGCCGCCGCCCCTATATACTATCTTCCACGAAATCAACGCAGCAGCCGCCGCGTTACCTTCGACCTCCGACCCCCGACTCGTCGTCGGCGACTTCCTCAACTCATCCCCGACCAGCCTCGCCCCCGTGGACCTTCCTCCGACCAACCTTCGTCCTACCTCCAGCCTCCATTGACCTCGCGAGATCCAGCACAAGCCCTGCCTCCCCTTCAGGTTCGACCACGGACCTCAGTCTCTCACCAACCTCGCCGTCCGCCACCATACCCCTCCGATCGGAGACAACCCAGGCCATCCCTACTTTGCCTCGAAGCCCGATTCCACGCCGCAGAGCCCTCCCCTGTCCTTCCTCCCTTCCTCTGTTCGAAACAGAGTAACCAAGCCCGAGCTCCTTTTGAGTGCTCCGACCAAAGCACATCGCCAGCAACCCCACGAGTCGCCTCCTCCCCTCGAAAACAACCTTCGGCCACCTCTACACTGCCGCAACCCCGCCGTTTTCACCCTGTGCCCCGCCTGGCCTTCGCCGGAGCTCCCCAGCAGAGTCGCCTGAGCCGCTCGCTGGCATTTTCCGAGCCGCAGGCCGCGAGATCCGATGTAGCAGGCCGCAGCAACCCTCTCCCCGTTCACCGACGGCGCCGCCTGCACGCTGCCACGGCGCCGCCCACGACCGACGTCGACTTGACCCACGACGCATCTTCGGCAGCTCACCTCACCGCCTAGCTCCACCGTGGCCGCCCCTCCGTCGTGATCCTCAGGTGCCGCCGCACCCCTCGTCGGCGCTCTCCGGGCCCGCAGCCGTTGGTGCATCGCCTGATCGCTGTGGAAGCCGCAGTATCCCCCGCTAGTAACATGAAGCAACGAAAACGTGAGTATATATATATGCCTTGCGTAAGTGGGTTATAAATACTTTAATATTATAATATATATATTCTATCAACTAATGTTGTAACACCAATTCCAATGATAGCTATGCACTGTAAGCTTTATTACCCTATATCATAGAGATTATATTGTTTTAAGGGTAGAGAATGTAGGCCCTGAATGAATATTAATGTAATTCATATATCATATAGCAGCAAGACTTTTGTTATAGCCATTAATGAACTTCTAAGTACACTAGGTATGTTATTAGAATATTACAGATGTATGGGCTATATATATAATTGGTATTTTGATTTAGTTAACACGTTAGGCGTCGTTAATATGAACGTGAAACCGAATCAGACTGGAGAATTTAACAAATTGGTTTATTAGACGTCACAGGTTGCCTAATAATTTCTTGTTCCCTCGTAGCAAACTTATTCGTGCACGTATTTTATCTCAGAGTATCCGCCGTTCCGTGTTGTGCACACTGCAGGAATCCAACCCCTGACGTCGCTACCCGACGTCAGTGTAGCTCTCGCGTCGTGTTAAGGCTGATTGTTGGACCGAGCGTGGGAGCTCTGGAATTTGTGAATCTGTGATTGGACATTGAGTATTGTGATACCGGCACGTATTTCAGGCAAGTGAAACTTGCATCTCTTGATTTGGGCCATGTCGTAGGCCATTACCTTGTTTTAGCGTAAAAGAGACTAGACGGTGAAAGGATAGCCGTTTAGACGCCATTGACCTAGCTTGACAACGAAGCTTGGTCCGTCACACTCATCATGCTCATATGTCACGTTTAAATTCCATTAACGGTACGCGAATATCTGTTCATGTCATTGCATTTTGCCTGTCACGTTTAAATACAATTAACGGTACGCGAATTAACTGCTCATGTCATTGCATGCTTGAATACTCATCGTGATTGCGTAGCCTCGCTACATACTAGTGTTACTTGTTCCGGCTAGGTGCACCCCTACGCCATACTTGTTAAATCCACTTTCTGGCTCGTGTTCCAGAAGACGAGCTCAACACAGCCTGCGGGCAAAGGGCACTCGTTGAGTGATCCCTTGTACTTGATACTTGAACACAGCCTGCGGGCAAAGGGCACTCGTTGAGTGATCCCTTGTACTTGATACTTGAATACAGCATGCGGGCAATAGGGCATCCATGTGTGTGTGATCCCTTGTACTTGTTGTTACTTGACTATACTTGTCACACTTACCACTTGTACTTGTCCGTGTTTTACTTGTAAAACTTGTTATCCATGACATACTTGTTACTTGCTACTTGTACTTTACTTGTCACTTCCATACTATACTTGCCATGTCATGCATCATACTATAACTGCTAGGTTGCTAGTTTACCTTTCCTTCCGTTTCCTTGCCCAAGTCTTTTAGACTTGCTGACATGTGCCCCTTTTCTCTTTTGGGTGTCACATGTTAGATTGTGAGCCAGAGTTGGTCGTTGAGGACGAGCAGGTTGCAGGTGTTGAGTTCGAAGACATAGGAGACCAGTCCTAGAGCTCCTTCTAGCTGTTGTTGTTTTCTGCTTAGTCGTTGTTAGGCCGTCGGTGCGTAGCACCTCTTTTCTTGTTGATGTTATGTATTATGTTGGCCATGCCTTAGGCCTCTTTTCAGTCTCTTGTACTTTTCTTTTCGTTTCTTCTTTTAGCCTGGTGGCTTTTCTGGGATGTGTGGATTTATTTTTGGACGTTCTGAGATAATCTTATCTGTCTCTCTCTTTATTATTATTGTTGTTCTGTTCGCACTTGCAAGGACCTGCCATATGTAGTTCTATTTGACGCTTATCGGACTTGTGGCTTTTCAGCGTCAAGTCTGAGCGGACCTCCTCACGTCTCGATACATCAGTGACCCATCGCACACTGTGGATTTTTCAGAGATCCCGGTTCAACCGGATCTAATTTATGAGCAGCAGCCAGTGCAGATTTTGGACCGTCGACAGAAGCAGTTGAGGAACAAGGTATTCGACCTAGTGAGGGTGATGTGGCGTCACGGATCACCTGGAGAGTCCACTTGGGAGCGCGAGGATGAGATGAGAGAGCGCTCCTGCATCTTTTACCTGAGCAGTAGTTGATGTTGATTCCGAAGGCGGAATCATTTCTTAAGGTGGGTAACATGTCAAGGTCGCTTTTCAACCGTGTGTTTTTCGTGTGTGTACGTTCTTTTTCGTACGCGTATTTATTTTGACCTCCTCTTGTATCTGAAACATGCGAAGTTATATGTCGTTGTGACCCTCAGAGAGAGTAGTTATTTGTGGAATTTTTAGTGAACGTCATTTCACGGGTCGTTCTCCCACAAATCAGCTTTGATTGAAGGGGTGCCGTAACTTTAGACTTCGACGTTGGATCTTTTTATTTTTAGTTTCGTTTTTCGTGACCCTAGCTCGTGACTGATCATCGAAGTCTCGAACCTCTCGTCGACACGGTCGTCCCGATATTCTTCTTGTATTTTTCGGACACCGTTAGACCGACCCGCCATCCTCTTTTGTCTTAATCCTCCTTTAGCCCTTAGCTAATCCAAATTTCGAATCTTAATCCTAATCTAACCCATTTGGAATCATACGTATCATGTCACTCTTCCCCTAGCTATTTGTACCTAAAATCTACCATCCCCCTCTCACAGCCTCTCTCTCCAATTAAGCTAAACCACACCCCTTTCTTACACTATATAGCAAACTTCCCATCTTATAACACAACTCATGCAAAACCCTAGCCTAGGTTTTCTTTCACAGCCTCCACTCTGCTTCTTCAACCTCGACACGCCAAGAGCTCCGGCCATCTTCTTCAGAGCTCGTGCCACCACCCCCAAGACTCCGGCCTCCCTCTCCTCCTCGACAACCTCCACGCAAGAGCCTCTCCTCCCCGCAACCAAACTTCGGCCCCCTCTCCCCTATCAACATTCGACAGACCCCCCTCAGCCCGATCCACGGCTAGCTAACCCCCCCACCGGCCATCCCTGCGCCGCACCACATTGCCGCCGGCGTTGCTCTGTCCATCTCCCCTTGTTAACTGTCGATCTCTCCCCTTGATAGCAAGCTGCCGGTTCTCCCATTTACAGCAGTAGCGGCCGCCGGCAGCTGCCGTTCAGCCACCCTGCGCGCGCTGCTGATCCACCGACGACCCCGACGGCCGGCAAACTGCCCAGCAGGCATCCACGCACAACCTTCTCTCAAACAGTCCCGTCGCCGGACCCCAAAAGCTGCCGACAGCCCCCACTAGAAACCCAGCGGCCACCCTTCAACGCCGGTGCTCCGGCCACCTCCATAATTGCACAGCCACCCCATGCGCAGCGGCCCTCCCTTGCTCAAACCCCCGGACTGCCTCTATCTCACGGCCAAGCAGCAGTCGCGACCTGCACCCTACCACGGGCAACCTGACAAAGGCCACCTTGCACCGGCCTCCCTTCACACCTTGTGTCGGCCATCTCCTGTCTAACGGCAGCCCCTCACGGCCAGAACCCTTCCTCTCTGGCCATCACACAGTCGACCCCCCTAGAAGCCTCACAGCCAGCCATCTCATAGCAATCCTACCACACGCAACACCTCCATACCGCACCAAGCTACCCCTGCCCCCTGTTGTCCTCACAGATCCTACATCCTTTTCCCCATGTGGCTCGGCCACATCCACGCAAGGCAGTCCCACTACCGGCCCTTTCTCTTCTCCCTTAAGAAACTTGCTGTCGGCCATCTCCCCTCAGGCCGCGTGACCCCCCTTCGGCTTCCTCCTATCCACGTCAGCCCCTTGCGCCTCTAAGAGCCCACGTCGCTGGTCGTGCCTCCTCCCGACGTCGTTGTCATTGACGTTGCCACCTTCCGTTGCGCTACTCGCAACCTAGGCGATCACGACGCCGTTACCATTGCCGCTAGCCGTTCCACTGCGCTACCCGCAGCCGAGATGATCCCGAGATGATCCTGAGGCAATCCTTACTGTGCTATCCGCAGTCGAGGACACGAGCACCGCCACCATTTCTAGACCCGACGTCAGACTCGTGCGCGTTCGTCGCATTAGGTCGGTTCCCCTCACTCGTAGAAACCCACACCGTAAGACATCAAAACCTAAATAAATATCGGTAACTTAAACAACTAAATTTATTTTACGCTCCTTTAAAACGATGTGAAACCGTAGATCGACGATCGGACATTTTTAACTATGCACATAGGGTAGAATCGTCGGATAGGGTGATCTTTCAAATTTGACTTGAAACCGATAGGATATCCCCGATCAACTTAGAAACACCCTAATAGGATTGCTAAACTGGTCTTGACACCCGACGTTGACTTATGACAGCGGACCCTGACCGACACGCTGCCAGAGACGAGACGCTTCCGACGGACGTACTTCTTGCCACTCAAGGCAAGTGCCCCCACTTGCGTAGTTTTGGCCAAGTCTAGGCCACTTCTTTCTTAGAACTGTAAAATTGTTGAACAAGAGAACTGGACGTGAAATGATAGCGTCCGGGACCCCAACGACAGCCTAGACTTGACAACAAAGTCTAGGTATAAACTACAAATATGCTAGGGACTATTCTATGTGTGCGTGCGTATGGACACCTTAGAACAACTATACCCATGTCATGCCATATAACAGCATTCACGACTTGTCTTGCACGGCCTGTGGGCATTAGGACACTCTCCTAGCTGAGAGAGTGATCCCTTGTACAGATACACAGCCTACGGGCAATGAGATGCCCACCTAGTAGAGTGGGTGATCCTTGTTACAGATTTACCTACGGGAAGCTCGTCACTCACCAGGACTGAGTGAGTGACCCTGCAGACCGTGGGGATAGAGGCACTCACCTAGCAGAGTGAGTGGATCTATACAGTGGTACAGATTCACCTACGGGACGCTCGGCACTCACCAGGACAGAGTGAGTGACACTGCAGACTGTGGGAATAGAGGCACTCACCTAGCAGAGTAAGTGGACCTATACAGTGGTACAGATTCACCTACAGGAAGCTCGGCACTCACCAGGACAGAGTGGGTGTTCCTGCAGACCGTGAGGATAGAGACACTCACCTAGCAGAGTGAGTGGTCCTATACAGTCTTGTCCAGTCTTGTCTTGGGCTGGGGTATGGTTGAGCGGCCACCAGGTTAGAGAGTTTGGCCACTTTCTAAGCTGAAGGCGTGAACCCTCTTGGTGTCGAGTCTTTGTTGGATATGGAAGACGTTAGTACACCCTTGTAGGGGATGTACGAGGGAATACGGACCTCGAACGTCACGTACACGAAGTCGTACGCAAAGGGAATATGTTCCCTTGCGGAGAGGATCTCTAGATTGATGGGAAAGTCGCATTATATGTGCATAAGTGCATGTGACATATGGCTAATAAAGGGGTAATATCTTAAGCTTATATCGTACCATGCATATGGTACAACTTAAGCTTATAATATGCCATGTACGTTGGTACACCTTAGTTAAATTGTTCCAAAGGAACAATTGCTCCTAAAATAACTACCTTGGGGGCTATAAATAAGACCCAAGGGTTAGCCATTTTCCTTAAGATTTTGCATGGCATTCATGCATGCATCTTCATTCTAGCGAAGCTCTGCCGAAATATTTCCTCTCCCTCTATCCAAGTTCTTAATCTAAAGTGGAGATTTAGATTGTGGATTTAGTAGCCTTACTCCGTTCGTGAGAAGACTCGATCCGTTGTGGCGAATCCGAAGGCAAAGTTTGTAGACTACCGTGCCGCATACGCAAGCGTAAGTCTAAACTTTATTTATCGATCCTAACTCTGTTTTGGCTGGATCCTACATTGGTATCAAAGCCATATGGGTTCACCCCGGTCAAACCGCCGCCCCGTCGAAACTATGAACGAGTCGTTGTCTTTTTCACGAATGGGTCTCCTACCATTACGGATATGGTAGGAACGCTTCGTGACGGAGAGAACGCAGCGGTTGTTCTTTTCACGTTAGGGTCTCCTATCATTACGGATATGGTAGGAACTCTCCGTGACGGGAAGAACCGACCGTTCACGTAGTATGTTATTTTTCATTTTTGGCACACGGCCATTAGAAAATAACTAATTTCTCGACGAACAGGTGCTTCATCGACGAACGGGTGCTTCATCGAGGAAGATGATGGTAGTTATCTCCATCAGAGAAGATGAACTTTAGTGCATGTGCGCCATGGCCAAATGGGCAATGAAGGCCATGCACCCCCCTCCCCATGCGGAGGGGGTTGGCTACGGCCAATAACCACCGGCGACCGCCCCATAAAGGGGGAGGAGTGCATGCGGCCACCCCATGAAAGAGGGGAGACCGGCCATGACTAAAGGGCCATGGCCGGTCAAGGCCAATAGTGAAGGATCCTGTCCAAAACAGAGTTAGGATCGATAATATGAAGTTTAGACTTACGCTTGCGTATGCGGCACGGTAGTCTACGAACTTCGCCTTCGGATTCGCCACGACGGATCGAGTCTACTCACGAACGGAGTAAGGCTACTAAATCCACAATCTAAATCTCTACTTTAGATTAAGAACTTGGATAGAGGGAGAGGAAATATTTCTGCAGAGCTTCGCTAGGAAGAAGATGCATGCATGAATTTCATGCAAAAAGTGTAAGGAAAATGGCTACCCTTGGGTCTTATTTATAGCCCTCAAGGTAGTTATTTTAGGGTAAGTTGTTCCTTTGGAACAACTTAATTAAGGTGTACCATGATACATGGCACATTATAAGCTTAAGTTGTACCATATGCATGGTACAACATAAGCTTAAGATATTCCCCCTTTATTAGCCATATGTCGCATGCACTTATGCATATATAATGCGACTTTCCCATCAATCTAGAGATCCTCTCCGCAAGGGAACATATTCCCTTTGCGTACGACTTCGTGTACGCGACGTTCGAGGTCCGTATTCCCTCGTACATCCCCTACAAGGGTGTACTAACGTCTTCCATATCCAACATCTCCCACTCACACTTGAGGGGATTGTAAGAGAACGTCTTTCTCTTAGTTCTTTCATCTATCATACCGAGAAATAGACCGTGCGACCGTCATGCGCGTAGAGTCTGTTGTTGTGCACTTGTTAGAGATACACAACGACCTCGAAGGTGCAAAGTTGAGTAGTTCAACGCATGCTTTACCCTAGATTATTTCTTCACATTTCTTGTACTTTATATTCAACAATTGAATCCCATCTGGATTACAATTGGCTGGCCAGCTTTGAATCATTAAAGTCCAAATGCGAATATGAAATCAATCTTCCTCTTCTTGCGAACCTTCTGATCTTGACTTGATTCGCTTTTCTAACGTGCCCCGCCGAGCCGAATTACCATAGCCCATTAGCAACACGCTAAGATAGGGATCATCTCGTCAAATCTAAAGGAACCAATTGGAGTCCTTGAGGGTAAGAGTTAAGACCCGTATGGCCTTTGAGTCTCACATAATAGCAAACACTATTGCTACTAACTCAGTGGTCGAAATGCATACGTGGTATGAACACGTATTACAACATCACTCCTTTCCCAGGGAGAGTATGTCTTAATGATGTTGTACGGATGAAAGATCAGACACCACAGTGCCTATCTTTTGAGTCCCCTCACTACTCAGGAAATATTCCCGGACTCGCATCCTGCATAAGACAGATAGGATTAAAAAATCCAATGAGATCTTTATATCCTTGTGATACAGATCTCAGATCTTTTGTAAGCATCCATATGATGCAGATCTTTCATTCGACTATCTTGTTAAAGTCATGACTCTAAATCATTCGTCTAATGATTTTGACTTTAAACTAGTCTCATCTCTATCTTATCCATCTGATAAGATAAGGCGGTTGCTCATGTGAGAGAGCCAACCTTAATCTGTCCGACATACACACAATTCAGCTGAGATTTCAAAAATGTACACAAACATTTCTTAAGAAATTCATATGCAATGTTGGAAAAAGAACTTATTCTTTTATTAATTTTTTTTTGATCATTTCTTAGACATGGGAATATATATTTGGTACAACTCAGCCCATACGCAATCCTTGAGATGATAAGTGTTTATAAAACACATTTCTGGGGATCGCTTTCGTAAGCTGATCCTCTATCATCTCATGCGTAGATATGTACCTTATGTCTACCTTCATGGTTTTATCATAGTCTTTTGCAAATCTGCAGTTCCTTTAAGATACTGCATTATCCTCTTAACCGCTTTCCAGTGTTCTTGCCCTGGGTTGGATTGGTAACAGCTTACCATTTCCAACGGCAAAACAGATGTCCGGTCTCGTACACACCATAGTGTACATAAGACTATCAACTGTACTGGAATATGGAACTTTTTCCATAATTTCCTTTTCCTTTTGGTTCTTTGGACACGATTCTAGATATAAATTATCGCATATGCTTATATGAATATCAATGGACTTTCAGTCCTGCATATTAAATCGTTCTAGAACCTTCTTTATATAAGTCTCCTGTGAAAGAGAAAGAAGTTTCTTCGAACGATTCCTTGAAATCTTAACTCCAAGGATATATGTGGCTTTTCCTATGCCTTTCATCTAAAATACTGATGAAAGCCAAGCCTTGATACTCATTACAAAGCCCTTGTCATTTCCGGCTATTAAAATGTCATCTACATATAGAGACATAATAACATGCTTGCTTTTAATCCTCTTGATATATACGTAGTTATCTTTATCAATTATGGAAAATCCATTTGATAAGACAACCTCTTGAAATCGTATATACCATTGCCTCGAGGATTGTTTAAGACCATATATGGATTTACGAAGTTTACAAACCTTATGTTCGTTTCCTTCTTTTACAAACCCTGTTGGTTGTTCCATATAGATCTCCTCGTCCAATTCTCCATTGAGAAAGGCAGTCTTTACATCCATCTGATGTAATTTGAGGTATAAGCAAGCTACCATTGCCAGAATCATGCGAATCAAGGTAAAACGCACAACAGTTGAGAAGTTTTCTTCGTAGTCTATCCCTTCCTGTTGCGTAAAACCTTTCGCGACAAGGCGAGCTTTATATCTATCTATAGAGCCATCAGCCTTATGCTTGATCTCGAGAACCCATTTGTTCCCAATTGCTCTATGTCCTCTGGGTGAGTTAACTAAGTCCCAGACTTGGTTAACTTTCATGGATTTCAATTCCTCCTTCATCGCTTCCATCCATTTGTCTTTTGCAGGGCATGATGCGGTATATTTGAGATTCTTCAAGTCCTTGTTGACTTGAATTTAGATCAATTCTAATATCACTCCCACTTGAAATGTTGTTAGAATTGCTCCCACTTGGATCATTATTCCCGTATGGAATAGGATAATCGTCATTCGTATAATCCATTGGTGAAGGTTAAAAAGAATTTTCGTTTTCACCAAGAATTTCTCCCACTCGAATGAGGTAATCCTTCTTGATCATAAATCTCAAATAAAAATAAGTCCTGACTTATCTCGCCCTGTCTTGGAAACTTATTTTCCAAGAAAGTGACATCCCTCGACTCAAACTCAATTAGCCCACCATTGTCTTCCTGACTAACAAAAATATAACCTTTTGAGTTTTCTGCGTATCGTATAAAGATACGTTTCCTTCCCCTTGGCCCAAGTTTGCCATACTTATGGGAGGAAATATGTGCGTAGAATGCACAACCCCAAGGTTTTAAGTCAGGAGACCTTTGGTTCCACAACTCATAAGGAGTGGATCTAACTGATTTCGAGGGTACGCGGTTCAAAATGAAAGCGGCCGTCAATAATGCATCACCCCAAAAGGTGATTGGCAAGTTAGCTTGCTCCATCATTGAACGGACCATTTTTCATTAAAGTCCTATACCTACTTTCTGCAACACCAATTTGTTGAGGAGTATAAGGCATAGTTACCTGATGTACTATGCCTTTTTCATCACAAAGTTCCTTTAAACTTGTTGACTGATATTCACCGCCCCTATCGGTTCGCATGACCCTAATCTTGCGATCTAATTGATTCTCCACTAAACTCATATAGTTTTTAAAGCAGGTTTAGTGCTTTCACTTTGTGGGATATCAAAATAGATATGACCGAATCGGGTGAAATCATCAATAAAAATGATGAAAAATAAGACCTCCCACGTCTTGTCTTGACATTCATCGGACCACATATGTCCGAATGGATAAGCTGTAATGGAACCTCGGCCCTTCTGCCGGTTCCAAACGGCTTGCGACAAGATTTCCTCACAAGGTAATGTTCGCAGGTCGACATTTCAACCTTTGAAACATTTGATAGAAGGCCACGTTTGGCAAGTCTATCCATGCGCTTTGGTCCAATATGACCAAGCCTTGTGTGCCAACAAATTATGTTAGACTCATTAGTCAAAGAATTTGTCACAAGGAAATTTTCATTACATGAGGAATTTATACATTGTACTTATTACAATAAATCCTTTGAAAAACAAACCCAGTACCAATAAAGGAATTATTACAAAAATAGGTCCATATTACAAACATGAAGGAACCAACTATTAACCAAGACCCAATAAATTGACCACAGTTTTAATATTCCTTTGAATATATGGAATGAAGAGAACATCATGAAGTAGGATAGTGCGGCCGTTGTCCAAGACTAGCTTGCGAGTCCCAACGCCTTTCACTTTAACACGTGTGTTGTTTCCTACATTGATCCACTTCATTCCTTGAGTATCCGGTGATACTCCACGAAGGACCGTCTGTCCTTTGTTATGTGGTCGGTGGCACCTGAATCAATTATCCCAAAATGGATTAGATTCCACAAGAAATAGTGAACCAGAAACACATATGTAACTAGTATTACAAGTTACCTCGTCACTTCCACTCGTACACGAACGAGCATAGTGACCGAGCTTGCTACACTTGAAGCACTTGATCCTTTTCAAGTCTTTCTTCTTGTGCCATTTCTTGTGCCCACCCTTATGTTTGGGTTCCTTGGTAGACTCAGGTTGCTTATTACGTTCATTAGAAGACTTCGAACGATCTTTACGTTTCTTTCCCCCGTGTGAGGAACTAGCAACCATGTGCACTTCTGCACTTGGCTTGGCAGCCGCAAGCCGCTCTTCCTCTAATTCGAGGTGCTTGGAAACATCGTTGAAGGTCTTTATGCTCTCATTATGAGTGAGATGCATCTTCATCTGATCCCACCCATTTGGTAGGGAACGTATGACTGCTTGGATTTGTTGCTCATCTGTGAGTACATGACCTGCGTCCTTTAACTCCGAGATAAGGTTCGCCATATGTCGCAGATGTTTCCCTATGGAATGATCTGGACGTTTCTTATATATATCGAACCTTATAGTTAAGGCGCGAAGTTTGGACACCGATGTGCCACCGAACTTCTCCTCTAGCTTGGACCATATGTCCATGGCTAGGTCATGTTCCCGGAAGATGCGCATTATGTCACCAGCCATACTGCTTAATAACGTAATGCGCGCTATCTTATTCTTCCGAGACCAAGCATCAAAAGCTTCCTTGTCTCGTCGGTGTTGGGCCGTAGTGCCCAACTCGGGTTCAATCATAACGTTCTTTAGAGTTTCGAGCACTTCTTGCTCCTCTAGAACGTATTGTATCTTTATGGACCAAAGTTTGTAATTATCGCCGTTGAGTTTTTCACCTCTGTTTAACTCAGCGACGATATTCTTTGAAGCGGAAGACATTTTACTTTTAAAATGCTGCAAAAGACACAAAACCGAAGGTTCGATCAAAAACATTGCATAAAAAATTCTTAAAATATAACTCCCACTTGAAATGATAATAGAGTATCCCATTTGGATAGTTCTAAAAATTCAAATCCCACTTGGAATTATATTATATTTGATAAGTTACTTTCGAAAAATATTGAAGATGTTGTTCTAGAATCGAAAAGGTCTCTATGATTCCAATCACCATCTAGAACAACTTTCAATATTCCCCCATCACTTATCAAACAATAGTACTCTTATAGTACTAGCAGCGGAAAACGAGTATTTGATAAGTTACTTTCGAAAAATATTGAAGATGTTACTCTAGAATCGGAAAGGTCACTATGTTTCCAATCACCATCTAGAGTAACTTTCAATATTTCTCCCTCACTTTATCAAATGTTAGTACTCTTATAGTACTTTGCAGCGGAAAAGCGTTTTTGAAAAACGTATTTTTTTCAAAACGAATTTAAAATACATTGGCTAATCTCCGTAGAGTAGAGCACAACGTCATAAGTTCATTGGCTAATCTCCGTGGAGTAGAGCACAATGACATGGCTAATCTCGCATGAAGTAGAGCATTACGGCTAATCTTCAAGGAGTAGAGCACAATTACATAAGTACATTGGCTAATCTCCGTAGAGTAGAGCACAATGACTTAGCTAATCTCGCATGAAGTAGAGCACTATGGCTAGTCTTCAAGGAGTAGAGCCCAAGTAAAAAAAACTTCATTAAAACGTTAGTCCCGTATGAACTAGTCGGCACTGTGGTTAGCCCCATATGGGCTAATCGACACATTCGAGTTTCAACAATGCCTTTTGTCACCCAGTATGGGTCAGTTGACAAATTTGCAGTCGACCCAGACCTTCTGCCAGATTGGTCGACCAAAAACACAAAATTGGTCGACCAATTTTCCGGACTGCAACTTCTTCCCGGCCAGGGCCTCTGCCCTGGCCGGGGCTTGGCCAAGGGCCGGCCAGGGCCTCTGCCCTGGCCGGCCAGGGGCCCTGGCCCCCTTGGACAGGGCCGGCCAGGCCCTGGCCTCTGCCAGGGCCGGCCGGCCAGGCCACTGGCCGGGGCCAGGGCTCCTGCCCTGGCCTCGGCCAGGCCCTGGCCTGAGGCTAGGGCGCTGCCCAGGCTGCTGGCCGGGGCCAGGGCTCCTGCCCTGGCCTCGGCCAGGCCCTGGCCTGAGGCCAGGGCGCCGGCCCTGGCCACTGCCAGGGCCGGCCTGGCCCTGGCAGTGGCCAGGACGCCGGCCCTGGCCTCTGCCAGGGCCGGCAGGCCGGCCAGGGCCGGCCCTGGCCACTGCCAGGTCCGGCCTGGCCGGCAGGCCTTGGCCAAGGCCGGCCACTGCCGGCCTGGCCTTGGCCGGCCACTGCCGGCCATGGCCATGGCCGGCCATGGCTTGGCCATGGCCGGCCATGGCCAAGGCCATTCGGCATTGGCCGGCCATGGCCCCTTTGGCCATGGCCGGCCACCCCCTTTGAATGGGGTTGCCGCACACTCTCCTCCCCCTTGATGGGGTGGTCGCCGGTGGTTATTGGCCGTAGCCAACCCCCTCCGCTCGGGGAGGGGGGATGCATGGCATGCATAGCCCATTTGGCCATGGTGCACATGCACCAAATTTCCTCTTACCCGATGGAAATAACTTCCATCATCTTCCTCGATGAAGCACCCGTTCGTCGATGAAGCACCCGTTCGTCGAGAAATTAGTTATTTCCTAATGGCCGTGTGCCAAAAATGAAAAATAACTTACTACGTGAACGGTCGGTTCTTCCCGTCACGGAGAGTTCCTACCATATCCGTAATGATAGGAGACCCTAACGTGAAAAGAACAACCGTTGCGTTCTCTCCGTCACGAAGCGTTCCTACTATATCCGTAATAGTAGGAGACCCATTCGTGAAAAAGACAACGACTCGTTCATAGTTTCGACGGGGCGGCGGTTTGACCGGGGCGAACCCTTATGGCTCCGATACCAATGAAGGATCCTGTCCAAAACAGAGTTAGGATCGATAATATGAAGTTTAGACTTACGCTTGCGTATGCGGCACGGTAGTCTACGAACTTCGCCTTCGGATTCGCCACGACGGATCGAGTCTACTCACGAACGGAGTAAGGCTACTAAATCCACAATCTAAATCTCTACTTTAGATTAAGAACTTGGATAGATGGAGAGGAAATATTTCTGCAGAGCTTCGCTAGGAAGAAGATGCATGCATGAATTTCATGCAAAAAGTGTAAGGAAAATGGCTACCCTTGGGTCTTATTTATAGCCCTCAAGGTAGTTATTTTAGGGTAAGTTGTTCCTTTGGAACAACTTAATTAAGGTGTACCATGATACATGGCACATTATAAGCTTAAGTTGTACCATATGCATGGTACAACATAAGCTTAAGATATTCCCCCTTTATTAGCCATATGTCGCATGCACTTATGCATATATAATGCAACTTTCCCATCAATCTAGAGATCCTCTCCGCAAGGGAACATATTCCCTTTGCATACGACTTCGTGTACGCGACGTTCGAGGTCCGTATTCCCTCGTACATCCCCTACAAGGGTGTACTAACGTCTTCCATATCCAACAAATAGGCCATGGCCAGGCCATGGCCGGCCATGGCCCTGGCCGGCCGGCCCTGGCCGCGGCCAGGCCAGGGCCAGGCCGCCCTGGCCGGGGCCAGGGCAGGGGCCCTGGCCCCCGGCCAGGGCCAGGCCGCCCTGGCCGAGGCCAGGGCAGGGGCCCTGGCCCCGGCCAGTGGCCTGGCCGCCCTGGCAGAGGCCAGGGCAGCGCCCTGGCCTCAGGCCAGGGCCTGGCCGAGGCCAGGGCAGGGGCCCTGGCCCCGGCCAGGGGCCAGGCCGCCCTGGCAGGGGCCAGGGCAGCGCCCTGGCCTCAGGCCAGGGCAGCGCCCTGGCCTCAGGCCAGGGCCTGGCCGCCCTGGCCGAGGCCAGGGCAGGGGCCCTGGCCGCCGGCCAGGGCAGGGGCCCTGGCCGCCGGCCAGGGCCTGGCCGGCCCCGGCCCTGGCAGAGGCCAGGGCTTGGCCGCTGCCAGTGCCACGGTCAGCCCTGGCAGCGGTTGTTCTTTGGCCAAGGGCCGGTCTGATCGGCACTGGCCGGGAAGATGTTGCAGACCAAAATTGGTCGACCAATTTGGTGTTTTTGGTCGACCAATCCGACAGAAGGTCTGGGTCGATTGCAAACTTGCCAAATGACCCATACGGGGTGTCAAAAGGCTTTGGTCGGACTCGAATGTGCCGATTAGCCCATACGGGGCTAATCACTGTGCCGATTAGCCCATACGGGGCTAACCACAGTGCCAACTAGTCCATACGGGGCTAACGTTTTTGATGAAGTTTTTCCTTGGGCTCTACTCCTTGAAGATTAGCCATAGTGCTCTACTTCATGCGAGATTAGCCATGTCATTGTGCTCTACTCTACGGAGATTAGCCAATGTACTTATGACGTTGTGCTCTACTCTACGGAGATTAGCCAACATGTTTTCAAATTTTTTTGAAAAAGGTGTTTTCAAATAGGTTATGTCCCGTCCTTAATCGGGATAGCGCAATTTAGAATTCCAAGTCCTACCACGATCCGGCCATGGTTATCTAACCCATGGGTGTGTAGAACAGGTCTCGTGGCTTGGCAATTGTTGCGCTAAAATTCTTTGCGCAAACTCTCACCTATTCCATTTTGAAAGATATGTTTTTCAAAAGGTAATTTTCCGCTGCGAAGTACTATAAGAGTACGATTGTTTGATAAGTGATGGGGGAATATTGAAGGTTGTTCTAGATGGTGATTGGAATCATAGAGACCTTTTCGATTCTAGAACAACATCTTCAATATTTTTCGAAAGTAACTTATCAAATATAATATAATTCCAAGTGGGATTTGAATATTTAGAACTATCCAAATGGGATTTTCTATTATCATTTCAAGTGGGAGTTATATTTTAAGAATTTTTATGCAATGTTTTGATCAAACCTTCGGTTTTGTGTTTTTTGCAGCATTTTAAAAGTAAAATGTCTTCCGCTTCAAAGAATATCGTCGCTGAGTTAAACAAAGGTGAAAAACTCAACGGCGATAATTACAAACTTTGGTCCATTAAGATACAATACGTTTTAGAGGAGCAAGAAGTGCTCGAAACTCTAAAGAACGTAATGATTGAACCCGAGTTGGGCACTACGGCCCAACACCGACGAGACAAGGAAGCTTTCGATGCTTGGTCTCAGAAGAACAAGATAGCACGCATTACGTTATTAAGCAGTATGGCTGATGACATAATGCGCATCTTCCGAGAACATGACCTAGCCATGGACATATGGTCCAAGCTAGAGGAGAAGTTCGGTGGCACATCGGTGTCCAAACTTCGCTCCTTAACTATAAGGTTCGATTCATATAAGAAATGTCCAGATCATTCCATGGGGAAACATCTGCGACATATGGCGAACCTTATCTCGGAGTTAAAGGATGCAGGTCATGTGCTCACAGATGAGCAACAAATCCAAGCAGTCATACGTTCCCTACCAAATGGGTGGGATCAGATGAAGATGCATCTCACTCATAATGAGTGCATAAAGACCTTCAACGATGTTTCCAAGCACCTCGAATTAGAGGAAGAGCGGCTTGCGGCTGCCAAGCCAAGTGCAGAAGTGCACATGGTTGCTAGTTCCTCACACGGGGGAAAGAAACGTAAAGATCGTTCGAAGTCTTTTAATGAACGTAATAAGCAACCTGAGTCTACCAAGGAACCCAAACATAAGGGTGGGCACAAGAAATGGCACAAGAAGAAAGACTTGAAAAGGATCAAGTGCTTCAAGTGTAACAAGCTCGGTCACTATGCTCGTTCGTGTACGAGTGGAAGTGACGAGGTAACTTGTAATACTAGTTACATATGTGTTTCTAGTTCACTATTTCTTGTGGAATCTAATCCATTTTGGGATAATTGATTCAGGTGCCACCGACCACATAGCAAAGGACAGACGGTCCTTCGTGGAGTATCACCGGATACCCCAAGGAATGAAGTAGATCAATGTATGAAACAACACACGTGTTGAAGTGAAAGGCGTTGGGACTCGCAAGCTAGTCTTGGACAACGGCCGCACTTTCCTACTTCATGATGTTCTCTTCATTCCATATATTCAAAGGAATATTATAACTGTGGTCAATTTAATGGGTCTTGGTTATAGCTGGTTCCTTCATGATTGTAATATGGACCTATTTTGTAATAATTCCTTTATTGGTTCTGGGTTATGTATTTAAAGGATTCATTGTAATAAGTACAATGTATGATTTCTCATGTAATAAAATTTCCTTGTGACAAATTCTTTGACTAATGAGTCTAATATAATTTGTTGGCACACAAGGCTTGGTCATATTGGACCAACGCGTATGGATAGACTTGCCAAACGTCGCCTTCTATCCAATGTTTCAAAGGTTGAAATGTCGACCTGCGAACATTGCCTTGTGGGGAAATCTTGTCGCAAGCCGTTTGGAACCGGCAAAAGGGCCGAGGTTCCATTACAGCTTATCCATTCGGACATATGTGGTCCGATGAATGTCAAGACAAGACGCGGAAAGTCCTATTTCATCACTTTTATTGATGATTTCACCCGATTCGGACATATCTATTTGATATCCCACAAAAGTGAAGCTTTGGCTTGCTTTAAAAACTATATGAGTTTAGTGGAGAATCAATTAGATCGCAAGATTAAGGTCTTGCGAACCGATAGGGGCGGTGAATATCAATCAATAAGTTTTAAGGAACTTTGTGATGAAAAAGGCATAGTACATCAGGTAACTATGCCTTATACTCCTCAACAAAACGGTGTTGAAGAAAGGAGAAATAGGACTTTAATGGAAATGGTCAGTTCAAATGATGGCGCAAGCTAACTTGCCAAACACCTTTTGGGGTGATGCATTATTAACGGCCACTTTCATTTTAAACCGCGTACCCTCGAAATCAGTTAGCTCCACTCCTTATGAGTTGTGGAACCAAAGGTCTCCTGACTTAAACATTTTGAAACCTTGGGGTTGTGCATTCAACGCACATATTTCCTCCCATAAATATGGCAAACTTGGGCCAAGGGGAAGGAAATGTATCTTTATACGATACATAGAAAACTCCAAATGTATCGTTAGTCAGGAAGACAATGGAAGTCTAATTGAGTTTGAGTCGAGGGATGTCACTTTCTTGGAAAACGAGTTTCCAAGACAGGGCGAGATAAGTCAGGACTTATCTCTATTTGAGATTAATGATCAAGAAGGATTACCTCATTCGAGTGGGAGAATTCTTGGTGAAAACGAAAATACGTTTCAACCTTCACCAATGGATTATACGAATGACGATTATCCTATTCCATACGGGAATAATGATCCAAGTGGGAGCAATTCTAAACATTCCAAGTGGGAGTGATATTAGAATTGATCTAAATTCAAGTCAACAAGGACTTAAAGAATCTCAAATACGACGTAGTAGTCGTACAAGGTTGGCTCCTCTAAGATTTGAGGATGAATTTCCGCAAACCTTTATGACTTTACTACAAGATGATGACGAGCCTGCTACTTTCAAACAGGCCGTATCATGCCCTGCAAAAGACAAATAGATGGAAGCGATGAAAGAGGAATTGAAATCCATGAAAGTTAACCAAGTCTGGGACTTAGTTAACTTACCCAGAGGACATAGAGCAATTGGGAACAAACGGGTTCTCAAGATCAAGCATAAGGCTGATGGCTCTATAGATAGATATAAAACTCGCCTTGTCGCGAAAGGTTTTACGCAACAGGAAGGGATAAGGCTAAGAAGAGACCTTCTCACCTGTTGTGCGTTTTACCTCGATTCGCCTGATTCTGGAAATGGTAGCTTGCTTATACCTCGAATTACATCAGATGGATGTAAAGACTGCCTTTCTCAATGGAGAATTGGACGAGGAGATCTATATGGAACAACCAACAGGGTTTGTAAAAGAAGGAAACGAACATAAGGTTTGTAAACTTCGTAAGTCCATATATGGTCTTAAATAATCCTCGAGGCAATGGTATATACGATTTCAAGAAGTTGTCTTATCAAATGGATTTTCCATGCTTGATGAAGATAACTGCGTATATATCAATAGGATTAAAAGCAAGCATGTTATTATGTCTCTATATGTAGATGACATTTTAATAACCAGAAATGACAAGGGCTTTGTGAGGGATATCAAGGCTTGACTTTCATCAGTTTTGAGATGAAAGACATGGGGAAGCCACATATATCCTTGGAATTAAGATTTCAAGGAATCGTTCAAAGAAACTTCTTTCTCTTTCACAAGAGACTTATATAAAGAAGGTTCTAGAACGGTTTAATATGTAGGACTGCAAGTCCAATTGATACTCCTATAAGCAGATGCGATAATTTATATCTGAAATCATGTCCAAAGAACCAAAAGGAAAAGGAAATTATGGAAAAAGTTCCATATTCCAGTACAGTTGATAGTCTTATGTACGCTATGATGCATACAAGACCGGACATCTGTTTTGCCGTTGGAATGGTAAGTCGTTACCAATCCAACCCAGGGCAAGAACACTGGAAAGCGGTTAAGAGGATAATGCAGTATCTTAAAGGAACTGCAGATTTGCAAAATACTATGATAAAACCAAGAAGGTAGACATAAGGTACATATCTACGCATGAGATGATAGAGGATCAGCTTACGAAAGCGATCCCCAGAAATGTGTTTTATAAACACTTATCATCCCAAGGATTGCGTAAGAGCTGAGTTGTACCAATATATATTCCCATGTCTGAGAAAGATCAAATTTAATAAAAGAATAAGTTCTTTTTCAAACATTGCATATGAATTTCTTAAGAAATGTTTGTGTACATTTTTGAAATCTCAGCTGAATTGTGTGTATGTCGGACAGATTAAGGTTGGCTCTCTCACATGAGCAACCGCCTTATCTTATCAGATGGATAAGATAGAGATGAGACTAGTTTAAAGTCAAAATCATTAGACGAATGATTTAGAGTCATGACTTTAACAAGATAGTCGAATGAAAGATCTACATCATACGGATGCTTACAAAAGATCTGAGATCTGTATCACAAGGATATTTGAAAGAGATCTCATAGGATTTTTAAATCCTATCTGTCTTATGCAGGATGAGAGTCCGTGAATATTTTCACGAGTAGTAAGGGGACTCAAAAAGATAGGCACTGTGGTGTCTGATCTTTCATCCGTACAACATCATTAAGACATACTCTCCCTGGGAAAGGAGTGATGTTGTAGTACGTGTTCATACCACGTATGCATTTCGACCACTGAGTTAGTAGCAATAGTGTTTGCTATTATGTGAGACTCAAAGGCCATACGGGTCTTAACTCTTACCCTCAAGGACTCCAATTGGTTCCTTTAGATTTGACGAGATGATCGCTATCTTAGCGTGTTGCTAATGGGCTATGATAATTCGGCTCGGCGGGGCACGTTAGAAAAGCGAATCAAGTCAAGATCAGAAGGTTCGCAAGAGGAGGAAGATTGATTTCATACTCACATTTGGACTTTAATGATTCAAAGCTGGCCAGCCAATTGTAATCCAGATGGGATTCAATTGTTGAATATAAAGTATAAGAAATGTGAAGAAATAATCTAGGGTAAAACATGCGTTGAACTACTCAACTTTGCACCTTCGAGGTCGTTGTGTATCTCTAACAAGTGCACAACAACAGACTCTACGCGCATGACGGTCGCACGGTCTATTTCTCGGTATGATAGATGAAAGAACTAAGAGAAAGACGTTCTCTTACAATCCCCTCAAGTGTGAGTGGGAGATGTTGGATATGGAAGACGTTAGTACACCCTTGTAGGGGATGTACGAGGGAATACGGACCTCGAACGTCGCGTACACGAAGTCGTACGCAATGGGATTATGTTCCCTTGCGGAGAGGATCTCTAGATTGATGGGAAAGTCACATTATATGTGCATAAGTGCATGCGACATATGGCTAATAAAGGGGTAATATCTTAAGCTTATATCGTACCATGCATATGGTACAACTTAAGCTTATAATATGCCATGTACGTTGGTACACCTTAGTTAAATTGTTCCAAAGGAACAATTGCTCCTAAAATAACTACCTTGGGGGCTATAAATAAGACCCAAGGGTTAGCCATTTTCCTTAAGATTTTGCATGGCATTCATGCATGCATCTTCATTCTAGCGAAGCTCTGCCGAAATATTTCCTCTCCCTCTATCCAAGTTCTTAATCTAAAGTAGAGATTTAGATTGTGGATTTAGTAGCCTTACTCCGTTCGTGAGAAGACTCGATCCGTCGTGGCGAATCCGAAGGCAAAGTTTGTAGACTACCGTGCCGCATACGCAAGCGTAAGTCTAAACTTTATTTATCGATCCTAACTCTGTTTTGGCAGGATCCTACAGTCTTGGTGTCACACAGTCTCGTCTAGTCTAGTCTTGTCTTGTCTTGGTAGCTTATGCTACGACTTTGCCTGCCACGTTTACTTTCTGCACCGTCTTTACTTTTCTTTACTTATACATGTCATGCTGTTGCATCATCTCATTTTAAATCAACAATTAAAATGTCATCTTTAAATTCCTTTACACTTGCCTTAGAGTCTTCTAACCCTTGTAGACTTTACCTGACGTACAGCTCCTTTTCTCTTGGGTGTTGTACGTCAGGTACTGAGACGGAGTACACAGACACGCCATCTTTACCGGAGGACTAGTAGTCATAGGACGTTGACCCGGAGTGCATTTCAGACGAGGACCAGACCTAGAGGTCCCTCGCCGTTGCTGTCTTACAGAGGTTTACTACTTTCTAGTTTGGGTGCGTAGCACCCCTTTACTTTTGTTTAGGTTGGGTGTGTTGCACCATTAGTTTTCCTTTTCCGTAGTTGTAGCCATGCTGGGCTTCTTTTATTAGACTTGATATAAATGCTAGATATGATCTCTTTTATTAATGAATGCAATTCCTTTCGAGTACTCTTCTTATTGTTATGAACTTTGATAATGTAAGAACCTATAATTTAATGGTACCTCTACAGACGCTTATTGGGCCCGAGTCTTACAGCTTCGGCCCATGCGGACCTTCGTCTCGTCCTCGCACCCGTTTTGGGAAGCGGGGAGTGACAATCCCTGCCTTTCATCAACCCCCGCCGATCCCCACGTCCGCAACAACCCACAACCGCACATCCCACTCTCCTACAAAACCACTATATCTCTCTCCCACGCCCCCAAGATCGCAATTGCCCACGTTCTTTCATCTACAAAAAAACCCATGCAACATGGCTTAGCATTTCCATCTTTCAAAAAGCAAACTCACATCTTCTCTACAAACAAGCCTCAGATGTCTCTTCCTTCTCTCAAAACTCCACCGAACCTTCTCTTCCCACTTCAAACACTAAGCCCTGCAACCCATCTCCGCCCCAAAACCCCCGATTGCACGGCAATCTCTGAAGCCGCCACCTCATTCTTCCAACCGCCGATGACGTCGCCAACGACTCCAGCAAACACGTCGTATCTCCCCCTTCTCCGAGAGCCCACGGCCTTCCCTCGACCTCACTCCTCCTCCACCAAGCACGACGACGACCCGCGCTCCTCGAACCTGCCAGCTCGCCTCCTCTTCTCCCCAGGCCCACCACGCACCATCGGACGACGCCAGCCTCACCCAGCCCTTCACCGCTCTTCGACGTCACCAGCCCTTTGACCTCCACCGGCGTTCCGAGAGCCCATTCTGCCGAGCCCACTCCCTACGTCGCCACAACCACCGGCAACCTCTCCCCCTCTTCCCGACGGCAGACAACCCCCTCCCCTGTCTCGAACCTCCTTCCCCTGTTCTCCCCGCTTTAGACGCTAACAGCCCTCTGCCCTTCCTCCTCCCCATCGAACACGCCGCCACCGCCCAGCTCACTTCGCCGCCTCCCCGCGCTCGCCTGCGCTGCTTAAGTCGTCGCCTGGACCGTTCGCCTCACCGCCGACCTACATCCAGCTGTCGCCGTCCACCACGTGGCGCCCCCTGCAAAGGAAGTGAGTGTTTTGTTTCACGTGAACTATATCACATATATATGTGTAAGATATTATTAGTTAAAGTATAAAATATAAGTTTAGTTATCTTATAAAGTTAGTGATATAATTCATTAATAAGATGGTTAGTAGTATGTGTATTATTAGTAAATGTTAGTATGAATGTTGTATGCTATTTACTATAGTATACTATTTTAGTATTAGATATCAGTAAATTTTTATGTGTAAGCATTAGAGCAGTATATATCGAGTTGGGTTAATGGTAATTTATTGGTTGAGAATTCCTTAGCTTGATCATTAATCCGATGATGCAGATATAACGCACCACTCGTTACGATCGCTTGGGTACCCAAAATCGAATGGACCAGACAAGTGTACATTTTTACATATTTTATAACCGCTGCATTTGATTGTTTAAATTGGGATATTCTGATATGCAAGTGTGCACTTTTTACATATTTTAAATATCGTTGCATCTAGTTGTGACAATAAACTCCATATGGTTACTTTCGTGTATTGTGAGATAAATATCTGTGTATGCGCGTGTGTGGACACATCATTAAGTCAGTTGGCAAGATCAAAACCTGTGTGTGCGTGTGTGGACATTTTTAATTAATAAATGCCTTCTAAATTGCAGAAGACATATCATAGACTTGCTCGCCGGTTTGGCTGCTCATAGACTTGCTCGTCGGTTTGGCTACTCATGGACATTGCACGCCAAGACTTGGTAGATCATAGAACAATAACAAAGAGTCTGTTGAATCATTTGGCTCGTTCCAGTATTATAACCCATGATGGCTCGGTTGGCCGTATCTGGCTCATGGTCCAGAAATACAGAACACGTGGGTGGGGTTGGGTTCGCGGGCACTAGCCGGTAGTAAACGGGTCACCTCTCGGGGGCACCTGATGGTAGATTCACTTACTAGCCGTCTAACGACGTGAACCTTAGTCACGAACTTGTACACACAATTGAAAAGATTGAAATGGATATATCGAACACGTTAAATAGAACTGTTACTTCTTTCATTTTGTATAGAATTGCCATGTACCTTCCTTTTATAATAGAACTGCCATGCTAGCGTAAATCCGTGCAATTATAATTGTCAGTATGAATGTTTTAAAATGCCATGCAACTATTTTTGAAAACCTTGCAGTGGGACATTTCTACTAACAATTTAAATCTTGCCGAGCAACCCTTGCTGACGTATATTTCCTTATTTATATCTTGTGAAATATACATCAGGTGTTAGACAAATTTGCAGAGGAGCATGCCTTGAAGCTGAGCAGGTTGATCAGAAGTGTCTTGCCGCTGAGGAGCACCGTACCTTCGCAGCATTGTTGTACTTATCTTTCTTTTAATAATTGCATGGGCTTTAGACCCTCCTCCTTTTCATTCTTTATTGTAAACCATCTTTTGAGACTTTGAGATTGTAAATCAATAAATTATATGTGTTGTTTGGGTTGCATGCAAGAATCTGCAAGTTGTTATCGCAGACGCTTATTGTGCTTAAACCAAGGAGGAATAAAAGAAAAAGTACCTCCTTGTGCACATGCGGATCCGCTCGCATCCTCGCTCCCAAGTATACTTGGAAGCAGGGCGTGACACTCGCCATGCCAGGAAGAAGCTAGCATACTCTCCAACAGGAAGCCCGGTCAGACTGTCCAAAGGCGCCGAGCGTGGTCGTCGAACTTGACTCTCTCCCAGGGCGACCTAGCATAAATATCCCTGACAGGGTGACGTAGGGCCACATACCCTCTATTAATGCCAGAGGTTAAGGGCGAGAACTGATGGCCGCCCCTTGCATCTCATTAATGCATCTGACACCGTCTGATGCCCATTAATGCATAAACTATCTTTGACACGCTCCGCCGACCTATCACTTTTCCTCCAGCTAAGCAGACTCGACAGCTGATGGGACGGCGAGCAACCGACTCTCAGCCATATAAATACCCACCTCCTGCCTCCATGGAGGGGTTGGTCAGCTAAAATCTCTAACTCTTTCCAATATTCAAGGCATGATATCTTCCATATATCTGTGCCTTCCTTATAAGCTTGTCACGCTTCGCCGATCTACCTTAAGACCGCCAAGCATGTCTGACACACTTATTTCAAGTGACCCACTGACTTAAGCATCAAAGAGGCTACGGGCTGACAGCCAGCCCTGCCTTTCTGACGAGTTGCTATTCTCGCAGGAAGCTCGCCTCAGCTATCGGGAGACGGCGACCTTGTGCGACCTTTAGGCGACCTTGGATCCTTCACCCCCGAAGCGTGTTCAGAATCGTGCTATTCTGGCCATTAACCAAAAACTTGTAATCATTGTACCCGTGATTTCCCTTAACTACAAATATCATTGTTAGGCGGACTTGACCCACAACAAAAGCAAATAAAAACATTAGAAATATTCTAGAATGATCAATAATATCAATGTATATTGCCTTCTACTTAGACTAATAGATACTAGGGAAATTGCTCTATCTTCAATTCAAAGAAGAGAGATACATCTGAAACGAAGATACAACCATTCAGATTGTTCAACATTAACAACGCATATTTACAAATTATTTCTAATTTGCTTTCCCAATGGTGACACTGTTACAAATGCAAAAAGTAAATTGCAAGAGCAACACTTAAAATTTAACAAATTTAAACAAAATAATAACTACACATACATATAATATAATATGGTCCGGTAACTAAAACCTAAAACTTAAACAAAAATAGCGAATTTCACGTTTTTTCAAATGAAATTCTTGCAACATCTTCACTTTGTTGACCCAAAACATTAGATTATTTTCCGGGCTCAAATTAGTCCAACAAAAACGTACGATCAACATCTTTACATTTTAAAGAGATTTTTTCTTTGCGGCATTAACCAACTTGAAAAAGGTTCAAATGAAAACATCTCAACTTCCTAAACAAATATCTATTATACAACAGAAAGGGATTGGCCACTGGTTTTTCCTATTTGACAGTGTCCCATCACCAGTGGGCAACCCCATCAGCCCAAAAAAAAACCATCCACAGTCCCACTTCTGAGTGTTGTTATTCGCACCATAGAAATTTATGAATACACCACACTACTTGATTCACCACACTTATATTTTTAACATCAGATGTTCGGATTTGGAGATCCGAACGGCTCTAATACAATACATGTGTAAATCTGAACACAACATATTTTATTATACTGTTCGGCTTTGCAATTCCGAACGGAA
This sequence comes from Scilla litardierei, assembly GCA_030789695.1. Lineage (NCBI taxonomy): Eukaryota > Viridiplantae > Streptophyta > Magnoliopsida > Asparagales > Asparagaceae > Scilla > Scilla litardierei. The sequence continues at coordinate 808,929,955 of CM061142.1, read as the reverse complement.
GAATAAAAGATTAGAGCCGTTCGGATCTCCAAATCCGAACATCCGATGTTAAAAATATAGGTGTGGTGAATCAAGTAGTGTGGTGTATGCATAAATTCCTGTGGTGCGAATAACAACACTACCCACTTTTTTACGAACTTCCCATTGAAACCCAACAAAACCCAAAACCCCCAAAAAAACAAAAAAAAAACCCCAAACCCTGCTCCCAAACCCAGATTGACTGGGTTCATTAATCCAGGACAATATGCACATTCACACAAACTCTTCCTGTTTGCACCTGGTTGTCTACTCAAGGAAACAACCGTGTGAGACCCGCGTTCTAGTTCAGCATGGTTTTCTGTGCGTCCATACACTTTGTGCCAGGATATTTTTAATAAACTAACTGTTGTGAAGGGAAATTTAGGGAGAATAGGTGTAGAGGGTTAAGAGCCCCCTACCCGTGTATTTATAACTTTCAATAGTGGGTTGGATACCCAATTGGCTCAATGGGCCTATTCATAACACTTCCCCTTATCCAATCAACATTGAAATAAGAGGTGGATTCTTCAGGATCCGAGTTAGGGTAACTGTCTTGTTAAAGAAAGAACAGTTAACCCATAACTTCCCCTGTTTTGGGGATGTGTCTAGGGGTGGATACTTCAGGATCCAGAGTCAACGAGGTTGCCTCGTCAAAACCTTGACTACGGAAAACCCAGTGGGAAAAAAACCTGTAGCCAAGGGAAAAGAGTACAACTCTGCAGTTGACTCCCCCTTATCTGACCAAGCTTCAGGCTTGCAGATTTCCTATGAATCTATACATCAGTCTCCTATGTATCTATGAGTTCATAGTTCTCTCATCCTGACCCAGTTTACATTTACTCACTCTCCTCATCCCAATCCCATATACAAGTTTCTCAAAGATACTAGTAGGCAGGGATTTGGTAAGCAAATCCGCCAAGTTATTACATGATTGGATCTTCTGTACCTCAATCTGCTTTTGCTTCTGAAGGTCGTGCGTCCAGAAGAACTTGGGGGAGATATGCTTCGTCTTGTCACCTTTGATGTAGCCGTCCTGTAGCTGGGCTATACATGCTGCATTGTCTTCATGGAGTGTAGTGGGTGCAAGAACGCCGGTCGTCAGGCCGGTGGAGGTGAGTATGTGCTGGATCACCGAGCGTAGCCAGAAGCATTCCTTGCTTGCTTCGAAGATCGCAAGTAGCTCTGAGTGGGTGGATGAGACGGTCGTCATGGTCTGCTTCACAGATCTCCAGGATATGGCAGTGCCGCCATATGTGAACATGTATCCGGTCTGAGACTTCTCTGTATGAGGATCGGACGTGTAACCTGCGTCAGCATAACCAACTAAACCAGTTAATGCTCCTTTACTGTAGAATAGACCTAAGTCTATGGACCCTTGGAGGTAGCGCAGAAGATGCTTAACTCCGGCCCAGTGCCGCTGTGTAGGTGCAGCACTATATCTGGCTAGTAAGTTTACTGCAAACGCTATGTCAAGGCGAGTGCAGTTAGCCAGGTAAAGGAGTGCACCGATAGCACTTAAATAAGGCACTTCGGGGCCTAGTACTTCCTCCCCCTCTTCCAGCGGCCGGAAGGGGTCTTTGTGTACATCCAATGATCTAACGACCATCGGAGTGCTGAGGGGGTGGCACTTATCCATCTGAAACTTTTTCAATAAGTTCGATGTGTAAGTTGACTGGTGTAACAGGATCCCATCTTCAAGATGCTCTATCTGAAGTCCTAAACAGAATTTTGATTTTCCGAGGTCTTTCATCTCGAAAGTTTCTGTCAGGCTTCTAGAAATCTTTGCGATCTCTTTAGGAGATCCGATGAGGTTTAAGTCGTCTACATAGACGGCTATAATTACAAATCATGTTGCCTTTGCTCTTATAAAGATGCAAGGACAGACTGGGTCGTTTTTAAATCCTTACTGTGCAAGGAAGTCGCTCAGTCTGTTATACCACATCCTTCCAGATTGTTTTAGACCATATAATGATCTTTGCAGTTTCACTGAGTAGATGTCACGTTCTCTCTCTTTTAGTGCTGCAGGCAAAGAATAACGGTCAGGCAATCTTATATAAATGTCTCGGTCTAGGTTGCCATATAGGTATGCAGTAACCACGTCCATGAGTTGCATATCTAAACCCTTTTGTGCTGTCATGCCAATGAGGAATCGGAAGGTGATCGCGTCCATGACCGGGGAGTATGTGGCTTCAAAATCCACCCCAGGACGTTGGGTAAAACCCTGCGCTACAAGCCTTGCTTTGTAGCGTACGATCTCATTCTGTTCATTTCGTTTTCTAACAAATACCCATTTATAACCCACAGGTTTTACACCTTTTGGTGTCTGGACTATTGGTCCGAAGACCTTGCGTTGGGGAGTGAATCCAACTCCACTCCTATTGCCGCTTTCCACTTTGGCCAATCATCTCTGCTTTGACATTCTGTCAGAGAGCGTGGTTCAATATCATCGTCGCAGTACGCGACGTTGATGGAAATATTACACGCAAATGTGTCATCTATTGTTGTGCTTTTTCTGTCCCAATACTCCCCAGTTCGTACATAGTGTATCGATACTTCATTTTCTCCCGGTTTTTCCTCTTCATGAGAGTTTGGGAGAGATGGGGTAGCAGGGCTTAAATTAGCATCCTGTGGTGGTATTTGTTTACCATTGCCAAGGGTCCTACTCTTTCGAGGGACTTGGTCATTGGATCCCGGTGGTCGTCCCCTCTTTTTGAGAGGTCCAACCATTTCTGCTGCAGGCGGATTGCATCCATTTTGCGGTATGTCAATCCTAGCTGGAGTGTTAGCAGCAGGGACGTGTGATTTGACAATCTTCTGGTTGTCAGTAAATTTGTCCGGCAAGAGATGGACAGTGTTTTGGATGTGGAGAATCTTCAGGACCTCCTCCTCACACTGGCTTGTTGGCGGATCAAAGTGACATAAAGTTTTTGTATCCCAAGTGATACTTTCTGAAGCTTCAGGCTTCTTTGTCTGTGAGCCTAGTCTTGGGAACGATGTTTCATCGAATTCACAGTCTTCTAGACGTGCCTTAAAGACGTCCCCCGTAAGGGGTTCTAGGAATCTAATTATGGAGGGGGTGTCAAACCCAACATAAATGCCTAGGCGACGTTGTGGACTCATCTTTGTCCTTTGTGGTGGTGCTATGGGGACGTATACTGCACAACCAAATATTCTCAAATGTGAGACAATTGGTGGGGCTCCAAGTGCTAGTTGCATTGGAGAAGATGACTGACCTCCAGAGGGTCTTAATTTTATTAAAGATGCAGCATGCAAAATTGCATGACCCCACGCATTCACTGGCATCTGGGATTGAAGTAATAATGGACGAGCGATCCATTGCAGTCTCTTAATTAGAGATTCTGCTAACCCATTTTGGGTGTGAACATGCGCTACAGGATGTTCGACTTCAATTCCCTGAGCATGGCAATAGTCTAGAAAGACTTGTGACGTAAACTCCCCCGCATTGTCCAGACGAAGTTTCTTTATCTGGTGGTCGGGGAAGTGGGCCCGTAACTTTATTATCTGAGCTAAAAGCTTAGATAGTGCTAGGTTACGGGTGGACAGTAGGCACACATGTGACCACTTAGTAGATGCGTCTATCAGGACCATAAAGTACCTGAACGGACCACTTGATGGGTGAATCGGCCCACAAATGTCTCCGTGGATTCTTTCCAGAAAACTGGGAGACTCCACGTCCACTTTCAGTGGAGAGGGTCTCGTGATCAGTTTACCCTTGTAACAGGGTGGACATGAGAATTTGCCTTTTTGAAGAATCTTCAGGTTCTTCAGGTCAATGCCCCTGGAGTTATTTATGATGCGGTACATCATAACCGAACCCGGGTGTCCCAGTCGACTGTGCCAGAGTTGGAATTCTGGTGTTTGGGGGCACTGCAGGTGCTCCACCATGGATGTTTCTGGAGTTTGTATACTTGTTTGGTAGAGTCCCGAGGGGAGTCCCTTGAAACGTTCCACAATGGTTTTTGAACCATTTGTAAGAGCCGTTACAAGCAAGTATTCCCTTTTATCTTCCTCGACCGTCTCTAAGTGATATCCGTTTAAACGGATGTCTTTAAAACTTAGGAGGTTTCGGATGGATTTAGGGGAGTATAACGCATTTTTAAGTGTTATTTGTGTGTTGCCGGGGAGCAATATAATTGCTTCCCCTGATCCTTCGATTATGTTTGCTGGTCCTGAGATTGTTCTCAGTGGGCCAGAATAACTACTTATGCTCGTGAAGTAGTCTAAGTTTTGAAGGATCGAGTGCGTCGATGCACTGTCCACTAGGCATATAAGTTCCATATCTAAAAAGGGGGGAAAGACATTCAAGCAATAAATATAGATAAAAGATTCACTTTCATAAATAAATGCTCAAAAGATATTGTTTGACATGGAAAATAGAACTAGATACGATGCATAAAATTGAAGATACATTGCTAATTGCATAAAAGTGGTCCAGATCTAGAGGGTGTCATCTCCCATGAAATCTTCAGGAGTCCATGAGGTCTCTGCCAACGCTGCGCTCTCAATCAGGTTTGTCTCAGCTCGAGGCTTGAGGCTTGCCTGGTAGAGGTCCTGGAGGTGTTTTGCTGTGCGGCAGATTCTGGACCAGTGGCCCGTCATCCCGCATTTGGAGCATTTGTCCTCCCAGTTCTTCTTGGGAGTGCCTCCTTTGTTGGGAATCCTCTTCTGCTTCTTGTCCACGAACTTCTGGTTCTGGGGAGGAGCTGGGGGAGTGGCCTTCTTCCGCTGCTTCTGTTCTTTCCATTTCTGGAATTTTGCCTTTTTGTCCGTCTTCTTCTTCTGGGAAGACTGGAAGTGGGCCTCTGCAGGAGGTGGCAATGGAGCGGAGCCAGGAGGGCGCAGGTTGTGGGTGGCAATCAACAGGTCTCTGTTCTGTTCAGCCATAAGCAGGCATGAAAGAAGGTCAGAATACTTTGTGAACTTCCTCTCTCGATATTGTTGCATAAGGATCATGTCCTTTTCGTGGAAAGACGTAAACGTCTTTTCCAGCAACATCTTCTCCGTCACTGGTTCACCACACAACTTCAGGCGTGAGGTGATGCGGAAGAGAGCAGAGTTGTACTCCGCTACGGATTTGAAATCCTGTATGCGGAGGTGAGTCCACTCGTACTGTGCACGGGGGAGTATAACATCCCTCTGATGTCTGTACCTCTCCTCGAGTGCATCCCACAGCTCGTAAGGGTCCTCTACAGTGAGGTACTCGTCCTTTAAGGTCGAGTCTAAGTGTTTCCTGATATATATAATGGCTTTCGCCTTTAATATATCGGAAACTTCCTCTGTATGAGGTGCTTCCACTGAAGCCTCCTTGTTAGCTGGGGCAGTACTTGTTGTTGCCTTTTCAGTCTGTGTGAGACTGAAACCATGAGAGCGCAGATGGAACTTCAGGTCCAACTGCCAACTCAGGTAGTTTGACCCATCGGCCTTCAGGACCGAGAAGTCGACATTTGCGAGTCTGGCCATTTTATGATCTAGCAATGTAAAGAAAAACAGCATGTATCATTTAACTGAGTAAGATAGACATCCACGCATGTAAAAATTTTCATAGCATGAATTTAATTAATGTGATTTTAACATACATGCTTTTTTTTCAGATAATGTGAATAATTAATTACTAAAAATTAACAATCACGCATGATGTTAAGTGGTTTCATTGTGACATTAAAACATGGTATTTAAACTAAGTAACAACCACGCAGTTAATGTATAAGCAATGAAACAAAAAATAATAATTTAGGACTATGGGGATCAGCCAGCCGACACCGAAAAAATAAAAAGAAGTCCAGTCCGAAGTTACATCAAAAATAAAATGCATGAAAATTAAAGTACAACTCGGGAACTTCAGAGAGAAGCTCCTATCTTCATTGAGTGAACGCCTTCAGCTTCTTTTTGGTGTCCTTCGGTCTTCTTTTTACATTTTCATCCTCACATACAAGATTTCTCTCAAAAAAAAGAAAAATTGCAGGAATTTTAAAACGGTGTCGGAAACCTGGCTGATCCCTAAAAACATAGCCTAAATTTTGCACATCCACGCAGATAATATATTCGAGACATACAACCACGCAGATAATCAAAAACACAGGCATTTAAAAGAATTTAAATTTGTGTACGACGTGCAAAAACTTTTTGCCTTTTGATCCATATTTTAATGTTTTATTTTACCGCTTTAAACCCTTTCAAAATTTCTTTTAACTATTTTGGGCTTTTTAGGGCCAAAAATAAATAAAATAATTTATGTGAATGGGCTAATTTTCTGGCCTTTTGGGCCATGAAAACAACCCATTAGGGTTAATATTGGGCCTCCCCCGAAAAATAGCCCGTTAGGGTTAGGGTTTCAGGAAACCCTAGGGGGGGCCCGCGGCGTGTCGCCGCGACGGCTGGCCGCGTAGGACGCGGCCGCCGTGGCGACGACGGGCCGCGGCGGCGGGCCGCGGCCTGCAGGCCGCGGCAACTGGCCGCGGCTTCAGGCCGCGTCGCAGGGCCGCGGCCTGAGGCCGCGTCGCTTGGCCGTGGCGACTGGCCGCGGCCTGGGGCCGCGGCGTTCGTTTTTTTCCGCCGGCGGCGCTAGAGGCGCGCCGCCGTTCCGCCCTACGGGCGTGCGGATATTTGGATCAAAGGCGGGGGTAAAAAATCGGATTTTTCAACAATTTTGATCGCTAAAAAACAAGTTTTTATTGTTTTAAACATGCAGATCTATTAAAAAAGTTGAATTTCACCGAGTTTATAAACTTTTTGATCCTAAAACATGCAGATCTAATGAGAAAAGCAAGTTTAGATCTAAAAAGTTTGGATTTTTACCTCTAGATTCGACGAGGAATCTAGGCGACGGTTGGTGAAGGATGCTCTTTTCGCTCCCCGTTGAGAAGATTACGATCTTCTTGATTCTGAGCGATTGATGGATCTCCTTCCCCGCGAGCCGCCGTCTCCTCCAACGAGAGCATCGTGCTGATAACGTGTTGTGAAGGGAAATTTAGGGAGAATAGGTGTAGAGGGTTAAGAGCCCCCTACCCGTGTATTTATAACTTTCAATAGTGGGTTGGATACCCAATTGGCCCAATGGGCCTATTCATAACACTAACATATAATTCTAGCCATGTGTAACCAAAAGGAGGTTAATGAACTTATAAAACAAATTTGTAAATATTCAAAATAAACAGAGAACATATATTTTCTTTCAAACAAGAAAACATACCGACCATGCGATCACTCAAATCACGGAAATTTGCCGTTGAAAAAAAAAACAGAAAATTAAAGTAAGGTTTCTGCCCGGGCTGCCAAGAAGGGACATGACACGTGACAAACGAGAACCATGTGCGTAGTAGAAGTCAAAACACGTGTTGATGAGATTTTTTTTCCCCGTGCCCTGACCTAATCTGGGCTGTGCAAAAATCTAGAGATCGCGTTTTCAGGACAGACCCAAACACTGTAATCCCTGCCACGATGTTCAGATCAAAATTCTACAACCAAATTTCCAAGGCACACAAGTATACATATGTGTATATTAGTATAAAGCGCTATTCAAAAGCCCTAACTTTTTTCCCCTATTTTTCAAAAGAATTAAACTGCGTATCTGGTGGCTAGGGGATCGGCGACGCGAGTGTAGAGGGCGGCGGTCAGCTGCTCCTGCGTGTACCTCCTGCCCGTCATCCTGACCGTCGCCTGCTGAATCATAATCTCCTTCGCGACCGAAACGCTCGCGTAGTGCACCTCCAGGTCCAGATCCTTCAGTGCTGACATCAGCCTCGCCGCCGGGTGATTCTTCCTCGTGCTGTGCACTCTGACCATCGCCTCGGTTCCCAGCAATCGGACCTCGACCTCAACGCCGACGTTCATCGCCTTGGACTCGTGCTCTGTGGGCGGCGTCGTCGGCGGCTGGATGGGCCGGGCCGGGCCCGAATCGTTTTGCTTGTTTAGTGTCTCGATTTGATTCAGCAGCACTTCGTTGTCCGCTTCCACGCTGTCCATCTTCGATTTGAGCTCGTTGATGTAAGCAATGGCGTCTCCTAAAAGCGAGGCTTTGTCCATCTTGGAGACGTTGGGGACGACCGCTCGCAGCCCGTAGAATCTCTGGTTCAGCTTCTCGCGGCGCTGCCGCTCGGCTTCGACGTGATTTAGGGGTTCCTCTCTGCCGTTGGCCGGTTTCCTGCCTCGCTTCCTCGGCTTCTTCTCGGGCTCGGGCTCGACTATCCTGCTGCTCTCGGCTTCTCGGATCGATGCTTCGAGATCCGAATGGTCGGAATCCCCTCCTCCGGTGAGAATTCCGTTGGGTTTCGCTTTTCTGGCTTCGTCGTCGTTGCTGCCTCTCGAGGTCGCCCCATTCGATCCCTTGTAGTTGTTGCTGAAATTCAGGATCTGCCCGGCCTCGTGCTTGACCAATTGACCGGCGGGCGCGTTGGCCAGGGCGAATTCGGAGAAATTTAGCTCTTTGGTGGAGAACGACTGCGTCCGCTGCTGCTGCCGATGATGATGATGAAATTGATGATGACTCAAACTACTGGAACTAGTGTTGTGCTGAAATTGAACCGGCGGCTTCGAAACAGAGATCTCGGCGGTGATCGTGGCGGACACCGGCGAGTCCTTGGTCTCGACCAAGGACGGATCCGAGATACAGAGCGCAGCTGGGTCGGTGCCCACATGAGCAGCGGCCGCCGGGGTGATGTGCGGCTGGTTCCAAGGAGAAAATCCGCCGCCCACTGCACCATCGAGGAACAAACGCATGATCTTGCTCATTATCGCCTGGCTCCGAAAGATCAAATCGGTGGATCCGAGCTCAAGGACCCCGGTTCCCACCGGCACGCACACCATCGTCTGCATGCCGAACTGCGCCGCCTGCTTCGCCCTCTCGCAGGGCGCGGCGGCGAGCTTCTCAGCCCCGTCGATCCACTTCGGCATGGCCGACAGCAGGGCATGGCCGGGGATCCCGGCGCCGTGGAGGAATGAATGTGTCATCGAGACCAGGAAGAACCACTCTGTGTCGGTGACCTCCTCGTCGACGGCGTCGTCCTGGGATCCGCCGGCGACAAGGGAGTTGAGCTCCCTGACGACTCGTTTCCGGTGTGCCTGGTCGGCGGCGGAGACGAAAGAGGGCTTGCGCTTGTGGTTGTCTTCGTCGCCGCAGCCCTTGTAGTAGCCGTCCCCCCAGGCGAGGAAGGCGACGCCTGTGTTGGCGTCGACGTTGGACTGCCAGAAGATGGCGTAGGTCCAGCCCTCGCGGGCCCCGTCGATGATGGACTGGAGGCGTTGCTGGAGTGTGTCCTGGTTCATGTACGGGACGGCCGCCGGGCCCTGCGCCGACATGGCCCGGCCCAGATCGGTGAAGTGGGCGATGGAGGCTAATGACGGGCCGCCAGTGGGTGCCGGCGATGGGGCCCACGGGTAGCTGGAGGGGAGGTCGGAAGAAGCCATGAATGCATCCATCATCGACGCGTTGTCGTCGCTCCACAGATTCATGGCCGCGTTCGCATAAATAAACTCAAACTGACCTAGGGTTAGGGTTAATGTTTTGGCAGATCCCTAAAGAGGAAAGGGAGCGGTGGCGGCGGCGGGAAAAGGGAAATAGATTGGCCGCGAAAAGAGGGGAAGAGACAGAGGAGAGAGAAGGTTGGGCACGGAAAAGGGGTGTGGGCTTCGGATGATTAGATGCGAGATGCACGCATTTTTTGGGGACCGATTGTAATTTTCGTGTTTATAAACGGGGATTCATGGCAAATTGGCAAAGACACATTAAAGATGTGACTAGCAACGAGTTCAAAACCATGTGAGGTTTGTACTATTTGACAATTGGTATATTAGATCAGTTGTTATCTTTTCTATATTAAATCCTTTCAAATAATAATTTTTTTATATAAGGGGATTCGTTGTGGCTAATTCATCACATTAATAACGGAGCCACGTAAGTAAATTTCCGTTTTAAGTTATTAAATAACCTTGATTTTCTCATTTGAGAATTTTTAAAGTTGAGTAGTTTCAATGGCTGACCTAACGAACCGGGTTTGATTTGTGGTGAAGCAAGCCCGTCAAAACGTTTATTTAACGGGTTGGTACGGGTTTATTTATTAAGAGATGAGATGGATTATATACACCTTAATTGAGGTGTACATCTCTTTGTTCCAATTTCTTTACTTTTTTTGGTCAAAAGTCCCCTCTATGCACCTCATTTTGAGGTGTATATAGTCCCTCTCTAAGAGATTAATGTAGGAAATGTGAACCTATTAGACCAGGTGCTGCTCTGTTGTCAAACCCTTCAATTGTTCATCGCACACTATCACATGTTCTTTTGGGGGGGAAGATTGGTGGTTTATTTATAAAAAGCCCCTTGTTGTGATACAACCTCTCGAATGGACCAACAGAGAAGTGGATCAATCGTTCGGCCCGACGCCCTCTTCGGACTCTGGGCTGAAGGCCTCAAGAGCAGAGCGAGACCCATCGGCCCAAGACCAAAGCCCAATGGACCATGGGCTCCCCGCGATTGAAGAAATCCGTCCCTAAACCGAGCCCGCGTTGATGGGCATTCAAGCCACCATCAATGCGGGCGGGCGTGACGGGAGGAGCCATGAACGCCATGAACACGAGGGCGTATCAAGAGGAGGCATTGACATGATGCTCTTATATAAGTAAACCGACATGCCAATAGCCAAACGGACGAATTCTGAATATCTGATTCCCAGGTATACACTCTCCATACACATGCTCCCACCACATATTTCTCCACTCATAACTCGGCCCGAGAACTCGACACAGCCTCCCAGTGAGCCGTACTCGATTCCACCGAGCACTATTTAGTCAAGTTTTGACTTAGACATCGGAGGGGACTTGATCGGAGCCAAGGTCCGACCCCTCCTTACGAGTTGCTCGATTTGCAGATCAAAGGAGGCACCATCCCACCGAAGATCAACTTCAGCGCCCGATCTCTTGGCCCCGAGCATCCCCGCACCACGGCCCGCTCGACCGACCGATCCCAGAGGTCATCATCCAGCCGAAGCCTAACTTCGACATTCCTTCGCTCGGCACGTAGCATCTCTGCAACACGATCTGCTCGGCCGATAGGCCCCAAAGGCCATCCACATATTCCACGTCAGCAACTATCTTTGGACCTCCGTACTACCAACATGTGGTGAGAAAACACCCTGAAACATCTAGCACTGTATGTAGGAACGAGATCATCACCTACCTCATCCACAACACCTAGCATGGAGTAGTGCAACGATGGAGGGTCATAAATGCCACCTATCCCAGAGTGGCAGCTACTCGTCGTTCGACCTTCGACCATTCGGCTGAAGGGACCATCGAATCGCACCCGATAACCTGCGAACAATTCCACATATTTGCTAGGGAGATGAATGTCAGTATCCAGACACTGTCAGCAGCAGTACATCAGCTCGCCGACCTGCAACACCCCCGTGTGAGGGGTGCCGGGATTGCCAGACCACTCGAGGCGACGCCCCACACAGCACTCCATCGTGGTCGCGAACCATAACGAAGAATACCTGAACCCAGTGCACGGTTTTGGGCACCCTCCTTCTCTCCTCGTCAATCCCGAACCCCAGTCTCCCCCCGACGCGAGGGAAGATGAGAAGCGGGTAGACTCGAGACGAACCGTTCGGGACCACATCCAAATGGTCGCGGTCGGCCCGAGAATGATCAAGCGATCACCCAACCACTAGCGACCGACGAGGGTGGAGTAGGAGCACCCGTTGAAAGCGACGAGCAATTTGCAGAGAGCGGCGTCGAGGAGAGACCTCCCGGCGAGGCCCGACTCAAGCGACCGTGGAGGCGGTCCCTCCTACACCTTCGCCGACCAACTGCACAACCCCCCTCGGCAACCCCCGAGGACGACCGCAACCCGCTGGCAAAGAGCATCACTTCTTCACGGGTGTCGTCCAAATTCAAAGTACCGAACTTTGAGAAGTATGATGACACCAAAGATCCCCAAGAGCATGACCAAGACTACAAGGGGATCATGGAGTTCCAGGGGGCTGACGATGCCCTACTCTGTCGAGGCTTTTACACCACCATGTAGAAATCAGCAATGGAGTGGTATAACGGCCTCCTTGATTAATCCACCGGAAGTTTTCGAGAGCTGTCACAGGTCTTCTGTCGATAATTTATGGCCTGGCGAAGGAGGAAGAAGAGCTCAGACCAACTGTTCAAGGCGGGATAGAATCAGGGCGAAGCGCTGAGGGATTACATGCTATGCTTCAATGCCCAGAGGCTAAGCGTGGAGAACTGCATCGAGGATATCATCATGACGGCCCTGAAGAAAGGGGTACGGTACAAAGAACTCAAGAAATCTCTGCACTCATGGCCCGATCAGAGCTATTCATGCTGGTAGAAGAAGCCCTATCCGCAAAAGAGGAAGGTCCATACAAAGCTCCCATCAAGGCAAAGAAGAGCTCAAGGCGCGACAAGAGCGGGCGGCGTGATTCTGAAGACCGCAAGCTGTAAGAGAAGAACCTCCAGGGTGACCATGCAAAAATGAAGCGGCCCACATCAAGTTGAATGCCCCCTGGATGTTGTCCTGACTCAGGCCCAGAATGAAGGCCATATCAATAAGCTGCCCCTGAGAATGAAGGGCGGACGGAAGGATGAGATGAAATTCTACAAGTACCACAAAGACTACGGGCATGACACTGACGACTGTTGGTACCTAAAGAAAGATATTGACCAGCTGATCAGCCGCGGGTACCTGAAAAATTTCGTCGATGCTCCAAAGACATGCTCAGGAGAAGACCCCTCTAGGCCAGTGGATAAAGGGAAAGGGATAAACGTTGTCCAGATTCCCATTTGAATCATCAAGTGTACAGGGGGGCCGACAAGGAAAATGGAGGGGCGACATCACCTCGCTCTTATCAGGAAAGTACCGCTTGCCCGCCCTTATCTTACCCCTTTTGTGTCAATTTTTTTCAAAGAATGTACGTTCCCTTTTCAATAAAACATCGACGAGTACTATGTTACTTGATAGTTTCTCTCCCAAAGCTTGTACGCTGCTTGTCGAGTCGGGCGCCAAGTAAAGGGACCGAGTCTTACCATAAGGCTAGGGCAACTCTCCAGTAGGCCGACCATCTGATTGGTTGTAAGGCTGGGGACCACTCCCCCAGTCGGCCAACCATCCGATCGACCATAAGGCTGGGGCCACTCCCCCAGCTAGCCAACCATTCGATCGACCGTAAGGCTAGGGGCCACTCTCCCAGCAGGTCAATCGTAAACTCGGTATGTCGTAAGGCTGGGAGAAACTCTCCAAGCAGGCCGACCATCTGATTGGCTGTTAGGCTAGGGGCCACTCCCCTAATAGGTCGATCATGCACTCGGTTTGCTGTAAGGCTGGGGCCACTCCCCCAGCAGGTCGATCGCATGCTCGGTTCGTCGTAAGGCAGGGGGCAACTCCCTCAGCTGGTCGACCATCCGATGGGCCGTAAGGCTGGGGGCACTGCCCCAAAAAGCCGATCGCGTACTCGGTTTGCCTTAAGGCTGGGGGAAACTCCCCCAGTAGGCCTACCATCCGATTAGCCGTAAGCCTGTGTGACACTCTCCCAGTAGGTCGATCGTGCACTCGGTTTGCCGTAAGACTGGGGGAATCTCCCTCAGTAAACTGACCATCCGATTGACTGTAAGGATGGAGGCCACTCTCCCAGCAGGCTGATCACGTGCTCGGTTCACAGTAAGACTGGGGCAACTCCCCTAGCAGACCGACCATCCGATCGATCGTAAGGCTAGGGGCCACTCCCACAGCAGGTCGATCATGCACTCGGTTTGCCGTAATGCTGGGACAACTCCCCTAGCAGGCTGACCATCCGATTGGCCATAAAGCCGGAGCCACTCTCCGAGCATGCCGACCATCCGATCGACCGTAAGGCTGGGGGGCCACTCCCCCATCAAGCCGATTGTAAAATCGGTGTGCCATAAGGCTGGGGCAACTCCCCCAGTAGGCCAAACATTCGGTTTGCTGTAAGGCTGGGGGCCACTCCCCCAGCAGGCCGATCATGCACTCGGTTTACCGTAAGGCTGGGGGTAACTCCCCCAGCAAGCCGACCATCCGATTGGCCATAAGGCTGTGGCAACTCCCCTATCAGGCCAACCATCTGATTAGTCGTAAGGCTGGGGGCCACCATCCCCCAGCAGGCCGATAGCGCACTCGGTTTACTGTAAGGCTGGGGGTTACTCCCCAACAGGTCGACCATCCGATTAACCGTAATGCTGCGGACCACTCCTCTATTAGACCCAGGCCACTCCCCCAGAAGGACGATCGAAATTCGGTTTGTCGTAAGGCTGGGGGCAATCCCCCAGTAGGTCGACCATCTGATTGGACATAAGGCTGGGGACCACTCCCCCAGCAGGTCGACCATCCGATAGACCGTAAGGCTGGGGCCACTCCCCTAGCAGGCCAAGCGTAAACCCGGCTTTGACGTAGGGCCACGGGCAACCTCCACGACGAAACGGCCATCTGATCAACTAAACATCCTTGCAGAAAATACCTTCCTCAACTCGAACTTCTGACTAACCAATGTCAATATTGTAGGGAAATATGCCCTCAGAACATTTGCATTTGATGCAAATGATAATTTAAGCTTAGATAGGGACTAAATTGCATATGATGCAAAATAGATTAAATGTGTTTTAAATAGTTTAAAACAAATATTTAATTATATAAACGCAAGGAAAAGCTTATGGGTAAGACGGGAATGTTCCGGTCTACGCCCAGGTTCGAACGGCGTCCAAATCGGACACCAGATGCCCAAGATATGATCAAAAAGGCCCAAAAGAAATAATACTGGATATTTGCCCAAGGCCTGGGCAAGCCCAGCCACTGGGCAAGCCCAGGCGCGGGCCTGGCCTTTGCCCAGGCAGTTTTCTACGCGCGCTGAACACGTGGGGCCCACCTGTGGGCCCCAGTCCTAGGGTTTTGAACCCTTACTGTGCAGAATTATTTAACGGCTCAGTTTTTGCGAAAAACTAGCCTTGGGCTGATCTTTGGACAATCAATTGGAGGGTCAAACGAACTCCGATTGACGAACGGTTTTTTCCTATGCGTTCACCGTTGAACACCCTTCGAATTGATAGGTTGTATCAATCCTGAAGTTCAACGGTGAGGGAGTTAAAATTCACGGAAGTTTGCACTTTGTGAAAGGCAAACTAAATTGAATTTGAGTAACTCTAAATTAGTCCCACATCGGATTTTGAGGGAAGGGGAGCAGTCAGCCGCCTATATAAATAGGGGTCTGCTCTCCTACTCAAAACTCGTCCCAAGCTCTAGATCTGAGCGGCTCTCGTAAATGTTGGAGCACGCTCAGATCTAAGATTAAATTAATATTTCTCCTCTCCCTATAAATTTCTGCCTTGCTCCTGAGGGCTCTAGCAAAGCCGCAAAGAAGTTCGGATTTAAATCCAAAATCTAGGCGGAGGTTTCACTCGCGTGAAACTTTCTTCGGCGCGTTGTTGGCTCAGCGACACGGGGATTGATCGCCTCGGGATGCGGAGCGGTTCGAGGAGCGGTTCGGGGAGCGGTTCGAGGAGCGGCTCGGCGTGGGACGGGAGTGGCTCGGAAGACGGTGGGGAACATCTCGCCTGCTCCAGTGTTGAGATTCCGGGTATGTGTTTAATTAAGCATTAGTTTAATTTAATCGCTGTAGGCTAGATCCTTCTTGTGATGGTCAGATCCATCCCAAGTCGGCATAGATCTTGGATTAGGGTCTTGGACCTTAGGGTTAAATGTTAATTAGATTAACATGTTTATTTTTCCGCTGCTTTTCTATCTATGTTCCGTCCGACTTAGGACGGGCATAGAGTTTGTGCCCTAAGGATCCCAGAAAACCCTTCAGTGGTATCAGAGCCAGGTTTGCGTAACGATCTAGCCTGCGATTATTATTAAACTTTAGAATGCTTTTAAAATTCTTTATAAAATGTTTTAAAGATATGAGATGTTTTTAAAATATTTTAGATGTTTAAATTTTTTTTATAAGATAAAATTTTAAACATGAAAATTTAAAATGGTGTTTTAAATTTATGTGATAAATCTAAAATTGTTTTTAAGGCTTTAAAACTTTATGCGATAAGTTTAAAATTATTTAGATGTTTAGGTATTTTATGTGATAAAATTTTTTAAGCATGAAAATTTTAAAATGTTTTAGATGTTTAAAAATTGTATAAGATAAATTTTTGAACATGTAAAATTTTTAAAATAATGTTTTAAATTTATAAGATATTTTTAAAACTGATTTTAAAAGTCTAAAATTGTTTATGCAATAAACTTTAGTCTATTTAATTATTAAATAGTTGTGCACTTTCATTTTAAGCGATAAAATTAGTGTAGCTTTATTTTAATCGCTAGTTTATCTTGTCCCTTATTTGATAACACAAGACAACCCTTTAGGTTAGCCATTAAGAAATGATTAAAATTTATTAATTGAATTTTAATGACATGCTATGTTTTAATAAAACATTAACAACACTTCAAGTCCTAATTCCTGATTAGGGTAGTCCCTTTTAATGAATCTTAATTCTAATTGTTATTATTAATTCTCATTAAAGGACTTCGCTTTTAGCGTTGTTAATAATTTATTAAAATCCTAATAATGGTTAGGATAGCACGTGAACCTTATAGTTGATAAGGACTTAATAAAAGTTATTAAATAAATCCTAAAATTTTGAATTTAAGGATGCAACTAGTTGATATGATTAATTAGTTGTTAATGAAAGTTGTTTAGTCTATGGCACACATACAAAAATGGCAAGCTTCATTCAATGGACCATGATCCAGTCAATGTGCTTGGCTAAGAGTTCTGGAGCAACCCTAGCTAGTCTAAGGGGTAGTGATCCTGGCTTAGTCAATTCCCTGGCTGTGTTCCGCTAGACCGCAATGTCGCGAATCATGATTGTATGACATCCTGGACTATATCTAAGTCAAATACGTCAATGATCTTTTTCAAGATTAGCCATTGCCCTCCTTGTTTTAGGGGTTAGCCACTATAGGACCCATGTTATAGTTGTTGAGCTACACTCAAGCTGTAACATGGCAACCCTGTAGAAACCAACTCTTTAAATACATAAGATGACATCTTGACTTGACCCAAACCGACGTTGTCGTGAATACACCGAGCGCCGGCGTAAGGAAAGTCAGTAATGTAATTTGGCAAGATGTAGTCTAAAACCTGACCCAAACCGACGGGTCATGAATACACCGAGCGCTGGAGCAAGTCAGGCTAGACACGAAAACAAGGGTCCGATTAGACTAGACATTGTGATTTGGATGAGCACACTCATGATCACAAGTGACTAGGGGCAAAAACCGATAAGAGAGTCATATCTGATATGATCGATGAAGAGTCATCTTCCGATCGCAGAGTCAAGCAACTTGTTGAGCTACACTCAAGGTTGTTAGGCTCAAGGTGATTGGACCTCTTACCCATTAATTTTAATTCGATTAAATCGTTCGTTATTAAGCTTTGAAACGATCGTAAAAATAGTGGGAGGATATAGATTGATAAAAGCCATTCTACCTATATTTAATTTTGAACATATGCTAAACTAGGGCAAGACTATGTTTACCGAAGGAATCAACTTGTAATATTTTTAAGTTAACTGGTCAATTAGGTTGATTAATTGAATATCAAATTAAATTCTAATTGATAGAATTAAAACTATATTCTCGTTGACATTTAAATGACCTTCTAAAGAACAGACTTAAGAAATATGATTTCATTAAGTTCTGGGTCCAAAAAATAAATTCACGCTACATGTCACTCGTTTCTATATGAGGCAGCTTGACCATATAGGATATTCGAAGTATGTTTCTCCCTATAACTTGTCGAGCTACCCTCAAGGTTGTATGGACAAACAATTTTGATCCGCAAAGTTCGAAAATTCGATCAAACCGTTTGAGTCGAATACGAGTGCATGAGCGATGCAAAACTATGTATCCCAACCGGATCTTGAGACAAGCAACTTCTTGAGCTACACTCAGATTGCAAAGCTCAAGCGTTTGGATACATAAGATGCTTGCATAGCTATTTATTTATTTTGGGCTATTTAATATCTAAATGTGATTTAGAAAAGGAAGAAGGCACTCCGGAAAGTCAATTGAGAAAGTTAGTTTAATTTGTCATTAGTAAAGGCATAAGTAGGAGGAAATGAAAATATGACATATTTTGATGTCACGATTTCAGGATAATTGTTATACGAAAGATTTCTAACACATTGTGACGAATGTCGTCACCTTGCTTCCGAAGCAATGTTTTGTGTTAGTAATTTTTAATAACTATAATATATTAAATGTTAATATATAAATACACAAGATAGTAGCAAACTTATATGGCAAAATAGACTAGGCCGTATCGAGAGACTAAGCTTCACAAGTCACATAAAGAGGGGTCTGACCTCTCGTATTATGAAGTCTACGGACACTTGTGAGTCTTATCCTCTTAGATAAAATGGCCGAAACCCATCTGTAAGACAGTGGGAGAATGAGTTGTCGAACTCAGTCTCGTACATACTGATGTACCTGAGTCTAGATTAACCAAAATAAGTTATTCGTATATTTTATTAAGACACGTGTTCTTGATGAAACACAAGTCTAATAAAATAAAGAACGAAATGACAAAAGTATTTAAACTGATTCGATTAGATCGAATGATCAAATACTTAGCTACATAAAATCTTGCGTAATTATAAGAAAATGTAATTTTCTCTCAGGTCAAGTCTGTTAACACACCCGTGTGTTAAATGTATGAATCACATTGAGTTAGACTTGGTGCGATCCATAGCAAGTGACTCTGAGTTAAGTCCTCCCTCTGGATTAACTCTCAGATAGTACTGCCTAGGTTTTGATAATGTTTTGTGAGGACATTATCAATAAGATATTCATTAAATCAATCATTAGGAAGTTGTATAATTACTCGAATTTCGTGAGACGAAGAGTCGAGTTAAACATCATAACTGATGATGACTTAGTCAACTTCCGGGATGAAATTTGGAGTAGTAACTCTGATTTAAAAACTTGATGCAATCAGAATAGGTCTGTGTGCGTAAATAAATTTTGGAATTTAGTTTACGTGCACAAGGAAACTGTTTCCTCACTTTCTGCAAGTAAATCTTTAAGTTGAAAGATTGGTGCAAAAAGGAATATAGTGAAGTGCAATCATGTTGGTCGAGAACGGTTTTTCCATACTAATTCCTATAAAACGGATTATGTTGAAACTCTCTCGCCAACAGATGTGTACAGATCTACTCGGACCAAAACTCGATGTAAACGCTTGAGTTGATCATGAATTGGAGCATTCACTTATAAGTTCGTTTTTTCTAAATATGATTTAGACGGACCAACTTATATGAATTAGCCAGATAGTTTTCAAGGTCAGTGGGAGCGTATAAATCACATGCGAGACATCAAAGGAATGGATCATTTATTTTGACAAAGTTATCAAAAGGTTTGACACTTTATCAGAAATAGAAATGAGCCATTTGAAATGACCATTAACAAATTTAAATGATTATCGTAAGGTACGATGAACTGGATGAGATCCAAGGAAATAAAAATATTATGGATTCCGAAAGACCAAGTGAATTATTTGAATTAGATTCAAATGGTTGGTCTAACTTGAACATAGAAACCCCTTAAGTCTATAGTGTAGACGGTTTTAGCAGATCCACTCACGAAGGCTCTACCACATGAAGTCGGGAAAACTTATGTGTAAAAACGGTATTAGATACCGAGATAAATGGGCCTGAGTGCAAGTGGGAGATGTTGAGAGATGATACCATCAAGGCAATCTATCTCCATATGTGAATAGCACAAACATCTTGTTCGAAATAACAGTAAGCTGTTTGGTAATAATTTATCTAAGTTATGTTATAATGTAATTAACATTAGATATTAACTTAGGTAAAGTCCTGAGACTTTATGTAAGGTCAAACAGGTATCGAGATGAGTATCTCGATCATGGAGAAGTGTTTGACCATCTGTAGCATAAGTCTAAAAGGGTTCGTGGTCGTAGATGTTTCGAGACAATGATATCGAAACATCAGATAGACCATTGTGTCTTAGTCTTCACCGTTTAGCGGTGGCGATGATCTCATGATCGCTTGACTTGGCAAAGTCATAGACAAGACACATGTGCTCATTAGAGAATGAGTTCACTGAACGATCCACAAGAGTTATCATATGGTTATATTGACCAATCTGTCAATGATGACTCTGAGTGATGATAGGCTAGTTGGTCTTTTGACTTGAGGTCATTTTGACGAATCTGTGCGTGAACGGTGCCACTTAGATCAAATGACCTAGCTTCGAGGCAAGGCCTATCGAAAGGTCTTTGATTGGGTGACACTTGAAGCGCATGAGGAGAGTAATGACCAAGAGAGGATTCGTCTCTCCCGGTCAATGGGAGTTAGTGTCGTAGGGTTAGTTCGGTCTTTAGTAAAATCTCTGGCCAGAGTTTGTTGGAAGAAGTCCAACATTATTTGACTAAAGATCGATAGAAACTAACCGTAGTCAAGTTATTGGGGTTGACAGTTTGACCGTACCCTAGACTTGACTTACACGACATAGTTTAGACGAAAAGACTATAACTGCAGAATTCATCACAGAAACAGTCAGGGTGGTCCAGACAATACTCATGTCAATGAGTCAACCACATAATGATGATTCCTGAAGCAGAGACGGCAACCACTGCTCGTGGTCACTGACGTATAGGGCTTCGAGCCCAACCTGTTGTAAGGGTCAGTCTGTAGGGTCTCACACAGAGTGCGATCTTCGTCTAGTAATATGTAGAAATTAGTAGGGAGAATAATTTGCATTTGATGCAAGGGATAAAATATTGCAAAAGATGTTTGCAATAATCTCCAGCATTCTGGATAAATGATCCTGAGTGCAAGTGGGAGATGTAGGGAAATATGCCCTCAGAACATTTGTATTTGATGCAAATGATAATTTAAGCTTAGATAGGGACTAAATTGCATATGATGCAAAATAGATTAAATGTGTTTTAAATAGTTTAAAACAAATATTTAATTATATAAACGCAAGGAAAAGCTTATGGGTAAGACGGGAATGTCCCGGTCTATGCCCAGGTTCGAACGACGTCCAAATCGGACACCAGATGCCCAAGATATGATCAAAAGGCCCAAAAGAAATAATACTGGATATTTGCCCAAGGCCTGGGCAAGCCCAGGCACTGGCCTGGGTAAGCCCAGGCGCGGCCTGGGCTTTGCCCAGGCGGTTTTCTGCGCGCGTTGAATGCGTGGGGCCCACCTGTGGGCCCCAGTCCTAGGGTTTTGAACCCTTACTATGCAGAATTATTTGACGGCTCAGTTTTTGCGAAAAACTAGCCTTGGGCTGATCTT
This sequence comes from Scilla litardierei, assembly GCA_030789695.1. NCBI lineage: Eukaryota > Viridiplantae > Streptophyta > Magnoliopsida > Asparagales > Asparagaceae > Scilla > Scilla litardierei. The sequence continues at coordinate 808,908,586 of CM061142.1, read as the reverse complement.
TGGACAATCAATTGGAGGGTCAAACGGACTCCGATTGACGAACGGTTTTTTCCTATGCGTTCACCTTTGAACACCCTTTGAATTGATAGGTTGTATCAATCATGAAGTTCAACGGTGAGGGAGTTAAAATTCACGGAAGTTTGCACTTTGTGAAAGGCAAACTAAATTGAATTTGATTAACTCTAAATTAGTCCCACATCAGATTTTGAGGGAAGTGGAGCAGTCAGCCGCCTATATAAATAGGGGTCTGCTCTCCTCCTCAAAACTCGTCCCAAGCTCTAGATCTGAGCGGCTCTCGTAAATATTGGAGCACGCTCGGATCTAAGCTTAAATTAATATTTCTCCTCTCCCTATAAATTTCTGCCTTGCTCCTGAGGGCTCTAAGAAAGCCGCAAAGGAGTTCGGATTTAGATCCGAAATCTAGGCAGAGGTTTCACTCGCGTGAAACTTTCTTTGTCGCGTGGTTGGCTCGGCGACACTGGGATTGATCGCCTCGGGATGCGGAGAGGTTCGAGGAGCGGTTCGGGGAGCGGCTCGGCGTGGGACGGGAGCGGCTCGGAAGACGGTGCGGAACATCTCGCCTGCTCCAGGGTTGAGATTCCGGGTATGTGTTTAATTAAGCATTACATTAATTTTATCGTTGTAGGCTAGATCCTTCTTGGGATGGTCAGATCCATCCCAAGTCGGCATAGATCTTGGATTAGGGTCTTGGACCTTAGGGTTAAATGTTAATTAGATTAACATGTTTATTTTTCCGCTGCTTTTCTGTCTATGTTCCGTCTGACTTAGTACGGGCATAGAGTTTTTTGCCCTAAGGGTCCCAGAAAACCCTTCAAATATGAGCTGCAGAAAGGGGGTCAGCCGAAGCAAGATCTCACACCACAAGGAAGAAAACCAAAAGAGAAGCCATTCCACAAAAGGAGGGAATATCACAATCAGACTAGTGTTCATAAATTTTTACAAAGTGAATAACAAATAAAAACCATCTACGTTGCTTTCGAGGCAGGGGCCGTGCCCGACGCCACCTCGATCTGTTCGGCCTTACCCACGCCCTGCTCTCTGCAAGCTCGTTGAGGGAATCCAAGGGTGGAGGAATGTAATGCCCCATTCTCACATATACCTATACGACGTCCCATGGCGAGGAAAAGAGAGGGTGGAGCCTGACAAGCCGCGGTATACACCAAGCGTGCAAGGTAAACACACAATAAGCAGGCCACTGCGTATGCTGGGATCATACATCACAGATATATAAAAGAAAGAAGCAACACACATAGCCATCACAAGGAGTACATATCCACCAAACCACATAACTAAAAAAATACCACACACCAGTGTCAAGTACAAGTGAACTGTCTCTAGTACATACATGAGCTGTGCTACAAGCCACCAACATATAATGTAACTACAAAAGACAACTCATACCCCACTCAACCCATCTCACACTACAAGACACATCCCAAAAGAGTGGTACACCCAAACTCAACCCACATCTAAGGAATCTCCTGTGCGAGACTCAGCTCTGGTGACCTCTGCTCAAGACCTGAAAAGTAAAATGAGCACGTCAAACATGCCCAGTAGGAAACTAACTAGGACAGGAAAAATCATTTAGGGTTATGAGTATAACGGCAATAAGAGTACTAAGAACCAAGGTAAAGAAAAGGACAACACACAAGTGTACAACAACGACAACACATGAATGGTTCATTAGTTAGTTGATATTAATGATATATTTGGAAGCATGGGTATCACCTAAAGATAAGGGCCTGGACCTCACCCCAAATGTGGGGTGAATATAGCACACGACGCAGTGGACACGTGCACTGTACGCCAGGCCTCTCAGCTCCATCGTCCCTGGCAGGAGTGAGGCTCTCCACATAGTAACACAACCTCCATATGTCCCCTCCACTCCCGGTAAAGGCGAGTGGGTGTAAGTATCGCATATCACATATCACTTTTCCCACCTTCTCAGTCCATCCCCTTAAAGTTAAGTTATACCCAAACTTCCCCCAACCCCATTCTAGGATGCTCACCCGCCTTAGAGAAGATCGAGACATCCCAGTTAATATGTCATGTGTCATCATATTCAATGGCCGTTTACAAAAGTATTACATGGCACAACATGTGTAATGGCTAATTTCCAGATTTCTCCAACTTCAAATTCATTTGGGCATTTTATCGAACATATGTCGTTCGTCATATAAATGAGTAGTGTCACACAATCAAATTTTAGTAACAAATGAGTTAACCAAACTTACATACATGCATCAACATCATACATGCATTTTGGGGTGAAAATTTACATTAACACATAAATCCAACTTCATCCAAAACATTCAAACATTCAAACATGCTGAAATTTGCAGAAATAGCTATAAAGTCAGCATTTTTAATCAGTTTCTCGTATGAATTTGATAAAACTTACTGAATAAAAGTTGGAGATATAATAGTCCTGGATTCACAGTTAAAATTTCAGATACAAATATGTAGTATATGATTTAAAGTGAATTATTTAGTCAAGTGTGTCAAATCTGTTCTGCAGACAGATTTCTGCACCTGTCTTCAAAGCCAATTTTAAGCCTTTTTGAGACAGAATTAAGACATATGAGCACTTTGATGAACATCTAGAAAAACTTCTTAAGTTTCCAACAAGACCAAAATCAACCAAATCCATAGAGTATGCAGGTAGTTATGCTCATATTTCTGAACTGTGTACAGATTGACAGATTTTCAGACATCTTGCAATTAATGAATTCTTTCTCCTACTTATTGAACTCAACATATGGCAAATTTTATATGAATTTGGGGTAGGACTTCATGAGCGACATGGATATATTTTTTTCAGAATCTAATTCCAACTACAGAAATTAAAATTGATATGCAAATACACAAGCAGAATTCTGTTTTTCAGGAGAAGGAAATTGGCTAGGGACTACAAGGAAAAATTTAATCTTTGGGGTCTTTTGCACACACCAAACATGAAACCAAGATTATAAACATCATAAATATCATCATAACATACTCATAGCTCTAAATAAAAATCCATAACCCTAGGTTAGAATCCTACCTCAAAGCAATCCTCTTCTCTTTCTCTTCTCTTCCTCTTCTCTCCACCTTTCTTTCTCTTGGAAACTAGGGGGTTTCCTTGAATTTTTTTGGAAGCTAAAGCTAGGGTTTTGAGCTTGGATGAAGGGGGCAAGAGGGGGAGAATTTTCGGCCAGGTTTAGGGTGGGGGAGAGGGAGATAAGGTTGAAAAAAGAAAAGAAAGAGAAGAGTAAAGAAGTGTTTAGAATCCCCTAAAAATATCTATGTCTAGAACCTACTCTAGGATAAGCATGAACATGTTAAAATGACATTAATACCCTTCCAAAATTACCCCTCAAGTTTCAAGTATTTACAAGTTTGCCATTACTTTATATACACACAACTTAAGTGTGTACGCACAGCAGCTTTTGACCAAAAGACCGTTTTGCCCCTGGCCTTTCTAATAATTTACGAGCTTGCCACTAAACCCATCCCTTTTCACACTAGCCCCTCACACACAAACCCACTCTTTATAAATTTACAAGTTTGACATTTCTTTACACACCCACTTTTACTCCACACACCCTTCCACCCGTGAGTCAAATGACCAAAATGCCCCTACACTTTTCACAAATTCACATGACTGCCACGAGCCACATTCACGCCAATTTACTCCTTATCTACTCAATATACTCTCTCTACTCGCGTGTAGAGGACTACCGTATCATTCGCCGTATAGGGCTACACAGGCCATGACATCCTACCCTCCTTAAACTAAAGTTCGTCCTCGAACTTTCCAAGTCCAAGGGTTCTAGTCAAGGAAGAAAATACTTCTAAATTTCAAGAGCTTCTCTATATAATACCCTACATCACGGATCCCACAACATTTTGCATCTAAGATTATCGAAAGAGACGTTGGTACATGGATAAGATACTTACATAAACATGTGAGGATATCTGTCTCTCATCTCGTCCTCGCGCTCCCAGGTGGACTCACCAGGGGATTCTTGCTGCCACATAACCCTTACCAAATTAATGGCTTTCTTCTTCAGTATCTTCTGCCTCCGATCCAGGATGGCCACTGGTTGTTGTTCATAAGTCAGGTCCGGACGCACTTCAATCTCGGAGAAGTCCACGAGGCGACTAGGATCTCCCACATATTTTCGAAGCTGAGATACATGGAACACATCATGGACGCCTTCAAGGGAGGGTGGCAAGGCAAGGTGATAGACAACCTCACCAACACGAGCCAAGATCTCGAATGGACCAATGAACCTCGGGCTCAACTTCCCTCGTCGACCAAACCGAATCGTGCCACGTGTCGGAGAGATCTTCAAGAACACATAATCACCTGGCTGAAACTCCAATGGACGCCTCTTAGTATCTGCCCAATGCTTATAGCGATCCTGAGCGATACGAAGATTCTCCTTGACTGTCCGTACCACATCGATCGCTTCCACCATCAAATCAAGTCCTAAGATTTCACGATCCCCAACATCGTCCCAGTTTAGAGGCGATCTGCACTTCCTTCCATACAAGGCAGCAAACGGTGCCATTCCAATGCTTGCTTGATAACTATTATTGTAAGCAAATTCCACCAGGTGTAAGTGATCTTCCCAGTATCCTTTAAAGTCCAGCATGCAAGCTCTCAATATGTCCTCAAGAATCAGAATAACTCGCTCGGACTGCCCATCCGTCTGAGGATGATATGCGGTGCTAAACTTGAGATGAGTCCCCAAACTAGACTGTAAACTTCTCCAAAAATGTGAGGTGAATCTAGTGTCTCGATCAGAGATTATACAAACAGGAACTCCATGAAGCCTCACGATCTCCTCCATGTACCTTTGTGCTAAATACTCGGTAGACTGTCCCACCCGAAAGGGAATGAAATGTGCAGATTTGGTCAAGCGATCAACAATTACCCAAATTGCGTCATTCCCCTTAGGTGTACGGGGTAGCTTATCGCTCCGGAATGTAACCCAAAGAACGGTTGTAGTTTTACCGCAAGCGCACGGTATAGCGGCGAGCGGGTTATCGAACACAGGGAGGACGAATGAAAGTGCTTGCTCCAATCAACCTGGCTATTAAGAAGAGAGAAATTTGCCTTTGACGATCCTGTCACAATCGTCAGACAAAGTACGGAAATATCAAATCAAACAAAGAACGTCTAGGGAATGGGGAATCCTCGCTACTCACCGTATCCCGTCAGTATGGTTCATTGGTATCAAAGTTGCTAGGATAAAATTTGGATGAACTAGTTGCAACTGAATGTAGAACCTAGCTCACGCTCTCGCGCTGTTGCCGGTCTATAGCTATCCTAGGTTCGGGTCCAATCTCTTGCAAACCCTAGCCTAGGGAAGCTAGCATTAGGATCAACATCATCGTTCAATCGCGCCCCGAGCCCACTCTCGTGCAAACTCGGGCCGCGACCTAGGTTGGGATAGTTCCTACCCGTCCAATCTCTTGCAAACGGGTATTGGCACGGAATTGCAACCGGAAACCCTAGTATCGGTCCAATCTCTTGCAAACCGATACTACGGAAATTCGATTCCAACCCAATTCGGATTTCTAGGGTTTCCTATCGAATTGGGATCCAATCTCTTGCAAATCCCAATCGATATGAATACATAGCCATCCGTAGTAAATTGATCCCAATCTAATCCCTAATAGCAATTCTAGCAAAATTTCTACCAATTCATCACAAATCTGAAATTGGGCTCGTAGGGTTCATCCCCACGCCCCAAGACGTGGAGACTACTCACAATTCATAGCACAAACACAAAAATAATCAATGGAATTAATAAGAGAATTCATCACAATATTGAGATATGCAATAAAAATAGAATTTTTAGAGAAGAGAGACACAAACCAATGGAGTTCTTCAAAATAATTCAACAAAAACCAACTTTTGTCTCCTCTCCAATCACAAGAATAAAGCTAAAAGTTAATCTAAAAAGCTGCAAAAATCTAAGAGAAAAGCTCCCAAAAACTAGGGTAAAAACAGGGGTTAAATACCCCCCAAAATCGTCCAAAAACTGTGACCAAAATACCCCTGCGCAGCCTGAAATCCGCAATTTTCGCTACAGGCAGCGTGTCGCACTCGGCCGAGTGACAAAAGTCGCTCGGCCGATTGAGAAACCCTGTAAATTTCCAGTAAGTCGGGGCCTTCAGGGGTCTTCACTTCGGGAGTCGCTCGGCCGAGTGAGTTGTCGTCACTCGGCCGATGGCTTCTTGGTACTCGGGCGGTCGGCAATTGCCACTCGGCCGAGTGGGTCTTCTGAAGCTCAGGCAGACGAAAAACAGTAAGTTGGTGATTTTTGACATGCGTCGTCTGGGTGCCACTCGGGCGGACGAGATCTCGTCACTCGGCCGATGTGGCTTTCGTAACTCGGCCAAGTGCACGTATGGAGCGTATCCGATCTGGTCGGCCGAGCGGTGTCTCGCTGGTCGGCCGAGCGACTCCTTCACTCGGCCGAGTGGGACACCAAAAATGCCCAAACAGCTTGTTTTGGCCTCCTCGTCGCTCCTGCGACGTTCTTTCTTCTTCCGCTCCTCTCCAACAGCAAAATACCCCTCGGGGAGGTCGTTGGTGACACTCTGGAGTAGGCGTATCTCGAGATCACTCCAAATCGCTCCAAATCACCTGAAATGCGACAAAAACAACAAATCGTGAAAAGCATCGCAATATCGTCGATATATCGTGAAAAACATGATTTGGGTGATCTAAATGGCATGCAAACATGCGGGAAAAAGGTGTAAAATAAGGAGTGATCAAAATCCCCCAAGCTTACCTCTTACTCGTCCTCGAGGAAGATAAGTAAAAGGTGAACCCGGTGGATTCGGAAAACGAAAATGGCGAAAAATGAAAAATGAAAAACGGAGAAGAATGAAAAACGAAATAAAAATAAAGAAGAAAGAAAGAAGTGAAGAGGGAAGCTGCTAGATCATTTTCTCAGGACGTGGGTTTCACTTACTCATATAGCATGCTCCGAATGAAAAATACATGTCAAAGAGTTTTATTTTGATATCATAGTATAATAGTGCAAATAGAAATAGAAAACCCACGAACAACGATATAATCATGAAAAACGGAATAATTTTAGAATTAACATCATCTGAATCATCTAAAGCGGTATACAAATCGCAGATCACACACTTTTCAATTGAATGCTTTCTATGAGGAGTATAAGAGTATCACACAATAGAATAGAGAGAATAGAAAAGTGTGGATTTCATGATATGAGTGCTAGGCTTAGATTTCTGGACTTCGTAAAGCTAAAAATAATCTCACCGAGTATAGAATATTACTTAGCCTAGGTTGTCGTGCAACGTCAAGTAGTCACTCTCTCACACTTCATTGGATTCCCTCCCCCAAGCTTATCTATAAGCATGGTTGCATAAAAAATATTCACATCCCCATTTTTATAAAGCTCCAAAAGTAATGAAAATGAACACGAAAAGAGAGAAGAAAGAAAGAAAGTGAGATGTGATCTTTTATTGAGGATTTTTCCTCTTTTCTTTTTCTTTTTTTTTCTTTTGTTTTTTTTGATATAGCATATACACACAATGATCCCAACTAAAAGAGAGATAATGGTATACAAGAATATTTTCTCTTTTTTTTGAATTCGGGAAATTTGGAGCTAGGAATTAATAACGGGGGAAATGCCATATAATAGAATCGCTAAGGGGAGATTCACCAATGATTTTAAAAGTAGAGAAATGATGTTCAAGATTTGTGGAGAAAGAAATAAATATATCTCTCGGTTCACTCTATAAGACATGCACGACAACTTCAGCAGGGTAATCTAATCTACTCAGTTTCGATCACAAAAAAGCTAACTAATCCAGATTTATCATAGCTAACATCATTCAATCATCCTGAAGTGAAATGTACAAATCATGCATATAGAAGTGACATAGGAAAAGAAATCGGTACTCCAGATATAGGCATTCAATGCGTGAATTTTGGTGTGTTTTCTGCGATAGCATACATATGAATATTCAGACTAAGCTAATAATAAAATTTCATCCATTTTCATGTGGAAAAAGTGTGGGTTACTATTTCTAGATGCAAGGCAAGTCATAGCATATGATATCAGAAATAAAATCTAGGACATGACAAATATAACATGCATATAGAAGAAGCTAACTCCACGTTATCATCATCATAGAAAAGTCATCTCTGGCATGAGATGAGAAAGAAAATAAAGATAAAGGGGAAAATGGAACTATTTACAATGCGGCACACAAAAAAATAAGAAAAACGTGATGCATGGTAAAATAAAGGAAAAGTGATGAAAATAAATGCAAAAGCGGAAAATGGCGTGAAAAACTAAAAATAAAGGTGGTAAATCAAAAAGAACGTGAGAACTCACTCCCCCAAGCTAAATGGCACAGTGTCCTCAATGTGCAAAGCGAGGCACACCGAGAGACAAGTAATGTGAGGGGTAAGTGAGGATGCATGCATGATGGAAGGAAAAAAGGAAAAATAATGAAACGAAAAATATGATGCGGACATGATGCATGCAAATGAAGGAGTGATACAGATATATAGGTGTGGCACCAAAAACTCTCCCTCTCTCCCAAAAAAGATATATAAAGATACGATCAGAATGAGAATCCTAAAATAAGTGAGGGGAGGGGGGGTCAAAAAGCATCAGGACCCAGCAGAAATAGGCAGCATAACGGCAAAAATAATCGATGGCATCAAGGGTGCCTAAGAAGGTGGTGCTGCACCGTCTCCGTCCTGAGGCGGAGGTGGCGGTGGTGGTGGTGCAGGCTGCTGAGCGGGTGTGGGTGTGGAAGTGGTAGCAGGCTGAGTGTGTGTGGAAGTGGGGGTGGGAACCTGCTGGGTGGGCGGGGGTACGCGTGGGAGACGCTCCAGGACCTGGGTAAGACAGTAGTGAATGTGCGGGAGCAGGTCAAAGCGGCCAACCATCGCAGTGACGGTGGCGGACAAGGTCCGAAGGTCGCCTCTGAGGCCACTCACCGCCCCCTCGAGAGCACGAATGCTCTGAAGTACAGTGTCAGGGGGAGGTGGTGCAGAGGGGCACACCGGTCGGGGCTGTGCAGGTCGGGGCTGGCGTACTCTGGTGGCATAGGTGACGGGCTCAGCAGGCAAGGGAACAAAAGGAGCTGCACTCGCAAGTGGGGGCCTGGCCTCAGTGCGAGGCTGGGCAGGACGGTGAGAAGTGGAGGCAGCAGCAGCGAAAGAAGAATACAAAAGTGGCAACGAGGCGGCCAGAGAGGTCGGTGGCACAGAAGTGTGGACAGACGCCACGACACTCTCGGAAAATACAGCAGCGGTGGAGACAGAGGTGGAGACTACGGTCTCTACGGCTGGGGCAAAAGAGGGCTCTCCGCACTCAACTATGGTCGGCGGGCGCTCGGGTGGGGCAGAGGAAATGGGCTCGCAGATAGAGGGCCAGTGGTGGTGGTGACAGGCGTGGAAGCAGTGGAAGTGGGCTCAGCTAAGGTACTCCCGACACCGACAGCAGTGTGGACAGAGGTGTCGGGGGAGGCAGGAATATCAGGGATAGGCTGAGGGGCCACGGGGTCAACAGGGGCAGCAGGCTCGGCAGGTGCAACAGGGTCTGCGGGGGCAGCGTGGGCCTGCTCGGCCTCCTCGGCCTCGAGCACGTAAGCGGCTGGGATCAGAACATCCATTGCAGGGAGCCAGTCCACATGGGCCGGTGCAATCTGAGTCCGAGCTGGGCTCGGAAGAATCATGTAATCGGCACCGTAAGGGCCGTGCAGCCAGACCCAGTGTCGCTCACCGTGCGGACGAAGCATCTTCATCCGGGCCATAACATCAATCGACAGAGAAGTGGGGCCTGGTGCTCGTCGCAGGTCGTCAGGGAAGTCCTCGCCGGTCATAAGAGCGAACAAGATGATCAGGCCGCCGCAGCATATCGGTGAGCGAGCGCCCACCGATACAATGATGCGGTCCAAAAACCAAGCCGCGACATCAATCACGACGGTGGGGACCAGCTCATCGCCCTCCCTAGATAGAGCTCTGGGCCGTGTCATCGTGTAGAGCATGTAGAGCTCTGGCGTGGACATCGTACCCGGCTCATATCTGGCCAAAAAGGTCGTCGCCATAAGGCGCTGAGCTATACGGAGGCAGGGATGGACAATGGCCGAGGCCTTGGCCCTACTAGGGTCAAAGGCGGCGTGAAGACCCGTAATCCGGGCCCAGAAGGCACCGGCGTCGAAGGAAGGTGGGGGGATATGGGTGGGGGCGTAACCTCGATCGGCCCCGGGGACATCGGGCCACGAGAAGAAGGCTCTCACCATACCGAGAGTGACCTGGCACTCCCGGTCCATGAACCGAAACGAGCATCCCTCGTCGGTCCGGGCGATCGAACTAAATACCTCAAGTGTCGGATGGATAAACGTGTCCGCCGACACCTGAAAGAAATCTCGCCAGCCCACGTTGTCGTACAACGTGAGCATCCCCTCTAGTACCCCCAGGCGTCCTAGGTCGGCAATGTGTGCAAACCTGGAGGGTACGATCGAGCGCTGGGAGATACACTCGAAAGCGACGCGGTGTGCGTCGTTCCGGAACGTGATCCCCAGCGGCCCGATAAGTGGAGCCGGAGGTGGTGGCTGTGGAGCGGCAGGGAGCGGCTGTGCGGGGTGTATGGGCTGTGCGGGCTCTGCAGGCTGTGCGGGGTGTGTGGGGCCTGCAGGGTGAACGGGGTGTGGTGGAGAAGGCGGAGGAGAGTCCTCCAACTCGTGGGAGGGGCCGACATCATCTGACCGCTTCCGCTTGGCGGAAGCTCTCCTCGACCGCGGCCGTGTTCGGGGCGGCATATGGGCCCCGAGCGCGCGCCGAAAAGCGTGAAAAGTGCGTCGTGCATAAAGTAAAGGAAAGAGTGTACCACAACACGCCGCGAGTGCAAATATGTGGAAGCGTGCGAAGACGACGCCTTGACGTAGCCCGAATCAGCCCCTGGAAGCTCCCCTGGGCTCCCCTAAGCTCCCAGAAACAACCTGCGCATGAAATGGAGATATCAGCGAGTAATATTCAAAACGTATGGAGCATTAGGGGTATAATAGATAGATATAGAAATCGATTTGGGTTTGGGGTTCGTTTAACGCATGGATCCTTGAAAAACACATAAAAGAGGAGAAAATAGGCTAAAATGGGGTTTACCGGAGGTGGCCGGAGTGGTGGCCGCCGGCGGTGACTCGGGCGAGGCGCGGCGGGGCGCGGCCGGCAGTGGCTGGTCGAGCGATGGCGGCGGGGCGATGGTCGGGCAAGTGGGCGAAGGGTTCGGGCGAGGGAGCTGAGGGGTTGGGGCGCTGCGATCGGGATTTTACGTTTCGAAAAATGCGCCCGACCCCGCCCTTTATATAACAAAAGTTACGACTCGGCCGAGTGACTAGGTCGCTCGGCCGAGTGAACTTTAACGAAAAATCCCTCCCCGCTACGCTTCGGCCGAGTGGCCGTGCCACCCTCGGCCGAGTGGAGTAAGTCCATTCGGCCGAGTGGCTCAAGCTACTCGGCAAGACTCGCCCTAGGAGCGTATCAGTTTTACTTGGCCGAGTGAATATATATACTCGGCCGAGTAGCAGTTATACTGAAATCAGGAAAATAAACAGAGAGTTGGGTATAGCAGACTTCCCTCGTTCGTGAGCGGCTCGGCCAGACGAACTTGTGTGCTCGGCCGAGTGACTAGTATACTCGGCCGAGTGAGCCTTGTTTTCTGCTGTTTGTCTTCGTTTGGGCTCTAAACTCCGTCTTTCTTCCTCCAGTCGATTTCATCTTCCTCCTAAGCATCGAGCGCCTTCCTGGGGCGCTCCGCGTCGCCTTGTGCATCCTCCTAATGATGGGTACCTCATTCTCCTATCCTGTCAGGAAAAATAGGACACGTTATCACAAGATTTTTGGGCGAACGACTCAAAACACTGAAAATTTCTAAAACAAAAATAAAAGAAAAATGAAAATAAAGCAATAACCGTCGGGTTGCCTCCCGACAAGCGCTCGTTTAAGGTCGTGAGCTCGACCCCCTATGATTTTCAATTAATGCGGGATGTTTGGTGCATATGAGATGCACCCATCAAACTTTCCGGGGAGAACGCTTGGATTCGGAAGTTGCGGCGGCGTGTTCTCCCTCGGTGGTCTCCCGTCTCGAATAGTGTTGGGGGGAGGCTCCCCTAAGCTAGCGTTTGCTCCGGTCATCCGCTTAACCGGTGACGCCGATTTCCGTATCGGCGGAGCTTTCTTCGGAGACTTTAATTTCGAGAACTTGCAGTGCTCTCGAATCCTTTCGACATCAGCATCGCCTTCATCATTTTCAGCAGAGAGGTCGGGGGAATCATCTATCTTCTCATCTCGGCCTAAATCCGGGCCTTCCTCGAAATCCTCATCGAATAGAGCGCCAATCGAGTGGGGGATCGTCTCCTCAATTACCTCATCAAGGAGGTCCATGTAGTCAAGCTCCTCGTGGTAAGGCATGTGTTTCATAGCCTTAGGAATGTGAAGCTCCACCTCGATGTTGCCGACATTCAAAGTTAGTGTACCTTCCCGCATGTCGACAATGACACCGGAGGTGGCGAGGAACGGGCGTCCAAGTATCAATGACGTATCTCCCTCCTCCTTAACGTCCATGATCACGAAGTCACATGGCAAGCATATGCCCCCCGGGACTTGTAGCGGGATGTCCTCGGCGATTCCTACCGGCCTCGTTATCCGCCCATCGGCTAATTGTATCCGCATGTCGGTAGGTTTCAACTTCGTCCCGGTGTTTAGCCTTAAGAACATGGAGAGAGGCATGAGGCTCACACTAGCCCCTAAATCTACCAACGCCTTTTGTAGAGGGACACCGCCCAAGGTGCAAGGAATTCAAAAACTCCCTGGATCTTTGAATTTGGCCGGCTCCTTCTCTCTCTTGGTGAACCAAGAGCCCTCCTCGGCTAGCATGATCTTTTCCTTCCTCTTCCCCCCCCCCGAAATCAAATCCTTTAGAAATTTAGCATATGTGGGGATTTCCACGATGGCATCGAGGAAGGGAATGTTGAGGCTAACTCCTCTCAGATACTCGAGAAACTTTGCTAGCCTTTTCTCCATTTTCTCTCTAGCAAGCCTTTGGGGGAATGGGACCGGTGGCATGAAGCGCCTCTCCTCAATCAATTGCTCCGCTCTAGATTTCTCCTTCTCTTGCGTCTCTTTCTCCTTCTCAACTTCAACTACCGGCTCAATTGGCTCCAAACTTTCCTCCACGGGCTCCTTGGTAGGAATTATGGCGGGGGTGGTGTCCTTTCCGCCTCTAGTAGTGACGGCAACTACGTCATTGATGTGGCCGGTGTTGCCCCGTGGGTTTTGCTCGGGTTGCGCCGGTAATTGTTGAGTATTCCGATTGAGCAACGCCAATTGCTCCAAGATTTGAGCGACAACGGTTGTAAGGGAGTCTTGGCCCGCTTTCAAGGTAGCATTGACCTTCTTTTGCTCGACCATAAACGCTTCCACTCTAGCTTCGAAGTCGGATTATTGTTGAGCTTGTGGAGGGTTTTGATTTTGATTTCTCCACCCTTGGTTGTATCCGGGCGGCCTATAAGGTGGAACTTGTTGCTTCGGTTGGAAATTTTGTTGTGGAGGCCCCCTCGGCGGATAGTGTTGTTGTTGGGGTGGTGGTGGTGGTCGAGCTTGTTAAGGTGGTTGTTGTGGCGGGTTCAAAGCTCCTTCATTGTTGGCGTAAGAGAATCCGGGATGATTTCTTGTGGCCGGATTGGCCCAATACCCTTGGTTCCCCGTGACGTATTGTACTTGCTCCAAGGATCCTTCTCCTTGCTCTCCTCCCGAATACATGGCTTGAGATTGGTCTTGCCAATCACACATTTGGTTCGTTGGTGCGGAGGTGAAAGGGGTTCCTTGGGGCTCCGTGATAAACTTCTCCAGTCTCTCCACTACCTTGTGGAGAGAATCAAACTTGCTTGTAAGCTCCGCTACGGCCTTCGCCTCATAGATACTAGTTGGCTTCAAGGAGGACGTAGAGTGTCCTCGCTCATCGCCCAATTGTTGATTGTTTGAGGCCATCTCCTCAATTAGGGTCGTAGCTTCTTCGGGAGTCTTTGATAAGATAGCACCATTCTTCGCGGCATCAATAATTTGTTTGGTCCCCGGTTGGAGACCATTGTAGAAGCTATGGACTAGCTCCCAATCTTCAATGCTATGGTGCAGGCATTGATGCTGCAGATCTTTAAAACGCTCCCAAGCCTCATAGAGCGTCTCTTGGGGTCCTTGCTTGAAGGACATAAGAGCGCTCCGGATCTTCACCGTCTTGGAGGGCGGATAGAACTTGTCAATGAATGCACTCGCCAACTCGTCCCAAGTGGTGAAGACTCCCTCAGCTTGCGTCCTCAACCAATAAAGTGCCTTGTCCTTTAGTGTGAAGGGGAAGAGACGCAGTCTGATGGCATCGATGGAGACCCCCGGCATCTGAAATGTGGCGCACTTCGACAAGAATAATTGGATGTGGTAGTGGGGATTTTCATGGGCATTCCCGTGAAATGGATCCTGCTGCATCAGAACCACTAATCCAGTCTTCAGCTCAAAGTTCTTGTCGGCCGCCAACTCCGGCATGGCAATGGATGAGGTCGTAGAAGAGGTCTTAGGCCGGAGCCTATCGTGAATAGAAATTATCCTCGCCATTCTAATTGGTCCGCAGTTTCCGGGTTGGTCATAAACCTCCCTTCCCGATCTTGTCTCCTCTCCGCTCTAATTCTCTGCGCGGTACGTTCGATCTCGGGATCAAATAATATACCTTCAGGGTCCGCAGTGGATCTCGTGTACATGCACCGGAGAACAAAGTTTCAAAGAAGCGATTAGCACAATGGAAGGGTTAGGTAAAAATAAAGAAATAAAATAAAAAGAAAGAAATAGCTAGGGTGGTAAGATCAAACGCAATCGCCTCCCCGGCAACGGCGCCAAAAACTTGATCGCTCCGGAATGTATCCCAAAGAACGGTTGTAGTTTTACCGCAAGCGCACGGTATAGCGGCGAGCGGGTTATCGAACACAGGGAGGACGAATGAAAGTGCTTGCTCCAATCAACCTGGCTATTAAGAAGAGAGAAATTTTCTTTTGGCGATCCTGTCACAATCGTCAGACAAAGTACGGAAATATCAAATCAAACAAAGAACGTCTAGGGAATGGGGAATCCCCGCTACTCACCGTATCCCGTCAGTATGGTTCATTGGTATCAAAGTTGCTAGGATAAAATTTGTATGATCTAGTTGCAACTGAATGTAGAACCTAGCTCACGCTCTCGTGCTGTTGCCGGTCTATAGCTATCCTAGGTTCGGGTCCAATCTCTTGCAAACCCTAGCCTAGGGAAGCTAGCATTAGGATCAACATCATCGTTCAATCGCGCCCCGAGCCCACTCTCGTGCAAACTCAGGCCGCGACCTAGGTTGGGATAGTTCCTACCCGTCCAATCTCTTGCAAACGGGTATTGGCACGGAATTGCAACCGGAAACCCTAGTATCGGTCCAATCTCTTGCAAACCGATACTACGGAAATTCGATTCCAACCTAATTCGGATTTCTAGGGTTTCCTATCGAATTGGGATCCAATCTCTTGCAAATCCCAATCGATATGAATACATAGCCATCCGTAGTAAATTGATCCCAATCTAATCCCTAATAACAATTCTAGCAAAATTTCTACCAATTCATCACAAATCTGAAATTGGGCTCGTAGGGTTCATCCCCACGCCCCAAGACGTGGAGACTACTCACAATTCATAGCACAAACACAAAAATAATCAATGGAATTAATAAGAGAATTCATCACGATATTGAGATATGCAATAAAAATAGAATTTTTAGAGAAGAGAGACACAAACCAATGGAGTTCTTCAAAATAATTCAACAAAAACCAACTTTTGTCTCCTCTCCAATCACAAGAATAAAGATAAAAGTTAATCTAAAAAGCTGCAAAAATCTAAGAGAAAAGCTCCCAAAACTAGGGTAAAAACATGGGTTAAATACCCCCCAAAATCGTCCAAAAACTGTGACCAAAATACCCTTGCGCAGCCTGAAATCCGGAATTTTCGCTACAGGCAGCGCGTCGCACTCGGCCGAGTGACAAAAGTCGCTCGGCCGAGTGAGAAACCCTGTAAATTTCCAGTAAGCCGGGGCCTTCAGGGGTCTTCACTTCGGGAGTCGCTCGGCCGAGTGAGTTGTCGTCACTCGGCCGATGGCTTCTTGGTACTCGGGCGGTCGGCAATTGCCACTCGGCCGAGTGGGTCTTCTGAAGCTCAGGCAGACGAAAAACAGTTAGTTGGCGATTTTTGACATGCGTCGTCTGGGTGCCACTCGGGCGGACGGGATCTCGTCACTCGGCCGATGTGGCTTCCGTAGCTCGGCCGAGTGCACGTATGGAGCGTATCCGATCTGGTCGGCCGAGCGGTGTCTCGCTGGTCGGCCGAGCGACTCCTTCACTCGGCTGAGTGGGACACCAAAAATGCCCAAACAGCTTGTTTTGGCCTCCTCGTCGCTCCTGCGACGTTCTTTCTTCTTCCGCTCCTCTCCAACAGCAAAATACCCCTCGGGGAGGTCGTTGGTGACACTCTGGAGTAGGCGTATCTCGAGATCACTCCAAATCGCTCCAAATCACCTGAAATGCGACAAAAACAACAAATCGTGAAAAGCATCGCAAATATCGTCGATATATCGTGAAAAACATGATTTGGGCGATCTAAATGGCATGCAAACATGCGGGAAAAAGGTGTAAAATAAGGAGTGATCAGTAGCCCGGTCACAAAGTCCATCGTCACATGTTGCCATTTCCATTCAGGAATGGGAAGAGACTGCAACAGACCTGCACCTCTTTGGTGTTCGGCCTTCACCTGCTGACAGACCAAACATGAGGCCACACTTCTGGCTTAACTGCGCTTCATCCCATGACACCAGTAATGCTGTCGCAGGTCGCGATACATCTTTGTCCCGCCTGGATGAACAGAATAGGGGGAACTATGGTTCTCCTTAAGCAATTCCTCTCAGATAGCACCAGCCGGCACACATAGCCGAGTCCCAAATCTAAGAGAACCATCTTCGTGAATGCGGAAGTCGGTTCGAAGTCCGGCCTCTACCTATCCTCGTATCCTCTTTAGCTTTTCATCTCCTGCCTGTGCGGCCTTGATCCGGTCCACCAGATCGGACTGGACCTGTAAAGTCTCCAGAACAATCCTCAGATGCTCTGCATGCTCTTCCTCATCTTTGGAATATATCAGGATATCATCAATGAAGACTACCATGAACTTGTCCAAATAGTCAAAGAATGCCTGATTCATTAATCTTATGAAGGTAGCTGGAGCATTAGTCACACCAAAGGGCGTCACCAGGAACTCATAATGTCCATATCGGGTTCGAAAAGCTATCTTCAGGACATCGGACCCTCGAACCTTAATCTGGTGATAACCGCTCTGTAAGTCTAACTTTGAGTAGACTCGGCATCCTCCAAGCTGATCAAAGAGATCATCGATGCGAGAAAGTGGATACTTATCCTTTATTGTCACTTTGTTCAACTCCCTATAATCAATACACATCCTTCGGGATCCATCTTTCTTATTTACTAAAAGTACTGGTGCTCGCCAGGGTGACACGCTTGGCTGTATCAGCCCTCTCTCTGATAAGTCCTTTAACTGATTACGAAGCTCAGCCAGCTCAGGTGGTGCCATACGATAAGGGGCCTTCGTAATAGGTTGCGTGCCTGGTATCAAATCAATGGTGAACTCCAATGATCGATCAGGAGGAAGTCCATAAATGTCATCAGGGAAGACATCGGGAAAGTCTCGCACAACCCTGGGTAAAATCGGCTCCGCCTCCATGGCCATCGCCAACACTTCCGCTTCCACTGGGGTCGCTCTGAATCTCACAGGTTCTAATGTGCAACTACCGCTCCTGAACTCAAACTCTGGATGATCAGGAATCTGGAAGACTACCCTCCTTAATTTGCAATCAATAGTGGCACAAAACATCGCCAACCAGTCTATCCCAAACACTGCTTCATAGGTGGGCATCTCAATCACGAGAAAGTCAGCATATAACTCCCGACCATAAATTTCCACTGGACAACTACGGAGCCCTGAAGTACTCCTGATCACACCATTCCCTGTGTGAATATTCCAACTAACAGTGAAGGAGTCTACCGATATCGAATTTTTGTCCACAAATTCTCGGGACAGAAAACAGTGTGAAGCCCCAGAATCAAAAAGTGCTAAGGCAGGAAAAGATGCTATTTTAACCATACCTAAAAGCCAACAAGGAAATCAAACCAACATCCAACATAACTAAGCAACAAGTGATATATAATATAAAGAAAGGAGAGGGCTAGAACCATACCAGTGATAACCTGGCCTGAGTTTTCTGCCTCTACCGCTGTCATCGTAAAGGCCTGGGATTTTGGAGCAGAGTTTGTCTTCTTAAAAGCCTGCCGCTGAGGAGGCAAGGAAGGTCCTCTAGGGGCTGGTGTGCCTGGCCCAGCTGGTACCGGAAGGGATGGTCGCTGCGGACCAGGTGTAAGAGCTCGCGGCTGCATCGGTCTAGCAGCCACAGGTGATACCGGGGTCGGGTAGGCACCCTGCTGCAGGCAGTATCTGCTAATGTGTCCTCGACCATCACAAGCGAAGCATTGCCTGGCCCAAGCCCTACACTCCTTCTGCTCATGACCAGTCTTGCCACAAAATTGGCATGTCGGACGTCTCTGTGCCACTACAGGGGCTCCTGATCTCTTGAACTGGGCCGTCTGTACTGGTCGGGATAATGCCTTCTGTGATCCTGATGGTCGTCTATCACCTGTAGGCATCTTTCCTATGCCCACAAATGGATCTCATATAGTCTTGCCGCCTCAAGCACATCCTCCTGTGTGGCGAGTTTCTGGGTAGACATCGCCGCTCTATACTCCGGATCCAACTCCATACGGAAGCGTCGAGCTCGGGTGGCATCGGTAGAAAAAAGCTCCGGGGCAAACTTGCTCAGCAAAGAAAACTCAGCATCATACTCATCCACGCTCTGTCGGCCCTGAGTCAACTGCTCAAAACGCTGCCTGAGCTCATCCTTTGCGGTCTCTGGAAGAAACTTGGACTCAAAACGCTCCTTAAAGGTCTTCCAAGTGATATGTCCTGTCAGGTGCCGCTCCTGGGCATCCCACCAATCTCGGGCCTGATGTGTCAGCTGTCTTTTTGCTACATCCACCAAACTCTCCAACGAAAATTCGACAGCTGTGAGATCATCCTCCGTGCGTCGTAACCACTCATCAACCTCCAGAGCTGTCTCCTTGCCAGAAAAAGTTCTCGGCTTCATTGCCCTGAACTGCTTGAAGCCTGGGGTCTTCTGACTTTGCATCTTGGCGAGCATCTCAGCCTGCTGACCCAGACTCGCCTGGAAACCAAGCAAAATCTTCTCCATTAAAGAGGGCTCAGCGTGCTCCATCTCTGATGAAGATATCTCATTTCCACTGTCCATTCTGCAGAGAAAGAAGACAACACAGGTGGAATTAGTACCATATGTGACGGCATTAAAGTGTATTGGATGTATCATCCTTTCGCATATCGCAGTGTGAGCGGACCTGCATGGGCCACCACTAAACCTGTCACGTCCCATTCTCACATATACCTATACGACGTCCCATGGCGGGGAAAAGAGAGGGTGGAGCCTAACAAGCCATGGTATACACCAAGCGTGCAAGGTAAACACACAATAAGCAGGCCACTGCGTATGCTGGGATCATACATCACAGATATATAAAAGAAAGAAGCAATACACATAGCCATCACAAGGAGTACATATCCACCAAACCACATAACTAAAAAAAATACCACACACCAGGGTCAAGTACAAGTGAACTGTCTCTAGTACATACATGAGATGTGCTACAAGCCACCAACATATAATGTAACTACAAAAGACAACGCATACCCCACTCAACCCATCTCACACTACAAGACACATCCCAAAAGAGTGGTACACCCAAACTCAACCCACATCTAAGGAATCTCCTGTGGGAGACTCAGCTCTGGTGACCTCTGCTCAAGACATGAAAAGTAAAATGAGCACGTCAAACGTGCCCAGTAGGAAACTAACTAGGACAGGAAAAATCATTTAGGGTTATGAGTATAACGGCAATAAGAGTACTAAGAACCAAGGTAAAGAAAAGGACAACACACAAGTGTACAACAACGACAACACATGAATGGTTCATTAGTTAGTTGATATTAATGATATATTTGGAAGCATGGGTATCACCTAAAGATAAGGGCCTGGACCTCACCCCAAATGTGGGGTGAATATAGCACACGACGCAGTGGACACGGGCACTGTACGCCGGGCCTCTCAGCTCCCCCGTCCCTGGCAGGAGTGAGGCTCTCCACATAGTAACACAACCTCCGTATGTCCCCTCCACTCCCGGTAAAGGCGAGTGGGTGTAAGTATCGCATATCACATATCACTTTTCCCACCTTCTCAGTCCAGCCCCTTAAAGTTAAGTTATACCCAAACTTCCCCCAACCCCATTCTAGGATGCTCACCCGCCTTAGAGAAGATCGAGACATCCCAGTTAATATGTCATGTGTCATCATATTCAATGGCCATACACAAGTTTACAAAAGTATTACATGGCACAACATGTGTAATGGCCAATTTCCAGATTTCTCCAACTTCAAATTCATTTGGGCATTTTATCGAACATATGGCGTTCGTCATATAAATGAGTAGTGTCACACAATCAAATTTTAGTAACAAATGAGTTAACCAAACTTACATACATGCATCAACATCATACATGCATTTTGGGGTGAAAATTTACATTAACACATAAATCCAACTTCATCCAAAACATTCAAACATTCAAACATGCTGAAATTTGCAGAAATAGCTATAAAGTCAGCATTTTTAATCAGTTTCTCGTATGAATTTGATAAAACTTACTGAATTAAAGTTGGAGATATACTAGTCCTGGATTCACTGTTAAAATTTCAGATACAAATATGTAGTATATGATTTAAAATGAATTATTTAGTCAAGTGTGTCAAATCTGTTCTGCAGACAGATTTCTGCACCTGTCTTCAAAGCCAATTCTAAGCCTTTTGGAGACAGAATTACGACATATGAGCACTTTGATGAACATCTAGAAAAACTTCTTAAGTTTTCAACAAGACCAAAATCAACCAAATCCATAGAGTATGCAGGTAGTTATGCTCATTTTTCTGAACTGTGTACAGATTGACAGATTTTCAGACATCTTGCAATTAATGAATTCTTTCTCATACCTATTGAACTCAACATATGGCAAATTTTATATGAATTTGGGGTAGGACTTCATGAGCGACATGGATATATATTTTTCAGAATCTAATTCCGACTACAGAAATTAAAATTGATATGCAAACACACAAGCAGAATTCTGTTTTTCAGGAGAAGGAAATTGGCTAGGGAATACAAGGAAAAATTTAATCTTTGGGGTCTTTTGCACACACCAAACATGAAACCAAGATTATAAACATCATAAATATCATCATAACATACTCATAGCTCTAAATAAAAATCCATAACCCTAGGTTAGAATCCTACCTCAAAGCAATCCTCTTCTCTTTCTCTTCTCTTTCTCTTCTCTCCACCTTTCTTTCTCTTGGAAACTAGGGTTTTTCCTTCAATTTTTTTGGAAGCTAAAGCTAGGGTTTTGAGCTTGGATGAAGGGGGCAAGAGGGGGAGAATTTTCGGCCAGGTTTAGGGTGGGGGAGAGGGAGATAAGGTTGAAAAAAGAAAAGAAAGAGAAGAGTAAAGAAGTGTTTAGAATCCCCTAAAAATATCTATGTCTAGAACCTACTCTAGGATAAGCATGAACATGTTAAAATGACATTAATACCCTTCCAAAATTACCCTTCAAGTTTCAAGTATTTACAAGTTTGCCATTACTTTATATACACACAACTTAAGTGTGTACACACATCAGCTTTTGACCAAAAGACCGTTTTGCCCATGGCCTTTCTAAAAATTTACGAGCTTGCCACTAAACCCATCCCTTTTCTCACTAGCCCCTCACACACAAACCCACTCTTTATAAATTTACAAGTTTGACATTTCTTTACACACCCACTTTTACTCCACACACACCCTTCCACCCGTGTAGTCAAATGACCAAAATGCCCCTACACTTTTCACAAATTCACTTGACTACCACGAGCCACATTCACGCCAATTTACTCCTTATCTACTCATTATACTCTCTCTACTCGCGTGTAGAGGACTACCGTATCATTCGCCGTATAGGGCTACACAGGCCATGACAAGGAAGTGATGGGTTTTGTCTGATCCAAGGGCTCTCTTTCGACTAGTGCATTGTCCATCCTTCGCCCTACTTGAGAGCGAAGGCCGGACAACCTTGCACAAAAATTAACACAGCGGAAGCGGAAAACATAAAGAGGAAAAATTTATATAAACATTTTATATAAACTAGCCCTATCGGCATAAAACCCAAGCCAAGAAAATGCTACTATCCCGGGGTTGGGTCCAGACCAACCCCTAAGGATACTACTATCTAATTAACTATTTTAGCTACTGCAATTAAATTAATGCACATTAATTAAAAACTAAGGTTGAGAAAACTCAACATACCTGTAACTCTTGCCTTGCAGCAAAAGTGTTACCGAAGGCAATCAATTGCCCTTCCCGCATAAGCCGCTCCGATCCCAGCAACTGCTTGCGCCGATCCCAGCAACTTCTGGTCGCCGAGCCAACCACTTGCACCAGAAAGTTTCACGCGAGTGAAACCTCCGCCTAGATTTCGGATTTGAATCCGAACTCCTTTGCGGCTTTGCTAGAGCCCTCAGGAGTAAGGCAGAAATTTATAGGGAGAGGAGAAATATTAATTTAAGCCTAGATCCGAGCGTGCTCCAACATTTTTGAGAGCCGCTCAGATCTAGAGCTTGGGACAAGTATTGAGGAAGGGGGGAGACCCCTATTTATATAGGCGGCGGACTCTCCCCTTTTCTCAAAATCCGATGTGGGACTAAAATTAGAGTTAAATTAAATCAAGTTAGTTTGCACTTCACAAAGTGCAAACTTCCGTGAATTTTAACTCACTCACCGTTGAGCTTCATGATTGATTCAACCTATCAATACGAAGAGCGTTCAACGGTGATCGCATATAAAAAACCGTTCGTCAATCGGAGTTCGTTTGACCCTCCAATTGAGTGTCCAAAGATCAGCCCAAAGCCATACATTTCAGAAATCTGCAGCCGCCAAAATTTACTAGGGTCCTGAACCCACGTGGGCCCCACAATGGGGCCCACAAATTCTGACGCGCGCGCAGAAACCGCCTGGGCAGAGCCCAGGCCGCGCCTGGGCTCGCCCAGGCAGCGTGGGCAAGCCCAGGCCCACGCCTGGGCTTTGCCCAGGCGGCCTGGGCCAAGCCCAGGCCCGCGCCTGGGCTTGCCCAGGCGGCCTGGGCTTGTCCAGGCCTTAGGCAAATAATCACTTTATTTGGGCTTATGTGTGTATCTTGGACATCTGGCATCCGATTTGGACGCCGTTCGAATCTGGGTCTTGACCGAGACATTCCCGTCTTACCCGTGAACTTTTTCTTGCGTTTATATAATTAAATATTGTCTTAAACTATTTAAAACACATTTAATCTCTTTTGCATCATTTGCAATTTAGTCCCTATCTTGGCTTAAATTATCATTTGCATCAAATACAAATGATCTGTGGGCATATTTCCCTACATCTCCCACTTGCACTCAGGATCATTTATCCCGAATGCTGGAGACTATTGCAAACATCTTTTGCAATACTTTGTCCCTTGCATCAAATGCAAATTATTCTCCCTAACTAATTTCTACCTATTACTAGACGAAGATCGCACTCTGTGTGAGACCATACAGCCTGACCCTACTACAGGTTTGGGTTCGAGACCCTAGACGGTAGTGACCACGAGCAGTAGTTGCCGTCCCTGTTTCGGCATCATAATTATGTGGTTTAACCCATTGACAAAATCGTCGGGACTACCAAGACTGTATCCGTGATGAATACCGCAGTTTTAATCCTTTCGTCAAGACTATGTTGTTTATTCAAGTTTAGGGTATGGTAACATGTCAACCCCACCAACTTGAAACCGGTCAGTTACATCGGTCTTTAGTTAAATACATGTTGAACTTCTTTCAACATACTTTGATCAAAGATTTTCACTAAAGCACCGAACCAACACATACAACACTAACTCTCCTTAATGAGAAGACGAATCCTTTCTTAGACACAACTCCCCTCACACGCTTCAAATGCCACCCAACCAAAATCCTTTCAACAAGTAAAGTCTTGAAGCTAGGAAAATGATCTAAGTGACACCATTCACATGCAGGTTTGTTCAATGTCCTCAAGTCATAGGACCAGCTTGCCTATCATCACTAAAAAGTATCATTGACATTTTAAATTAAGTTTAACCAATTGATGACCTTTTATGAGTCGTTCAGTGAACTCATTCTCTAATGAGCACCTGCGTCTTGTTTCTGACTTCACCAAGTCAAACGATTACGAGTTCATCGTTACTAATCCATAGTGAATACAAAGACACAATGGTCTTATTGATGTGTCGATATCCTCTTCTCGACATATCTATGACCATGAACCTGTTTAAGACTTTAAGCTCCAATCGGTAAAAACACTTTCTCATAATCATGATCATCATCAAGATAAGTGTATACATTGCTAACAGTCTAAGGAAATTATCTAAGTATATAAGATGTCACAAATGCACAAAGATAATTTGATACCAATAAATTTATTTTATTCATGAATAAGATGTTTTTCAGGACAATGTGCCTCATAGGCATACAACTCTCAAAACATCTACCACTCACTACAAGACCCACTCTTTATGGTATCTCATACCGCTTTTACACATTAGTTTCTCCAAACAATCACGTGCAAGGGCCTTTGTAAATGGATCAGCTAAATTCTCTTCAGACGAGACTCTGAGGATTTCTATGTCCTTCCTTTTCTCAATATCACGTATCAAGTGATATTTTCGAAGAATGTGTCTGGATCTCTTGTGGAATCTGGGTTCTTTGACCAAGCTCAATGTGGCATTGTTATCACAATACAACGGTATTGGATCTATAACAGAAGGCACCACTCCTAGCTGGCTCACAAATTTCCTAATCCAGACAGCTCCTTTGCTGCATCATTAGCCGCTATATATTCGGCCTCCATAGTTGAATCAGCAACAGTATCTTGCTTTGAACTTCTCCAGCTCACTGCACATCCGTTGAGAGTGAAAATGTATCCTGAAATTGACTTGCTGTCATCTATGTCACTCTGAAAGCTGGAATCCGTGAAGCCCTCAATCTTGAGTTCTTCACTTCCATAAATCAAAACCAGATCTCTTGTTCTTCGCAAGTACTTGAGAATCGTTTTGACTACTTTCCAGTGTTCTTCTCCATAGTTAGACTGATATCGACTTACTGCACCTAGTGCAAAAGCGACATCAGGTCTGGTACATATCATGGAATACATGATCGATCCAACTGCCGAAGCATATAGAATATTGCTCATGCGTTCTCTTTCCAATTCAGTCTTTGGAGACATCTTCTTGGAAAGACTTATTCCGTGATTTGTGGGTATAAACCCACCTTTACTGTTTTCCATGTTAAACCGTTTTAACACAGTGTCTATGTATCTAGATTGGGAGAGTCCTAGCATCCTTTTAGATCTATCTCTATAGATCTTCACACCTAGTATGTAGGATGCTTCTCCCAAATCTTTCATGGAGAAGTTAGTTGATAACCAATCCTTAACAGATTTCAACATCGGTATGTTGTTACCTATTAAGAGAATGTCATCAACATAAAGTACAAGGATGACTAAATTGTTTCCACTGGTTTTCTTATAAACGCATGGCTCATCTTCATTTTTAATAAAATCAAACTCTTTGACCGTATTATCAAATCGGATGTTCCAGCTCCTGGATGCCTGCTTCAATCCATAAATGGATCTATGCAGTCTACATGCTTTCCCCTTGCTCCCACTGACTTCAAAACCTTCCAGCTGAGACTGTCACGCCCCGCTTCCCAAAAATGTGGAGGCGAGACGTGAGAAGGTCCGCTCAGACTTGAAGCTGTGAAACTCCAAGTCTGATAAGCGTATAAATTATCATATGGCAGGTCCTTGCAATGCAAACGAAACAACAATAATAATAAAGGAAAGAGACAAAAGAGAAATCTCTGAATATCCATTGAATGAATTACAATATCACCGAAAAGCCACCAGGCTAAAGGAAAAAGTGTCTAAGGCCCAACATGGCCAACAAGGTATAACATACATACAAAGGTGCCACGCACCAACAACTAAAAGCAAACCTAAACAAAAAAGTGAACACGAGCGGTCTTCAAGACGGGCCCCTGGTGTCCAGTCACCACCACAGCAAACATCAGCATCAGCAACACCATATCCCCTGCAACAAGCTCTGGCTCTGGGTCTAACATGTGACACCCAAAGAGAGAGGGGCACATGTCAGCAAGTCTGGAAAGACTTGCGCAAGGAAACTGAAAGTAAAGCAACTAGCAACCTAGCAGTTATAATAAGATGCAATGACATGGCATTTAAGTATGATGCGACAGTTTTAAAGGTAGGGAAGCCAATCACTCACGATGTAGCAAAAGCTACCAATCACTATTCACGAATCACGATTATCACTGTTATCACTGTTATCACTGTTTGTCACGTACAAGTAAACACGTCAAGTCAAGTACAAGTGGTAAGTGTGACAAGTATTGTCAAGTAACAAGTACAAGGGATCACCCACATATGGATGCCCTATTGCCCGCAGGCTGTATTCAAGTATCAAGTACAAGGGATCACTCAACGAGTGCCCTTTGCCCGCAGGCTGTGTTCAAGTGTCAAGTACAAGGGATCACTCAACGAGTGCCCTTTGCCCGCAGGCTGTGTTCAAGTATCAAGTACAAGGGATCACTCAACGAGTGCCCTTTGCCCGCAGGCTGTGTTCAAGTGTCAAGTACAAGGGATCACTCAACGAGTGCCCTTTGCCCGCAGGCTGTGTTCAGCTCGTCTTCTGGAACACGAGCCAGAAAGTGGATTTAACAAATATGGCGTAAGGGTGCACCTAGCTGGAACAAGTAACACTAGTATGTAGCAAAGCTACGCAATCACGATGAGTATTCAAGCATGCAATGACATGAACAGATATTTCGAGTACAGTTAATTGAATTAAACGTGACAGGCAAAATGCAATGACATGAACAGATATTCGCGTACCGTTTATTTAAATGAAACATGGCAGGCAAAATGCAATAGCAGTTAAGGATGCATGGATGACATGAACATTTAATACGCGTGCCGTTTAATTGGAAAGTAAACGTGACATACAAGCATGATGAAAGTGACGGACCAAGCTTCGTTGTCAAGCTAGGTCAATGGCGTCTAAACGGCTATCCTTTCACCGTCTAGTCTCTTTTACGCTAAAGCAAGGTAAATGGCCTAAGACATGGCCCAAATCAAGAGATGCAAGTTTCACTTGCCTAGCACCGAGGAAGACGACCACGAAGGTTCGTCTCACGAACGCTAATCTACGGGGAAGGGAATCGCTGTCATGGAGAAACAATCATCAAACAACATCCATTATTATTAGGGTTTCACAAATCATAATGGGGTTAAGAGAATATTAAAGGAAGAACACTACCCGAATGGAAACAACATCCATTATTATTAGGGTTTCACAAATCATAATGGGGTTAAGAGAATATTAAAGGAAGAACACTACCCGAATGGAAGCGGAAGATCAATGCCGAGCAACCACGGCAACGGATGAACGATCCGGGAGAACTACCACTCAGATCTGGAAATGAGGGAAAACCTGGAGAAATGGGTTTGGATGAGGCTTTTGGGGATTTGATGAGGGTTTGAGGTTGAGGAGAGGTAGGATATGTGAAATGAGGGTTTGGATGATGATGGATGAGCTTGGGATGAAGGAGGAAGGGTTTGGGGATGAAGGAGGATGATTTGGGGAAGGAGGAGGTTCAGGAGAAGAGAGGGAAGAGAAGGAAACGATTGGGGGTTTATATAGAAAATCGTGTGGCGGCTAGGGCAAACTAGGGTTTCCTGGGCTGATTAGTCGGTCAAAGAAGGACTGGTGACCGACTAGTTGAGGATCTAGTCGGTCGGTCGTCCAACATGGACCGACTAAGAGTAAACAGTAGCTCGCTCAGGAAAACTGGACTATGAGTTAGTCGGTCTGTGAAGGCTTGTCAACCGACTAGTTTGAGAACTAGTCGGTCGGTGAGTGTTCATTGACCGACTAAAGGCTGAATTCTGAGAGAGATCATGGAAACGAGAGTTAGTCGGTCTGAGAAGGATTCCTGACCGACTAGTTGAGCATCTAGTCGGTCGACAGATGTTCTTAGACCGACTAAAGATAAACAGTAACTCCTGAATTATAATCAAAGCCCACTAGTCGGTCCATTAAGGATTTCCGACCGACTAGATTGAGATCTAGTCGGTTGGTTCTCCTTCTTGAACCAACTAATGTGCACGAAAAGAGCCGATTCGAAGCGCGAAGCTTCGGGAAGATTTCTATGGCTTCTAGGATCGATTTATACTCTAAGATATGATCGATATGAAGCTCGTCACGAGTGACTTACTCCGAGTTCAATGATTCTAAGGAAGAAGCTAGAAGATCACATCAAAAGGAATGAAAACGAAAGCTAGGAAATCTCAACGAGAAGAATGAAAGCGAGAACTATGGAAATGGAACCACACAAGGAGAGAACCCACCATCACAAGCAAAACACACTGATAATCCAATCATACAAAAACCAGTCGTTACATCCTACCCACCTTAGAATAAAGTCCGTCCTCGGACTTTCTAACATACATATAGTCGCTCTGGTAACTACCCTCAACCAATTTCACATCATAAATTCAACCAAGTACATTCATTTCGAGTGCTTATATATATGCACTAGAAATCAAATATTACTACCACTACACACATATTTTCACGCACATAGTGCACTCATACTTATTATAGTCAATCAATTTCATACACGTATTTCAATCACATATATATAGTCAATATATTTATACAACAATAAACACTTATTACTTACTATAAGAAAATAACCAAGCCTCTCTTATTTGAAAATAATTTCACATTTATTTAGTCATTCAAATACATGCAAACATTTCACCCTATTTTCACCTCACATATAGTCCTATAACTATACATTGGTATAGCCACCCACAATCATGTGCGTAACACAACCAAGCATAAACAACCCAAATACCATACATACATCATCCATCACTATTCACCACCACATACAATTATACCAAAGTACATAGAGTTTACCCACTCAAGCTTGAGTGAGACTCGAATCATAGCAGGGCATTTATATGCGTATCACAGTATCCATACACATACCCATACCACTCCAAGGCATACACATCCACGTATCACATGTTTTCACACCATATCCATCCATTTATAATTACCATAACAACACATCAACTACATACAAGTTTAAGAGATGCAATAGTCGGGTATACCTCCTGATATACACGCATACGACATCTCATAAAACAAGTAGTACCAATCAAAATTATCATTCTGTTATCATACGTATATCACATCATACTCAAGTAGAAAATTACCTACACACAACATACAAATGCCAACACCCATACCACTATATACACACCACGAAATCAACACTACGACGACATAACCACTTAACTAATGGGCCCACCAAACCATAACAAGGTTGACACAGGCAACGACAAGCTCTATGGGCTAGACAATAGGAAAGAAATTGAAATCAAAAGCGTAACGAATAGAAGGATCGAAAAGCATGAAAACGGTCGTGTAATGATGTAATGATGCTCCATTAGGACACATAGAAAATAGTGTAAGTAACATATTCTAAAATACGAAAAGTTTGAAAACCGTTATACTTCAAAGTTGGAGTCCTTTTCCGTATAAAAATATTTAGAGGTCAACAAAACAAATTGTTTGAAATAAGTTTGAGTCGAATATACATAATAGGAGAAAACGGTTTATTGGCTCACGTAAGGTCATTAAAAGAAAGTGAATCATTTACACGAATTTTGAGGTCGTAGCACTGATACATAAAAATTAATTGAAATTCTACTTTAGAAATCGTTTTTAGATATATTTATGACGAATGGAAGATAATAACATCTTAGTGGTATGGAAGTAAGTGGGGGAAATACATACATATATAGGATTATTAAATTGGTAATAAACTTTAAAACCGAATTTGGAGGTCTAAATCAGGAAAGGGTTTTGAAAAGTAATTTTACAAAAATCTGAACTAGGGAAAAGTTGAGCATAAAATCGACTCGCTAAAAGCCGAAGTCCAAAGGGACTTGAAAAGTATATAAGAAGCAAACATGATGCGGTATTCGAACAAGTTTTAATGGCATAAGTAAGAAAAGAAATTATGAATCGAGTTAGGAAAATAGAAATACGGTTCGGAATGAAATTGGCATATGAAAAGGGACAAGACATTTATATCGATACGAAAGTATCTGCTGAAAATATTACAAACTTCTAATCTAAAAATCTCAACACAAGTTTCGATATTTAAAAACATAAATAATTTAAGTCGGCGAAGGAGCATGAAACCTTACACATATCAAAAGTGTTTCGAACCAATTCAAACTTAACGAAAGAAGAAGATCGAAGATACTTTTAGGGAAATAAGGATTCGCCAAAAGAACGTGTTGGTATAAAACTTTTGAAGTACGAGTACGACGAACCTATAGTTGATATATACAAAAATTAGTTGAAGTCCATTCAGTTTGGAAAAATACCCCTAAAGGTATGCAAGATAAGTGGTTAAAATAAATTTTGTAGTTAGGAAAAAGGACGGTATATCAAACCATCAGGATAGTAATAAAGTTTTTTTTTTTAAAAAAAAATCGAAATGCGAAAGATACATTGTTAGAAAAATAGTACAAGATAATAATTTTTTTTTTTAAAAAAAAATTACAACCAAAAGTCTTCAAAATTCAAGAACGACTTTTAACTCCATCGAAATTTAGGGAGACATATTTAAAGAAGTTTAAAACAAAATTTAAATTGAGTGAAACTTCAAATAAGGAAAGCATTCGAAAATAACTTTGGATCAAGGATAATTGTAATGAGGTGGTCATGTGAATTGATTGCGCCTAATTTACGATGCAAGAAAACCATGATGAAGATCTACGGTCAGTAACACCAAAGTGTAGTGACCAGGAAAGATTGAATCGGGGGGGGGGGGGGGGGGTTCTAATCATCGGGTTAACTAAAGGCCAAGGAAACCTTAACACTAAAGCTTCTAATGGGTTAGAATACATAGATCTCAGGAAGGTTCTAAGGGAATCAAGATCATGTTCCGTTGGGCCCGAAATCGATGAACCCAAGCGAACGGCTAAAGAAATCCTAGGAGTCTATCATGGTCAGAGCTAGACAGGAACCACTAAGGTAACTCTTAAGACTATCATATCAATCACTAGCATGTAGTCTAACAAACAATCAGAGGCCTCTAACTAGCAAGCACAAACTTCTAACTAAGTCTCACTATAGTCCTGACATAATGGATTTCCTATCAAGCTGGGACAGGTGCTCTAACACGTCTATTAGCCACCTAAGGCATAGGGACGCTAAAACATAGACTCCGGGCTTATAACTTGGATGTTCTAATTCATTTAATGGACATTCTATAATTATTATTGTTGTTCCGATAGTTCGCATTTGCAAATGGACCTGCATGGGCCACCACTAAAACCTGTCACGCCCCGCTTCCCAAAAATGTGGAGGCGAGACGTGAGAAGGTCCGCTCAGACTTGAAGCTGTGAAACTCCAAGTCTGATAAGCGTATAAATTATCATATGGCAGGTCCTTGCAATGCAAACGAAACAAAAATAATAATAAAGGAAAGAGACAAAAGAGAAATCTCTGAATATCCATTGAATGAATTACAATATCACCGAAAAGCCACCAGGCTAAAGGAAAAAGTGTCTAAGGCCCAACATGGCCAACAAGGTATAACATACATACAAAGGTGCCACGCACCAACAACTAACAGCAAACCTAAACAAAGAAGTGAACACGAGCGGTCTTCAAGACGGGCCCCTGGTGTCCACTCACCACCACAGCAAACATCAGCATCAGCAACACCATATCCCCTGCAACAAGCTCTGGCTCTGGGTCTAACATGTGACACCCAAAGAGAGAGGGGCACATGTCAGCAAGTCTGGAAAGACTTGCGCAAGGAAACTGAAAGTAAAGCAACTAGCAACCTAGCAGTTATAATAAGATGCAATGACATGGCATTTAAGTATGATGCGACAGTTTTAAAGGTAGGGAAGCCAATCACTCACGATGTAGCAAAAGCTACCAATCACTATTCACGAATCACGATTATCACTGTTATCACTGTTATCACTGTTTGTCACGTACAAGTAAACACGTCAAGTCAAGTACAAGTGGTAAGTGTGACAAGTATTGTCAAGTAACAAGTACAAGGGATCACCCACACATGGATGCCCTATTGCCCGCAGGCTGTATTCAAGTATCAAGTACAAGGGATCACTCAACGAGTGCCCTTTGCCCGCAGGCTGTGTTCAAGTGTCAAGTACAAGGGATCACTCAACGAGTGCCCTTTGCCCGCAGGCTGTGTTCAAGTATCAAGTACAAGGGATCACTCAACGAGTGCCCTTTGCCCGCAGGCTGTGTTCAAGTGTCAAGTACAAGGGATCACTCAACGAGTGCCCTTTGCCCGCAGGCTGTGTTCAACTCGTCTTCTGGAACACGAGCCAGAAAGTGGATTTAACAAGTATGGCGTAGGGGTGCACCTAGCCGGAACAAGTAACACTAGTATGTAGCAAAGCTACGCAATCACGATGAGTATTCAAGCATGCAATGACATGAACAGATATTTCGAGTACAGTTAATTGAATTAAACGTGACAGGCAAAATGCAATGACATGAACAGATATTCGCGTACCATTTATTTAAATGAAACATGGCAGGCAAAATGCAATAGCAGTTAAGGATGCATGGATGACATGAACATTTAATACGCGTGCCGTTTAATTGGAAAGTAAACGTGACATACAAGCATGATGAAAGTGACGGACCAAGCTTCGTTGTCAAGCTAGGTCAATGGCGTCTAAACGGCTATCCTTTCACCGTCTAGTCTCTTTTACGCTAAAGCAAGGTAAATGGCCTAAGACATGGCCCAAATCAAGAGATGCAAGTTTCACTTGCCTAGCACCGAGGAAGACGACCACGAAGGTTCGTCTCACGAACGCTAATCTACGGGGAAGGGAATCGCTGTCATGGAGAAACAATCATCAAACAACATCCATTATTATTAGGGTTTCACAAATCATAATGGGGTTAAGAGAATATTAAAGGAAGAACACTACCCGAATGGAAGCGGAAGATCAATGCCGAGCAACCACGGCAACGGATGAACGATCCGGGAGAACTACCACTCAGATCTGGAAATGAGGGAAAACCTGGAGAAATGGGTTTGGATGAGGCTTTTGGGGATTTGATGAGGGTTTGAGGTTGAGGAGAGGTAGGATATGTGAAATGAGGGTTTGGATGATGATGGATGAGCTTGGGATGAAGGAGGAAGGGTTTGGGGATGAAGGAGGATGATTTGGGGAAGGAGGAGGTTCAGGAGAAGAGAGGGAAGAGAAGGAAACGATTGGGGGTTTATATAGAAAATCGTGTGGCGGCTAGGGAAAACTAGGGTTTCCTGGGCTGATTAGTCGGTCAAAGAAGGACTGGTGACCGACTAGTTGAGGATCTAGTCGGTCGGTCGTCCAACATGGACCGACTAAGAGTAAACAGTAGCTCGCTCAGGAAAACTGGACTATGAGTTAGTCGGTCTGTGAAGGCTTGTCAACCGACTAGTTTGAGAACTAGTCGGTCGGTGAGTGTTCATTGACCGACTAAAGGCTGAATTCTGAGAGAGATCATGGAAACGAGAGTTAGTCGGTCTGAGAAGGATTCCTGCCCGACTAGTTGAGCATCTAGTCGGTCGACAGATGTTCTTAGACCGACTAAAGATAAACAGTAACTCCTGAATTATAATCAAAGCCCACTAGTCGGTCCATTAAGGATTTTCGACCGACTAGATTGAGATCTAGTCGGTTGGTTCTCCTTCTTGAACCAACTAACGTGCACGAAAAGAGCCGATTCGAAGCGCGAAGCTTCGGGAAGATTTCTATGGCTTCTAGGATCGATTTATACTCTAAGATATGATCGATATGAAGCTCGTCACGAGTGACTTACTCCGAGTTCAATGATTCTAAGGAAGAAGCTAGAAGATCACATCAAAAGGAATGAAAACGAAAGCTAGGAAATCTCAACGAGAAGAATGAAAGCGAGAACTATGGAAATGGAACCACACAAGGAGAGAACCCACCATCACAAGCAAAACACACTGATAATCCAATCATACAAAAACCAGTCGTTACAGAGACATGTAAATATGCTCTTCTAAATCACCATTTAGAAATGCAGTTTTTACATCCATCTGCCAGATTTCATAGTTGTGATAGGCAGCAATAGCGAGTACAATCCGGATGGATTTGTGCATGGCTACGGGTGAGAAAGTTTCGTCATAATCTACACCCAGAATTTGACGATAACCTTTCGCAACAAGTCTAGCCTTGTACGTTTCTATTTTTCCATCTGCACCGATCTTCCTTTTGAAGATCCATTTGCAGCCAATAGGAACACTTCCCTTGGGCACATTCTCTAAAGTCCAAACTTTATTAATGTGCATGGAATCCATCTCAGATTTCATTGCATCCAGCCATTTCTTAGAGTCTCTACTCTGAATTACTTCTTGGAAGCTAATAGGATCATCTTCAACTAAGATGCTATCCTCAACTCCTCCATCCACGAGAAATACGTAGTATCTTTCTGGAGCTCGAGGAATCCTATTTGACTTCCTAATAATTGCTTCAGGAGCATTAGGCTCTGCCTCTCCCACTGGTTCCGCGATCTGTTCATGTGTTGATTCAGTCTCTAGACTTTCGTCCAGTTCTATTACCTCGCCATTAGACTCCTTCACAAGGAATTCCTTTTCAAGAAAGGTGGCGTGTTTGGACACAACAATCTTTTGTTGTTCCTAGTGATAGAAAATATGTCCCGTCGAGTGACTAGGATACCCAATGAATCTACACATAACAGACCTATCCTCCAGTTTATCTGGATTAAGTTTCTTGACATATGCAGGACAACCCCATACCTTAATATGCTTAAGGTTTGGTTTCTTCCCGTTCCATATCTCATATGGTGTCATTGGCACGGATCTAGATGGAACTCTATTAAGGATATGGGTAGCAGTTTCTAGGGCATAGCCCCAAAGGGAGATAGGTAACTCAGAGTCACTCATCATTGATCGAACCATGTCCAACAAGGTACGATTCCTTCTCTCTGACACACCATTATGTTGAGGTGTGTAAGGAGGAGTGATCTGAGAGAGAATCCCATTCTCTTTTAAATGCGCAAGGAATTCATGGCTCAAGTATTCTCCTCCTCGATCAGATCGAAGAATTTTAATACTTTTGCCCGTCTGTTTTTCAACTTCATTACGATACTCTTTGAATCGCTCAAATGTATCAGACTTGTGTTTCATCAAGAACATATGTCCGAACCTAGAGTGATCATCAGTAAATGTAACAAAGTATGAATAACCTCCTTTCGCTAAAGTAGACATTGGTCCACATACATCAGAATGTACTAGACCCAAGAGTTCACTAACTCTTTCCCCTTTACCAGTAAAGGGAGTTTTAGCCATTTTACCTTTGAGACAAGACTCGCAAGTGTCATACGACTCATAATTCGAGAGGTCAAGAGACCCCTCTTTATGCAACTTGCTAAGTCTTTTCTCTCCGATATGGCATAGTCTACAGTGCCAAAGGAAAGTTTCATTAAAACTAGATTCCTTACGTTTTCGTGTGTTAACACTTAACACAACGTCATTAGACAGAGTGTATACACCATTATTCATTGTTCCAAATCCCAGCAATTTATCATTAAAGAAAATGTTCATAACAGATTCATTAATGGTAAATTTATATCCGTCTTTGGCCAAAGCCGAAATGGAAATAACGTTGCATAGAAAATTTGGTATATAATAACATTGTTTCAAAAACAATGTGGCACCGTTTGCCAAGGTGTGCTTTAGGTCTCCTACGGCTTTAGCAGCTACATTAGCTCCATTACCAACTTGAAGAACTATTTCGTCCTTTCTTAAGTTTCTAAATTTGCTCATACCTTGTAACGAATTACAAATGTGAGTACCCGCACCAGTATCCAATACCCATGCGTTAGAAGTTACAGAAATGACTATACTCTGTATAACTAATACCTTAGAAGTCGAGACATCAATATGTCCTTTCTTCTCTCCGTTAAGCCCAAAGTTTTCTAAGCAATCAATATTTAAACCAGTCAATTTATTATGCAGGATAAGATTCATATTCGATTTCATGCTGCAAAAGACATAGAATTAATTTAGTGTAATTCATGATAAAATAATACAGTTAATATGGTTTTTAATTAAGTATGGTCTCCCACTATTTTACGATCATTCTCTAAAATGAACGAATTTTAATATCTTAAAATATAGTGAAAGAGGGATCCAATCATCATGAACCTCACAACCTTGAGGAGACTCAACAAGTTGATTGGTTCCATGATTGGTAGACTAACTCTTAGTCAATCACATCACATGCGACTCCTTAT
Organism: Scilla litardierei; assembly: GCA_030789695.1. NCBI lineage: Eukaryota > Viridiplantae > Streptophyta > Magnoliopsida > Asparagales > Asparagaceae > Scilla > Scilla litardierei. Next base: position 808,871,776 of record CM061142.1, on the reverse strand, counting down.
CGATTCTTACCCACAGTCACTTATGATCTTGAGGAGACTCAACTAATCATAATGACTGGTCTAGTCAGACCCTTGATTTCGTGTTCAGATTTGACTTAGATCGATGCTCGAGGAGACCCGACGTATCGATTTGGGTCAAGTCCAGACTACATCACATGTATGTTGGAGTTTGTTCCTTAAAGAAAAACATGTCATAGCTTGAGGAGACTCAACAACTATAAATGTCTTCTTTGAGTTACAAAGCTCCAAAATCAAGGAGGGATACGAATTAATCTTTAATAAGATTTATAACGCATTGACTAGATATAACCAAAGCTAACACATTTTATTATTAGCAACTTTGCGGTACAAGCGGGCATGACCAGTGTTAGGGCCGGGCAGGATCACTTGCGCCCAGCAAAGCTGAGTCGATCCACAACACCTTCCCTAACTACCTACCCATACCATTCTCCATTGAAAGTGCTAATGATAAAAGGTGTTATATTGATTTAATCTGGTTGTTATGATTTATTTAACTAGTTAATCCTATCAATTAGTCATAACCTATAATTCAAAATTATTAGGATGTGTTTCATAACTTTTATTAGAAACCTATCAACTATAGGATTTTAATAAATCACATCAGAATTGTTTCAACAAACAAGGGACAATCCTAATCATTCATTAGGATGTGTTATTTAAAATATTGTGAACAACATTTTAAAACATAGCCAAAGCTAGTCATTTAAATTTAATCAGATTAAAGATTTAAATGAATTTTAATGGCTAACCCTACAAGTCTTTCTTTTAGCAATTATCAAATAAAAGCAAAAGAAACATAAAGTCATTAATTATCACATAATTAAAAGGATCTAATCTTGGTTTTCAAAAAAATTTTCGAAAAATTTAAAAACCAACATATAGTTAGTTCAAGACTAACTACAAGTTTTAATTACATGCATTTCATAAAAGCAGTATATAGATAGTCTATGTAGCCTGTCTCTGATACCAATGATGGGTTTTGTCTGATCCAAGGGCTCTCTTTCGACTAGTGCATTGTCCGTCCTTCGCCCTACTTGAGAGCGAAGGCCGGACAACCTTGCACAAAAATTAACACAGCGGAAGCGGAAAAAATAAAGAGGAAAAATTTAGATAAACATTTTATATAAACTAGCCCTATCGGCATAAAACCCAAGCCAAGAAAATGCTACTATCCCGGGGTTGGGTCCAGACCAACCCCTAAGGATACTACTATCTAATTAACTATTTTAGCTACTGCAATTAAATTAATGCACATTAATTAAAAACTAAGGTTGAGAAAACTCAACATACCCGTAACTCTTGCCTTGCAGCAAAAGTGTTACCGAAGGCAATCAATTGCCCTTCCCGCATAAGCCGCTCCGATCCCAACAACTGCTTGCGCCGATCCCAGCAACTTCTGGTCGCCGAGCCAACCACTTGCTCCAGAAAGTTTCACGCGAGTGAAACCTCCGCCTAGATTTCGGATCTGAATCCGAACTCCTTTGCGGCTTTGCTAGAGCCCTCAGGAGTAAGGCAGAAATTTATAGGGAGTGGAGAAATATTAATTTAAGCCTAGATCTGAGCGTGCTCCAACATTTTTGAGAGCCGCTCAGATCTAGAGCTTGGGACAAGTATTGAGGAAGGGGGAAGACCCCTATTTATATAGGCGACGGACTCTCCCCTTTTCTCAAAATCTGATATGGGACTAAAATTAGAGTTTAATTAAATCAAGTTAGTTTGCACTTCACAAAGTGCAAACTTCCGTGAATTTTAACTCACTCCCCGTTGAGCTTCATGATTGATACAACCTATCAATACGAAGAGCGTTCAACGGTGATCGCATAGAAAAAAAACCGTTCGTCAATCGGAGTTCGTTTGACCCTCCAATTGAGTGTCCAAAGATCAGCCCAAAGCCATACATTTCAGAAATCTGCAGCCACCAAAATTTACTAGGGTTCTGAACCCACGTGGGCCCCACAATGGGGCCCACAAATTCTGACGCGCGCGCAGAAACCGCCTGGGCAGAGCCCAGGCCCGCGCCTGGGCTTGCCCAGTGCCTGGGCTTGTCCAGGCCTTAGGCAAATAATCACTTTATTTGGGCTTATGCGTGTATCTTGGACATCTGGCATCCGATTTGGACTTCGTTCGAATCTGGGTCTAGACCGAGACATTCCCGTCTTACCCGTGAACTTTTCCTTGCGTTTATATAATTAAATATTGTCTTAAACTATTTAAAACACATTTAATCTCTTTTGCATCATATGTAATTTAGTCCCTATCTTGGCTTAAATTATCATTTGCATCAAATACAAATGATCTGAGGGCATATTTCCCTACAGGAAGCACTTGCAGGATCTGCTCCTCGTACCTTTGGAATCCCTCTAGGAAAGAATTCACGATCCATGGAGCCATGATCTCCTTGTAACCTTCATGACATCGGTGACGAGTCACTGGGGATCAGTCAGTTTCAGGAAGGCAATCTAGGACCGAAGCTTGGACCTCTCGTTCCTCCACCTCTCTTGACTGAGAGCTAACACCTACTCGGCCTCCTTCTTTAAAGAGGATAGGATTTGGACGTTCTCTTCAGCTACTGACCGAGATACATCGGTGACCGACAACGCCCCCCTTAATCTCCCGACCTCCAACGAAATCTCGGTAGCCTTGACAAATGCAGACCGCAAATCCTAGTGAGCCTCCTCAACAGCTTTTTCGACCGCCTCTGCCCTCCGATGCTCTCGTTCAAGGGCTGTCTCGGCGTCGGCCATTCCCACTGAATGTCGCTGCATCTCAACGACCATATGATGTTTGGAACCATAGGGAAACAGACGAGAGGGGAGAACCAACCTGCTGGCTTTTCCATACCAAGCAATCTGCCAGGCTCACGAGACAAGCCCTGTCCAAGAGGAAACGATCCCTTTGGATGACAGAATTCTCCACCAAACGGACCGACACTCCGCAATCAGCGAAGACAGACTCGCCGGATGGCGCCTCAAGGGCAAGACCAACTAAGACGGGCCCAAACACCTGTAGCATATGAGCCAGATTGGAGGGGGTTTGCTCTACCTCGCAGAGCCAGGATGCCTCTCCAAGTGCTGTAGTACTCCCCCCAAAGTCAGCCGACGAGGCCCGAGCCGCTGGATCGGCTTCATCTTCCTTCACCCTCTTCTCTCGGGTCTTCGAACCCATGGAGGAGTGCTCTTTCCTCTTCCTTGAACCATTTACCACTTCAGGATGGTCCTCCTTGGAGACAACGGGGTCTCCCCCGTTGGAGCCCGTGTTGTCAGAGACAGTAATCGGGTCCTCCGTGACCGAGAGAGAACTCTCAATGACCGAGGCCGAAGCCAGGGGAACGAAGTCCAATCTCAAAGTCTCAACCGGTGGGTTGTTTGCTCGCATTGCCTCATCTACCAAGCAGCGAGACGTTTGACCTGAGGTGTTGCCTTGGACACCTGAAAACCACGGTGAATGAGTTGGTGCATGTCGAAAGGCTGGTTAAACTCCTGACCTGCCATTCCTGGAAAAAAAGAGGAAAATCAGGGTAGCCGGGGGGGGGGGGGGGAGAACGAAATCTAAAGATTGCCTTTTATCATGATACCATTGGGTGCTCTTGATGAGGATATCATCCAACAAGGCCCGGATCCGCCTCTCCTCTTTGAGTAGGGCCAAGAGAAAGTCGACGACCCTGGAATCAATCTCAGAGAGAGTTAACTACAAATCCACGGTGCCTAAGCTAACCAGGCAGGTTAGAATTCTGGCATTAGGGAAGGTGACGAACACGTCGTCATATTCTATCGGGGAAGGTGACGAACACGTTCTTTTGGAAAATGATCTAGACTATCAATATGCACAGTCCATGCAAAAGATCAATCACAAGATATTACGCTTAAATTTAATTTGAATAAATAACATGCAAGCATCGTTTTGCGCAAGCAAAAGTATAACACGTCGTTATATTCTAGTTCTCTTGTTTCCAAGGAATTGGCATCTCAAAACAATCGTTCAAATCATGGGTATTGCAGTTGCTTAGTTTATTCACCATTTCTTTTCTTTTATTAGTTCTGCTAATGCGCATAAAGCAACATTTGTGGAAAAATGTATAACTTAGATCGCTCCATCAAATGAGTGAGGTTCCGGTCAATGGCTCCCTGATCAGACGATAATAGGGCATTAGGCCAAAAAGAACCCCTCGGACTGTACTACTCGAGCCAACCAAGTTATTTATTTTCGTGACACACCTATTCATTTCATTTTTTCTTTTTCTTTTGCTGTTTCTTCATCTTTTTCTCTTTTTTTGTAAGCAACTCAACACGCATAAATATGAACATAAACATTAGTAACAATGGCCAAATTCCTCGTCAACATGAAGACTATTCTAATAAATCGTGTATACTTAAGTTTTTTCATCACATTAGCATGCATGAAATAAATTTAAACTATTTCGAGATATTAATCATGGTAATTGAAAGTTTCATGAATATCATATTAACAGTAACTCCATGAAGAGAAAAATAATTAACTCGAGCCATAAACAATTTTTAGAGCTCAATTAATGCATAATCATCCGCATTTGGAGTGTGAATGAATTTTAAATGATGAGATTGGTGATATAATCTTTTCTTTGCTCTGTTTTTTTAAAAAAATCATAAGGTCTCATACACACCCCCCCAACTAAAGATGGACATTGTCCTCAATGTCGAAAAGGGTACGAGTTTATTCAAAGCAAGCATCCCTAGAAAGCATATGAAATCTACACTAATGGAAAGAACACACCGTGGTCAAATGGCGGATCCCGAATCTTTATTTGTGGAGGAAGTTGTTCAATTTGCTCCTTGCGCTCCTCGGCGAGTAATTTTCCTCCAATGACTAAACTGGATCCCAGCAACGTAACTCCCAGCGTCTCTATAAGATGTTCTCTGGTATCCTGTAAGAGATGAGTCACGTCAATCCATTTTAGTCTAAGATTCTTCTTAATAAAAATATTCCAAATGTAGTCATCAAAATAGTTGAAATAAATTAAAGCAAGTTGACGACTACTCCCTGAAAGATATGCACTACTCTCGGTATGATGCTCGATCAATGGGGAGAGGGGTAAATGATTTTGGGATAAAACTGGAGGAGGGCATGGTTCTGACTCCATGGAGATAATCTCAAAACCCTTGTCCCTAGCTGTCTCCTCCTCTCGTTCATCCAAAATTGCTAGCTCGTCCTCTCTTTTGCACACACTTTCTGCCATGTAGATATTTTTATTCGTGTCCTTAACGTGACATGGCTTGCTTGATTTTCCTGCAATAGAAGATAAACTCGTATTAGATTCTTGAAGTTGAATTTCAAAAGAATTATTTTCTTCTAAGCAAGTGGCAATCAGAGTAAGATTTTTAAAGGATTTCTGAATCTGCCGACTCCGAGCAAGGAAATTCTCTTGGAATTGATGGGATGTAGCCTCCTGTGTATGAATAATCAAGTAAACTTCCTCTTTCAAGGATTGCAAAGGTACGTCTACGCTTTTCTCCCCTTGATCGAGGCACGAAGGCTCTGTTGAATCGCACTCTGAAGTCTCTTCCATGGTTTCTTCATTTCTTGCAGAGACTCCATGTATTCCCACGCCTCTGTCGGCGTCATGACTCCCAAAAATTCCTGCAGCTCTGGTCGTAGTCCATCTAGGAAGGACTCCATAAGCTCTTCCTCTGTATACCCATGCTGCGGATAGCTCAATATTATGTCTGTGAACCTCCTCCAGGCCTGAAAGAAAGTTTCACAGTCAGTTTGATTAAAATTAACAATCTTAAGCTTCTCCATCCTATGTTTGTGTGCATTAGCGTACTCTGCATCATGCCAATTGTTTGTACAATAGAAATTCATATACTCCATGTTTAAAAAAAATAAAAATAATAAAAGAAAGTTTATGTACAATAAAATTAAACAAAAATTTATATACAGTAAAGTGGAAAGATCTCACCGAAGGTCCTCTGAATGAAATAAACCGTGGTAACAAACCATTCCTCCCCGGCAACGGCGCCAAAAATTTGGTCGGCCCAAAATAGTGCTTCTCTCAAGCGCAAGAGTCCGTACAAGTAATATAATCTGGGAGTCCAGATGTCGAATCCTCATAAGAAAATCTGTTGCAACCACAGCTTAAATCAAATAGAAATCCAACGAAGAGAAACTAACCACTTCAATAATGATGGTGATGTGAATGGAGTTGATCGTGGTGAACAATGCGAACAAAGGAAAGTCGTGTATGAAAATATCGATGAAAAGTATGCACATGGTATGGGTTCATTAGGGTCCATGAGTCGTATTAATTTGGTTGACGAATATAACACAATGAATTCTCTTTTTGAGAGCAATTCACCGGAAAATACCCAATATAACTCAATGAATTCTCCTTTTGGGAGCAATTCATCGGAAAATACCCTTTTGGGGGTTCAAGCACAAAATTCAATAAGATCGTTGCTAAAGTTTTAGTCTTTTAAATACGATATGAAAGTCCCTTTTGGGGAAATCAGAACTCACCCTTGTGTGGTGATCATCTACTCTAACACGTTCTTTTGAAAAATGAAGAGAAGATGTAATAACAAAGACTATAACTTTATCAACGCTAACAATTTAGCACAACGAATATTCAACCAAACGAACACAAATCATATCCCCTAACTATACCATACCATGCACAATAAGAATTTAGCTACTCATGGTGCAAGAAAAATCAAGTTTCATAGCAAAATACATCATTCTAATAGCAAAATACAATAGAAAAGCACCAAATACGGAGTATAAGTTTAAGAATTTATCACCAAATCTCCAAGATAGACACCAAACTCTCCGAAAATAATAAGAATAGCCTCTGGAATTTTACAGAATTTTTCAGATGAGAAATACGGCTCCTAGAGCCCCCAATACGCCCAGATTACGCCAAGAATCCTAGAAATACCTTATATAATTAGATTGCGGGTTTTAAGTTGGTATCGGGTCGAAACCCGCATCCATTATCGCCCAAACCCGCACCCTACAGCCGCTCGCAATCGCAGCCGTTCATCGCAAGCGGGATTGGATATGGAGACGCCACGTGCGCTTTAAAAAGCGTGCAATGCCCGCTTCGTTCCTTCGATCCGCGCCCGCTTCGTTGGTAGCCGTTGGATGCGACGGCAACTCAACGGATGTGCGCCACGTGTCCCTAGCACTCGCTGAATACGACTCAGATGCGGGCATGTTCGAAGCCGTTGGATCGTCGATCAGCGGCCATGATTTTGTCGTGTTTTCCTCTTGGTAGCGTCGTCGGATCGTAGATCAACGGGCTAGATGATGCCACGTCGCATGGAATTTGAAATCGAGAGCAGCTCTTTCGGACCGTTGGATCGAGATCCAATGGCAATTATATTGCCACGTCGCCCGCATTTGCTGAAGCCGTAGGATGAGGCGCGGATGGTTGAGATGCTGCCGCGTGGCCGCCAAGATTCGTGCTGCCGTATTTTCGTATTTACTTGTGTATTTCCCCATTTAATTGGTATTCTGCATTCAAAAATTCATAGTAATTAGCACAGACCTCAGAAAAATACAAATAAATAGTCGTTGGAATCGTAAGATCGAGACCAAGCTATTAAAAATATAAAAAGTGCAGAATTACTCTGTTAATTACTGTTTTGTGCTCAAATAGAGTGGTTTCTCTAATAAATGATTATGTACAAAATACGAATGTATTAGATAACAATATAGCATCACATGAGCACAAAATAGGGCTAAATGGGGGGTTAAATATGTAATATTGAACCCGAATCACACCCCCAACTAGCGATTTGCTAGTCTCTAGCAAAAAGAGCGATTAATACAGATGATTAATAAAACAATAAATTCTATCAATCGCTTATGGCATGGCTTAATAATACGCTTTCCAACATGATCTAGACTATCAATATACATAATCCATGCACCAGATCAGTCACATGATATTTTCTCTAATTTAATTTGAATAAATAGCATGCAAGCATCGTTTTGCGCAAGCGAAAGTATAACATGTCGTTATATTCTAGTTTTCTTGTTTCTATGGAATTGGCATCTCACAAAGATCGTTCAAGTCATGGGCATTGAGGTTGCTTAGTTTATTCGCCACTTCTTTTCTTTTATTGGTTCTGCATAACGCGCATCAAGCAACATTCGTAGAAAAATGTATAACTTGGATCACTCCATCAAATGAGTGAGTTTCCAGTCAATGGCTCCCAAATCAGACGATAATAGGGCATTAGGCCAAAAAGGACCCCTTGGACTGTACTACTCGAGCCAACCAAGTTATTTATTAGTGACATACTTATTCATTCATTTTTCTTCATTCATTTTTCATTCATTTTTTTCTTCTTTTCTGTTTTTTTGTAAGCAACTCAACACCCATTCTTCGAACGAAACATTAATAACAAAGGCCAAATTCCTCTTCAACTTGAAGACTTTTCTAATAAATCGTGTATACTTAAACTGTTTCATCACATCAGCATGCATGAAATAAATTCAAACTATTTCGAGATATTAATCAAGGCAATCGAAAGTTTTCATGAATAGCATATTAACTAGTAATTCCATGAAGGAAAAATAATTAACTCAGGCCAAAAACAAATTTTAGAACTCAATTAATGCGTAATCATCCGTATTTGTGGCATTGAAGGAGTTTTAAATGATGAGACATGGTGATTTATTCTTCTAAAAAAAATCCTAAGGTCTCATATACACCCCCCAACTAAAGATGGACATTGTCCTCAATGTCGAAAGGGGTACGAGTTTATTCAAAGCAACCAACCTAGAAAGCATATACAAACTACACTAATAGAAAGAACACACCGTGGTCAAATGGCGGATCCCGAATCTTTAATTGTGGAGGAAGTTGTTCAATTTGCTCCTTGCGCTCCTCGGCGAGTAATTTTCCTCCAATGACTAAACTGGATCCCAGCAACGTAACTCCCAGCGTCTCTATAAGATGTTCTCTGGTATCCTGTAAGAGATGAGTCACGTCAATCCATTTTAGTCTAAGATTCTTCTTAATAAAAATATTCCAAATGTAGTCATCAAAATAGTTGAAATAAATTAAAGCAAGTTGACGACTACTCCCTGAAAGATATGCACTACTCTCGGTATGATGCTCGATCAATGGGGAGAGGGGTAAATGATTTTGGGATAAAACTGGAGGAGGGCATGGTTCTGACTCCATGGTGATAATCTCAAAACCCTTGTCCCTAGCTGTCTCCTCCTCTCGTTCATCCAAAATTGCTAGCTCGTTCTCTCTTTTGCACACACTTTCTGCCATGTAGATATTTTTATTCGTGTCCTCAACGTGACATGGCTTGCTTGAATTTCCTGCAATAGAAGATAAAGTCGTATTAGATTCTTGAAGTTGAATTTCTAAAGAATTATTTTCTTCTAAGCAAGTGGCAATCAGAGTAAGATTTTCAAAGGATTTCTGAATCTGCCGACTCCGAGCAAGGAAATTCTCTTGGAATTGATGGGATGTAGCCTCCTGTGTATGAATAATCAAGTAAACTTCCTCTTTCAAGGATTGCAAAGGTACGTCTATGCTTTGCTCCCCTTGGTCGAGGCACGAAGGCTCCGTTGAATCGCACTCTGAAGTCTCTTCCATGGTTTCTTCATTTTCTTGCAGAGACTCCATGTATTCCCAAGCCTCTGTCGGCGTCATGACTCCCAAAAATTCCTGTAGCTCTGGTCGTAGTCCATCTAGGAAGGACTCCATAAGCTCTTCCTCCGTGTACCCATGCTACGGATAGCTCGATATTATGTCTGTGAACCTCCTCCAGGCCTGAAAGAAAGTTTCACAGTCAGTTTGATTAAAATTAACGATCTTAAGCTTCTCCATCCTATGTTTGTGTGCATTAGCGTACTCTGCATCATGCCAATTTTTTGTGCAATAGAAATTTATATACTCCATGTTTAAAAAATAAAAAAAATAAAAGAAAGTTTATGTACAATAAAATTAAATAAAAATTTATATACAGTAAAGTGGAAAGATCTCACCGAAGGTCCTCTGAATGAAATAAACTGTGGTAACAAACCATTCCTCCCCGGCAACGGCGCCAAAAACTTGGTAGGCCTAAAATAGTGCTTCTCTCAAGCGCAAGAGTCCGTACAAGTAATAAAATCTGGGAGTCCAGATGCCGAATCCTCATGAGAAAATCTGTTGCAAACACATCTTAAATCAAATAGAAATCCAACGAAGAGAAACTAACCACTTCAATAATGATGGTGATGTGAATGGAGTTGATCGTGGTGAACAATGCGAACAAAGAAAAGTCGTGTATGAAAATATCGATGACAAGTATGCACATGGTATGGGTTCATTAGGGTCCATGAGTCGTATTAATTTGGTTGACGAATATAACACAATGAATTCTCTTTTTGAGAGCAATTCACCGGAAAATACCCAATATAACTCAATGAATTCTCCTTTTGGGAGCAATTCATCGGAAAATACCCTTTTGGGGGTTCAAGCACAAAATTCAATAAGATCATTGCTAAAGTTTTAGTCTTTTAAATACGATATGAAAGTCCCTTTTGGGCAAATCAAAACTCACCCTTGTGTGGTGATCATCTACTCTAACACGTTCTTTTGGAAAATGAAGAGAAGATGTAATAACAAAGACTATAACTTTATCAACGTTAACAATTTAGCACAACGAATATTCAACCAAACGAACACAAATCATAACCCGTAACTACACCATACCATGCACAATAAGAATTTAGATACTCATGGTGCAAGAAAAATCAAGTTTCATAGCAAAATACATCATTCTAATATCAAAACACAATAGAAAAGCACCAAATACGGGGTATAAGTTTAAGAATTTATCACCAAATCTCCAAGATAGACACCAAAACTCTCTGAAAATAATAAGAATAGCCTCTGGAATTTTACAGAATTTTTCAGATGAGAAATACGGCTCCTAGAGCCCCCAATACGCCCAGATTACGCCAAGAATCCTAGAAATACCTTTTATAATTAGATTGTGGGTTTTAAGTTGCTATCGGGTCGAAACCCGCATCCATTATCGCCCAAACCTGCACCCTACAGCCGCTCGCAATCGCAGCCGTTCATCGCAAGCAGGATTGGATATGGAGACGCCACGTGCGCTTTAAAAAGCATGCAATGCCCGCTTCGTTCCTTCGATCCGCGCCCACTTCGTTGGTAGCCGTTGGATGCGGCGGCAACTCAACGGATGCGCGCCACGTGTCCCCAGCACTCGCCGAATACGACTCAGATGCGGGCGTGTTCGTAGCCGTTGGATCTTCGATATGCGGCCACGCTTTTGCCGCGTCTTCCTCTTGGTAGCGCCGTCGGATCGTAGATCAACGGGCCAGATGATGCCACGTCGCATGGAATTTGAAATCGAGAGCAGCTCTTTCAGACCGTTGGATCGAGATCCAACGGCAATTATATTGCCACGTCGCACGCATTTGCTGAAGCCGTAGGTTGAGGCGCGGATGGTTGAGATGCTGCAGCGTGGCCACCAAGATTCGTGCTGCCGTATTTTCGTATTTACTTGCGTATTTCCCCATTTAATTGGTATTCTGCATTCAAAAATTCATAGTAATTAGCACAGACCTCAGAAAAATACAAATAAAAAGTCGTTGGAATCGTGAGATCGAGACCAAGCTATTAAAAATATAAAAAGTGCAGAATTACTCTGTTAATTACTGTTTTATGCTCAAATAGAGTGTTTTCTCTAATAAATGATTATGTACAAAATACGAATGTATTAGAGAACAATATAGCATCACATGAGCACAAAATAGCGCTAAATGGGGGGTTAAATATGTAATATTGAACCCGAATCAGTGACGATGTCACATCTAGGAATGAAAACTTGTAGCCAACTCTCATTGATGCTACTCATCTAACATATCTTTATACTCAGCCCCACTCTGGTGATAGGCTTAACATTCAGATACGTGCATTACGCTTAACACGATTTTTGTATCACAGCCCACATCCATTCTCATGGACTAAGGTTGGGATACTACACTATTTTTGGTTCTAGTAGTCGGGCTACTCTCGTAGTCACCGACTAGCGAATTAGGGGTTAGTAATGACCCCTAGTGCACGTATCACCCTCGTGATCACGAATCCTAGAAATTGAATAATAAATCCTAATCAGATTCGTGTAGATTTTCTCTATATCTGGAGTCGTTCTCATGTTTCTCCAATTCTAGAGCTAATCCCCTAAAATCCGGGTTCAAACGGCCAAAGTGTAACCCTATGTTCATTCAATTGAGGTTAACCTAGTATTCAATCCCTAAGATCCCAGGGTTCTTCCCTAACCGTTAGAAACGCACTACTCAGACACGGCAATAAATAAAATAATCAAAACAATGGAGAAATTCGTCGCAGACATAACAAACATAATAAAATTTATATCAAAAGACAGAGAACGAAGCAAATAGTATATATATATATATATATATATAACATTTGACAACTGTTTTTGAATTCTAGGGCTGACTAGGACAAGATAAAGAGTGGCTGGAATTTGATCTTAGAAAATGAACGTTGAGATGAGTTTTTGAATCCATTTGTTGAAATTTGGTCCAACTTTTAAATGAAGTGAGTTTTGAAACCATGAATGTAAGCTTTGAACTTTGGTCCAGCTTTGAAATTTGATCCAACTTTGAAAGCAGCCAGTGAACATGTTTCGCGCCAAAGGCGCTCGCACCGAAGACGTCCGCAAAATTTTTTACGTCGATTTGTTGTTCTGCGCTAAAGGCACCAGTACCAAATTTGTTATTCTATGCGAATTTGTTGTTCCACGCCGAATTTGTTGTTTCGTGTCGAAGGCGTCTGCGCCGAATTTGTTGTTCCACGCCAAAACCGCCTCACGTCGAAGGTGCCCGTTCCGCTAAATATTTTTATGCTAATTTGTTTCTCTTTTAAATTTTAATAATTTTTGGAGAACAAAGATTTTGCATGGAAAAATCTTAAATGAACCATGCTCGCGGGCACGATTTTTTACGCTAATTTGTTATTTCGCATCGAAGGCACCCACGCCGAATTTGTTGTTCTATGCTAATTTGTTGTTCCGCGTCGAATTTGTTGTTCTGCGTCAAAGGCGCGTGCCCAATTTGTTGTTCTGTGTCGAACGCGCATGCGCCGAATTTGTTTTTCCGTACCGAAGGCACCCACGCCGCTAAATAGTTTTACGCTAATTTGTTGTTCTTTTAAATTTTAATATTTTTTTAGGAACAAAGATTTTGCGGGGGAAAATCTTAAATGAACCTGTAATGCCCTGTGGTAGCTACTGCACACGTACTAGAGGGGGGGTGAATAGTGTTGGATCTGGATCCTAGCCTAGAGGGGGGTGAATAGGCTGATAAAAAATTCTCGTGCAATCCACGAGAAATCACACGCAGTTATAACAGTAGTAGAGTAAATAAAATGCAGACACAGAGTACACAGTAGATTTACCCTGGTTCGGTCGACCCGTCGACCTACGTCCAGCCCCCAAAGCAAATACTAGTATTGAATAGTGCAATAGGTACAAAGTCACAAGTTAGAGCACGCTCAGAGCACCCTCTACGTCTCTACACTCGCCAGACTCTCAGTACCCCACACACACAGTGTTTCCTCTCACTATCAATCCTAGCAAAGCTTTCTACCAGCTAGTCCCAAACTAGCTGGGTCCCACTTGTCTAGTCCCAACTAGACAAGTCCCAAAATAGTCCACAAAATATGTAAAGTTTTCCCTACGAAGATCTAACACAACAACTACACAAAATAATAAAGAACAGAGTTTAGGAGGTTTAGTTCGTGTCGTGGCGATGTCTTCGTCAATCAGCACGGGCCAGAAATCGTCTGACGTAAATGTCATAGTCTCCTCTCTCTTCGCAACTCAAGTTGCCATCTCCTCGCTCCTAGGAAGATGGTGCCTTGCCTTTGAATTGATACGGCATTGCGGCTCTAGCAAAGGATTTTCGGCTCTTCAATTTTCGACAGAGGCTAATATTATTTAGCTTTGAATTGCAACACAACAACTATTTTTGTTGATACCCTTTTTGACCGACCTGCAAATAAGAAGAGCACAAAGTTAAGTTAGTCTCTTATAAAATTATTTAAGGAGGTGCTTACTCTTTAATGTGCTCTGTGCGTGTTGTCCAATTTAAAACTTTTGCATGCTTCCTGTATACATGAATCTTGGCTTTAAAAAATGAATTGCTCTTTGACTTTTGTTCCCTAATTGATGTGCTCTTTGACTCATGTTCCCTAAGCGAATGGATAAAATTTTTGCATGCTTCCTGTTCAAAAAAAACGTGGTGTCCTCTTTTTTTTGCTTGTGCTTGCATGCACAGAAGAAATAAATCGAATGGAGACTAAAAAAATCAATTTTGATGATAAAAGAGGTACTTCCTTCAATTCATACGTCCGGTTGTCAAAGCTTGTTGATGCAGTGGACGACTACGTAGCGTGGCACGTTGTGGGTGTCGATCGGCAAACCTCTGGGTACGAGGCGGCGCTTGATCTCGCACGGAAAGGGGCGGCGCTTGGTGAACCCCTTCAAAGAAAATGAGAACAGATGAATCTTTTAAAAGTATATTTAAAATAAGGCTTACCTTTGATTGTGTTTTTTTGCATGAATCCCTTCAAAAAAAAGAACCCATTTCAATCTTTGAATGTCCCCCTCTCTTGTGCATGAATCACTTGCCCTGGGGAAAAAAGGCACTTTTCTTTTTGATTTCTTGAGAGTATCATACACAAAATCTTCTGTCGCTTTCTCTCTGACTCGTGTACAATAAAAAAAGGGGGAATTAAAGTGTCCTGCAAACAAAAATTAAGAGTTAACAAACAAAAACAATTAGCCCTCCTCCTTTAATCCGGCATTGGTTTATATCTCTCTCCCCTCTTCTCCTATGTAGCCGCACAATATTTTGGGAGGGGTAATATGAATGGCCGGCCACTTTTTAATTTTTGTTGCCGCACCTCTTAGGGTTCTCTCAAAAGGGTTTATATAAGGATGAGTAGAGATCTTTGTGGCCCAAAGGAAATCCCTAGAAATAAGGAATGGGGATTTGAATTTGAATGAGATAATGATAGCCATTGTATTTGATTTGCAATTCAAATTGGATATAGAAAATCTATTGCAAATCTAGCTAATTGATTTCCATCTCTCTCCACATTGACCAAGTCAAATTGCTAGGAGTATAGCACGTTGACCAAGTCCATTAGCTGTGTGGATAGCAATTCCTCCACAGGTTGACTAAGTCATCACTTTGAGAATTTACCGCTTTGCCATTCCTGAAACACACTTAGCACACACGTTAAATAGTTCGCACACGTTTGGCATCATCAAATCAAAGATCCTAGATCGTTGCGTCCAACAATCTCCCCCTTTTGGTGATGATAAACTAATAAAAGATTTGAGCAATAGATGGGTGTGTGAAGTGTGTTGACAGGTGTAATGCTATATGATGTATGGATGAGTCATTCAAGCATTACAGAGCATGCACAGCAAATAGTCCGCTTCCCAAAAACGTAGAGGCGAAGCGTGAGGAGGTCCGCTCAGACTTGAAGCTACAAAGCTGCAAGTCCGATAAGCGTCAATCAAATTTAAACTGCAGGTCCTTGCAACGCGAAACGAAACAAAGATAATAATAAGGAAAAGAGACAAAGAATAAATCTCAGAATATCCATAATAAATTTTAACATCGCAGAAAAGCCACCAGGCAAAAATAAAAGAGTCTAAAAGAGGCCCCAGCATGGCCAACAAAAGTACAAAGTACGAAAGCAAAGTAATGGTGCAAGCACCGACAACTAACAGCAACCTAAAGCAAAAACAACTCAACAACCACTAAGACTGGTCTCCGGTGTCCTCGTACTCCTCGACGAACGTAGGCTCAGGCTTAGCGTCAGCAAACACCTCGTCCTCAACAACTGTCTTTGGCTCAGGGTCTAACATGTGACACCCAAAAGAGCAAGGGGCACATGTCAGCAAGTCTAAAAGACTTGTGCAAGGAAACTGAAAGTACAAGTAAAAGCAACCTAGCAGTTCTAGCATGATGCAATGACATGGCAGTTTAAAGTATGAGTGCAACAAGTAAAGTAAAGTAAGTACAAGAGGACAACTAGCATGGCATGGCAAGAGTAGTAAACTACTAACAATCACAAGTCACTTTTCAGGTCGTGCACAGAGTTCACGCCTTACAGCTGAAGAGGCTGTACGGGCACACTTCTACGCTGAGTGGTCGCTCAACCCTACCCCTCCACGTGTATCGAGCCAGGGCCTTACCCCCGAACGGGAATGCTCGCTTCTGGACCACGAGCCAGGAAGTGTTTTTCATGTTGGCATAGGGGTGCACCTAGCCCAGGACAAGCAAGTACAAGTATGTAGCGTGTGCTACGAATGCGACATTCAATGCATGGATGACATGACATGGCAGGTATTAAGGCGTACAGGTAAGGAAAGTAAACGTGACAGTTTAGTATGCATGATCAACAAGTTTAAAGAGTTGGATCTAGCTTCGTTGTCAAGCTAGATCATTTAGGTGACGGATCTAGTTTCGTTGTCAAACTAGATCAAGTAGGCGTCTAGCCAGCTATCATTTCACTGACTAGTCTCTTTTACGCTAAAAGAAAGGAAGTGGCCTAAAAACATGGCCCTACACAAGAGTTGGCAAGTTTCACTTGCCTGCAAGTATCACGTCTGAGCAACACCGTCCAACGAGTCCAAAAATCACAATAATCCTATGTGCACAAGTCCACCGGCCTACATCCGTTTTATTAATCTTGATTAGTGAATTCTAAAACATTTAAAATACTTTAAAAATACTGATTTTAGTCTTGATTAGCATGCAATTGGGTTGGGGGTCCTAGGGATGCAAAGCGTTACCTCAACACGACGCGAAAGCTACACCGGCGTCGGGTAGCGACGCCGGGGGTTGGAATAATAATATCGCGCTCCAAGTCCAGATTCCAATTAGATTCCTCGTTGGAAGTTTCAGAGCAATCAACCGGGACGACGATTCCAGATTCCAAAGCTAGCACGTGCGACAACGGGCTACGACGTGTCGCAACGTCGTACGCGGCAAATCGTCGAAGAGAACGCACCTAGGTGGGGCCCACAGTAGTCCTAGGGACCTATGGGGGACCCACAATACCTCTGGAGAACTTGGGGGCCCACGGAGGCAAGCGATGCGACGGGTGCAGGGTTGCGACGAGTGGCTCTCGGTCGTACAGCCTCGGTGCGGGGAGATCCGTCGGTCGGGCACAGAGGATGCGGGGTTGCGACGCTTGGGGGTGTGCAGCGGTGCGGGGACGTGCTTGGTGCGGGGCCTCCTCTCGGTCGGTGCGGAGGAGGGGCTCGGTCAGGCGCTTGGATGTGGGGGCTGCGACGTTGCAACGTTGCAACGTTGCAACATCGGTCGGTGCGGAGATGTGGGCCGGTCATGCACGGTGCGGAGCGGAGCGACAGAGCGGGGGTTGGTGCGGGCGGCTGTGCGGGTTGAGCCCTCGGTCTGACCGAGAGCCTCTCTCAGTCAGAGCGGGGTAACGGAGCGGCTGCTGCTGCAGCGTGCGGAGCGGCTGTGGTGCGGAGCGGAGCTTCGGTCGGAGCGGGGGAACGGAGCTGTTTTCCTCGGTCGTGCGGCAGAAGTTCGTCGCAACGTTGCGACGAATCGTCGCAACGTCAAAATTGAGTTTGGAAGAGGCTAGGGTTAATTTCTTGCGAAATAGGTCTTCCTAGGGGTTGTTTATATAGTGTAGATGGGTTGACTTGGTCTAGGGCTAAATGTAATAGGATTAGAAGTTCAAAAATATTTAAAATTTGAATCTCAACTTCTCCAACTCACATAAGGATTTGACTCGGTCCAAATGAGCTGGAAATTAGCTCAAAAATTCTTTAATACGTTTAAAACTCAAATAAATTTTATTTGGCCGAAAATAATTTAAAAATTAATTATTAAAAATATTATAAACCTTGTTAAAAATATAAAAGTGGTCAAATAAACTCCAAAAATTATAAAATAAATATCGGGGTAATCGTGATGACGAAAGTGAGCTAACTAAGAAGACGGATCTCAATTTTGATGTCGGAAGACGAAACTAAAAATAGAAACGTCTCCCGTCAAAAGTGAAAATCGCCACGTCTCATCGAATAAGATTAAATTGTGGGAAAACGACTCGAGAAACATCATTCCAAATTAGTGCCACTATTTAATGCTCTCAGAGACGTTTACAACGACATATCACACAAAAGTGTTCACAAACAAATAATGTCTAAAATAAACACGTGCACAGCCAAAAGCACGTGCACGAACAAGGTACAACGAAAAGTGGTCGTTACACAATTCTTTTGTGCTCAATTTTTATTCATGGCTAAACACTTCATATCCCTTAGAAAATTTCAGAAATTAATCATTCCTACATTCACTTTCCATGGTTCTTCAAAAGAATATCCAAAAGCACGAAAAAGTCAAATATCGTGAAAGTGCAAATGTAGGTGTAGAAGTCAAGTTTGAAATTTTAGAGACATGTCATGGCTACTAAAAAGATAACAACATGTTCATGTAGCTAAAACAATAATGAATTGACTTCTACATGGGATACAATTGATCATTCATATAATACCACTTAAGAGATTCATAAGCGGAGAGTCAATAAGCACATTTTTTTTATTTTTGATTTTTTTTCAATTTTTTTTGTTTTTTTATAAATAAAAACATTAAAAATCATCCATGCAAGCACACAAATCAAAATAAATCAAGCACACAAACAAATCTATGAAGGTATGCAATGAAATGCAAAGAGGGATAAAAATTATACCTTCTCGTCGCTTTTTGACGAAGGAGCTAAAAGAATGAGACATTGAATTTAACGCTTCTCGCCAAAACTCCATCATACCTACATGAAAGGTGTTAAGTGTGACCTTGGAATCCAACAAGGTCCACTAGTGTTAGCCAATATAGTTTTAGGAACCCACACTTGTTTAAACTTGATGTTTGTGTTCCTAAATTTACAATAATATGAAGTGAGGCCTACACTATCACAAGTAAAGCACTTTGCATATAAGTTCTTTGCAATAGAGGGTACATTGTGGAATTTCTTGAATTTTTGCTTTTCAACGTTTTTCAGACCAAAACCAAGTCCCCTTCTATTATTGCCATATAATTGATTCTCTAAAATAGTGTCCAACGATTGTTTTCCCATAAAGAATTTCTTAATGGCCACTTCAAGATGAGAGACTTTGATTTTTAATTGTTTATTCTCTTCCACAAGAATCGTGCTTTTACTTATAAAAGCCCTCTTGTTTTCCTCTTCCTTCTTTTCGAATTCAATCATTTTTCTTTTAAAGTCATTATCTAGCATGCAAAATTTATCACTAAGCTCTCTTATTTCAAATTCTTTTTCAGCTTCGAGCTTCATTAAATCTTGTTTAAGCATGCTATTTTGATTTAATAAAGAGGAACAAGAAATACAAGGAGCATTTTCATCAAAGCTTTCTTTTTCCTTCTTCATGATTTCAATAGTAGACTTACATGCATTAAGTTCAATTTAAAGTTTTTCATTCTCTTTAAACACCTTGTCATCTCTAACTTGCATGTCATAGTTCTGATTTTGGAGACATTCAATAGTGAACTCATGATCTACTATTTGATTTTGCATTTCTTCACAAATTTTAAGAAGTTCAGCTTTGCTACCTGACGGTGTCTCATCTTGGATGCCCATCAAAGCCATGCAAGAATGGGCTTCATTTTCCTCCTCGCTTTCAGCTTCGCTATCCATATCCCATGTTAATATCTTTGCTTTTCCTTTTCCTTTAGCGAGCTGAGCAGTTTCATTTGGGCAATCCTTCATCAGATGTCCTCTGCCCTTGCATTTAAAACATTGCATTCTATCAGTAGATTTCTGATCATTAAATTGCTTGGAAGAATTATTAAAGTTAGAACGATTAAACCTGGGTGCCATTTCATTTCTCCCATGCTTGGTCTTGATGAATTTTCTGAAGTTTCTCACCATTAGCGCTATGTCGTCATCATCATCCTCTCCTTCGCTAGCTTGCAAAGCAAGGGGCTTTATGTCTTTCTCTTTCTCCTCAGGTTTCTCTCTTGCTTCAACATTTTGTAGTTCCAACTCATGGGACATCAAATTACCAATAAGGTCCTCCACCTTCAATTGAGACAATACCTTTGCTTCCTGGATGGCGGTGACCTTTGGTCTGAAAGAGCTTGGCAATGCTCTTAATATCTTTCTCACCTGTTCAAGGCTAGAATATGGCTTACCGAGTGAGCTAGACTTGTAGACGATGTTGGTGAATCTCGCAAACATTTCTGATATGGTCTCTGATGGTAGCATGCGAAATCCCTCATACTCTGTGCTCAGAAGTGCAAGTCTAGACTCCTTCACCTGTGACGTTCCCTCGTGCGTCACCTCCAAAGTATGCCATATCTCCTGCGCAGTTAGACAATGTGAGATTCTATTATATTCAGATTTATCAAGTGCACAAATGAGAGCATTCATAGCTTTAGAATTTAAGGAATAAGATTTCCAATCATTATCATCCCATTTCTCATTTGGTTTTTCAATCTCAGCATTTTCTACTTTAATTACAGGCAGTTTATATCCTTTTTCAATTATTTGCCAAGCCTTGTAATCAACAGAAATAAGGTAGATTTTCATACGATTTTTCCAATAAGAATAATCACCTCCATTAAACCTAGGGGGACGGGAAACAGACTGACCCTCAGCAAAAGCACTATCCATATGGTTATTCATGGTCAATCTAGGCTAGATCCTAAAACCTGCTCTGATACCACTTGTTGGATCTGGATCCTAGCCTAGAGGGGGGGTGAATAGGCTGATAAAAAATTCTCCTGCAACCCACGAGAAATCACACGCAGTTATAACAACAGTAGAGTAAATAAAATGCAGACACAGAGTACACAGCAGATTTACCCTGGTTCGGTCGACCCGTCGACATACGTCCAGCCCCCAAAGCAAATACTAGTATTGAATAGTGCAATAGGTACAAATTCACAAGTTAGAGCACGCTCAGAGCACCCTCTACGTCTCTACACTCTCCAGACTCTCAGTACCCCACACACAGTGTTTCCTCTCATTATCAATCCTAGCAAAGCTTTCTACCAGCTAGTCCCAAACTAGCTGGGTCCCACTTGTCTAGTCCCAACTAGACAAGTCCCAAAATAGTCCACAAAATATGTAAAGTTTTCCCTACAAAGATCTAACACAACTACTACACAAAATAATAAAGAACAGAGTTTAGGAGGCTCAGTTCGTGTAGCGGAGATGTCTTCGTCAATCAGCATGGGCCAGAAATCGTCTGACGTAAATGTCGTAGTCTCCTCTCTCTTCGCAACTCAAGTTGCCATCTCCTCGCTCCTAGGAAGATGGCGCATTGCCTTTGAATTGATACGGCATTGCGGCTCTAGCAAAGGATTTTCGGCTCTTCAATTTTTGACAGAGGCTAATATTATTTAGCTTTGAATTACAACACAACAACTATTTTTGTTGATACCCTTTTTGACCGGCCTGCAAATAAGAAGAGCACAAAGTTAAGTTAGTCTCTTATAAAATTATTTAAGGAGGTGCTTACTCTTTAATGTGCTCTGTGCGTGTTGTCCAATTTAAAACTTTTGCATGCTTCCTGTATACATGAATCTTGGCTTAAAAAATGAATTGCTCTTTGACTTTTGTTCCCTAATTGATGTGCTCTTTGACTCATGTTCCCTAAGCGAATGGATAAAATTTTTGCATGCTTCCTGTTCAAAAAAACGTGGTGTCCTCTTTTTTTTGCTTGTGCTTGCATGCACAGAAGAAATAAATCGAATGGAGACTAAAAAAAATCAATTTTGATGATAAAAGAGGTACTTCCTTCAATTCATACATCCGGTTGTCAAAGCTTGTTGATGCAGTGGACGACTACGTAGCGTGGCACGTTGTGGGTGTCGATCGGCAAACCTCTGGGTACGAGGCGGCGCTTGATCTCGCACGGAAAGGGGCGGCGCTTGGTGAACCCCTTCAAAGAAAATGAGAACAGATGAATCTTTTAAAAGTATATTTAAAATAAGGCTTACCTTTGATTGTGTTTTTTTTGCGTGAATCCCTTCAAAAAAAAGAACCCAGCTCAATCTTTGATTGTCCCCCTCCCTTGTGCATGAATCACTTGCCCTGGGGAAAAAAGGCACTTTTCTTTTTGATTTCTTGAGAGTATCATACACAAAATCTTCTGCCGCTTTCTCTCTGACTCGTGTATAATAAATAAAGGGGGAATTAAAGTGTCCTGCAAACAAAAATTAAGAGTTAACAAACAAAAACAATTAGCCCTCCTCCTTTAATCCGGCATTGGTTTATATCTCTCTCCCATCTTCTCCTATGTAGCCGCACAATATTTTGGGAGGGGTAATATCAATGGCCGGCCACTTTTTAATTTTTGTTGCAGCACCTCTTAGGGTTCTCTCAAAAGGGTTTATATAAGGATGAGTAGAGATCTTTGTGGCCCAAAGGAAATCCCTAGAAATAAGGAATGGGGATTTGAATTTGAATGAGATAATGATAGCCATTGTATTTGATTTGCAATTCAAATTGGATATAGAAAATCTATTGTAAATCTAGCTAATTGATTTCCATCTCTCTCCACATTGACCAAGTCAAATTGCTAGGAGTATAGCACGTTGACCAAGTCCATTAGCTGTGTGGATAGCAATTCCTCCACAGGTTGACTAAGTCATCACTTTGAGAATTTACCGCTTTGCCATTCCTGAAACACACTTAGCACACACGTTAAATAGTTCGCACACGTTTGTCATCATCAAACCAAAGACCCTAGATCGTTGCGTCCAACAAATAGTACTTTAAAATAATCAAGAGTGTTATTCCTAATTATTGTGCAAATATACAAACAACAATGCAGAATAGACTACAAGCAACAAGAATGGACAACTCAAACAAAGTATGTAACGGGTTCGGATCCACCCAAATCTCCCCGACTTGTTCCCGGTGATCCTACGTCCCAACCACCCGGATCCCCTCCGGATACTTGAGTTAGAAACCTCTAACCCAAGATTTAGCACTATGAAATTCTTGTGTAAAAACCTTCACAAGACCAAATCATACACAATGTAAATGTGACTCCCACAACCCGGGATCACACACACTCTCACAACCGAGAGACAAAACACTTGCAATATCAATTGAAATGAAATATGAAATACTTACCACAAAATCATATGCCTTGAGTATAACTTACCAAATTAGGGCAAGAAGGATTTTGAGGAGAGAATGTCACCAAATCGAAGCTCCACCAATAAGATCAGTGATCGAAGGATAGGATGGAGGATGGTGACTTTGGATCAAGCTCTTGGCTACCAATAAGATCAGTGATCGAAGGATAGGATGGAGGATGGTGACTTTGGATCAAGCTCTTGGCTTGGAAGGCTCACAATGGAGAGAATATCTCTTGAGGAATATGGCTCAAGGAGTTGAGGGAGAGATTCTTGTGAGGAAGAGAAAGCTTTAGTATGGAGTTGAATAGCTTCTCTTTGATTTCTCTAAACCTCTAAAATGGCAGCCTTGAATACTAAGAAAGAACCCCTCCAAGTATATATAGGATAGAGGAAAGAGAGGAGAGAAAATCGTGCAATAAATGCTCCAACGGCTCTATTCTGAACCAGACTAGTCGGTCAAAGAAGGATCACTGACCGACTAGTTCATCAACTAGTCGGTCGATGAAACAACATGAACCGACTAAGAGGTGAACAGTGAATAGATGAAAGTTCAGACTTAAGGAACTAGTCGGTCCAAGAAGACTTGCCAACCGACTAATTTCACAACTAGTCGGTCGGTGAGTGTTCATAGACTGACTAAGAGATAAAACATACTAGTCTGAATACAAATTGATTTAGTCGGTCCAAGAACAAATGTTGACCGACTAGTTCATAACTAGTCGGTCGCCAAATGTACATAGACCGACTAACGATAAACAGTAGCTCAGGCTCAAAAATGGAAGTTCAACTAGTCGGTCTAAGAAGGATTCTTAACCGACTAGTTTCACAACTAGTCGGTCGGTGAACCTTCTTAGACCGACTAACTGTAAACAATAACTGAGCTAGAAATTGAGAAGGCAAACTATTCGATCCAAGAAGCTTTACCGACCGACTAGATCACCATCTAGTCGGTTGGTTCTTCTTCTTGAACCAACTAACATGCACTAGAAGTCGCGAATCGAAGCGCGAAGCTTCGGAAAAGTTCGTATGGACTTCTACTAAGATGTTAGCTCTAATGATATGAGCGAAATGAAGATTAAAACGTAAGACCTACTCAAGGCTTAACATTCTATGAAAAGAAGCTAGAAGACATTAAATTAAACTTGACGAACCGTCTTCAAAAGCTTCAATCGAATCTTCATGACTTCAATAATGGTCCTTGAGCTTCAACGAAGCTTTAGGCATACGATCACGTGCTTTGAGAAGTCTTGAGACGTCGCTTTAGATGTTCAAAGAAGTTTGGCGACGATCTCCATAACTGCGCTCACAAAGAGTTAGTTCACGATATATTTCTGTTTGTTCATCATCCAAAACCAAATCCGGGGAGTCCAATATCCAACATTCTCCCCCTTTTTGGTGATGACAAACCAACATAAATAATAATAAAAAATAATGATTCAAATGAAATTTACTTACTCCCCCTGCATTGATGACACGTTAATTCCAAAATACATAATAATCATACGCATCAAGCAGACGAGTAAAGTAAAAAATTGAGAATTCAAATATTGAAATATCGGATTTGAAATCCATTTTTATATCTTAACTCACCCTGAATCTAACATATCAAATTAGATTCTTGGTAAAATGCTTTAAATTTTCATTTAGCACATGTCATTATTATATCTCTCCCCCTTTGGCATTAGCAAAAAGAGCGGGAGGAGATCAACGACAAAACCAATGGCTAAAAAATAGAGCACGGGAGTCGAAGAATACGACCACGGTCCAAATGACACCAATGTAAAATATCAAATGTAAAATACCGACTAAAAACAAAGCGTGCCAATGAGACCAAAGTAGAAAAACGAAATTCTCAAGCCATAGGCGAAAATCGAAAAACGAAATCATCAAACCATAGGCAAAAATCGAAAGACGAAATCATCAAACCATAGGTGAAAATCAAAAAACGAAATCATCCAACCATAGGCGAAAATCGAAAAACGAAATCATCAAACCATAGGCGAAAATCGAAAGATGAAATCATCAAGCCATAGGCGAAAATCAAAATCCGGAATCATCAAAACTCAAATCAATTTCACTTATTGAGTTTTGGAACATACTCTCCAAAATCAACATTCTTAGTTAAATAGTGCATGGAAAACAATTCTATGTTTTCATGAAAGCAAATCTATTTAATCAAGGTAATCGTCGAGCGACGAAATCAACATCAGAGACAAAAAATCCAATGTGAATATCAAAATATAGCAAATTGATACCAAAAGTAATATGCAAAAGAGTTATGCCAAAAATAGATAGAACATCATAGAACTTATGGCATATGAAATACTAGCATGCTTATTGAAACAAAATGATACCAATGTGAGTATTCTAACAATGCATGCATTCAACCCACATGGATACCTAATGTATATCAAATGTAAGAATATACTTACACCATTATGCTCTCCCTACTTTGGTGCATCGCTTTAAGCACCATCAACTCCTTTTGAGTGAAAATCCTTGCAAATCACGGAGTTGGTAGGGTTGGTATCCCATGGTGGATTGAACCTAGAAAAACTTAATATGGAGCTAAAATTTGATTTGATGCTCCTTCTCTTATCCTTGAGTGCCTAAAGATAAAACATCATTCCATGGTACCCAAGGACATTGGGTCCTAAGATATTAGACTTTTGGAAGCCAAGTCCAATTGGACTTTGACTTCCCAACATACTCATCATTATGCACGACATTTGAAAAATACGAATTCATATATGCTTGTTTTTCTTTCATGCTTGTGTTCTTTGGGCTCCAAATGGTGAATATTTTGGGAGCCCAATTCCTATTGGGAACATGCATACATTGTTGATTTCTATGTGATGCATGTCGTGGATAGGCATATGGCATATGATGCAATGGTGCATGATGATGATTATCCATATGAGAATGAGGGTGAACATATGCATGTGGAGGAACACGTGCATGAGTGTGTCTCACATGGTGTACACGTGCTCGTGGATGCGGAGCATAGAAATCATCATACGTGCGAACATGTGGGGTAGGATGTGTGTTCCTACGTGGCTTGGTATACATGAAAGCATGACCCCTCTTTGGAGGTCCACCCAAAGTGGGTTTCTTTCCAAACAGGGGTGTGTACCTAGCGGAAGCACCATTGGTAGAAGAACTACCCATGAAGTGTTTACTTCCACTAGTAGAAGCATCGGACGTTGGCCTAACAAAGGTGGCAGACGATTTGGATGAATCTCCCATCTTATACCCCAAGCCAATGTGATGATTGGCCGGAAGTAAGTCATTTAGGATATTATCCAAATGGCCCTTACCTTTATTGAATTCATTGATTCGGCCCAATGTGCACTCATACTTCTCGGTGAGAGAAAGCATCGAAGCTTCCAAGGTGGATACTTGCGATGTGAGTGCGCAAACACGTGATTTGAGATTTTTATTATCAATACTCAAAGTTGAGTTTTGAGATGTCAAATCCGCTATCACATGTTCATCTGAATCCTCGATATGAACATGCTCAAGTTGAGATTTGAGATTTTCAATCTCATTTCTCAACCCTTCAACAACGGTGTCGTTGTTGACGATGATAGGCGTAGGCGAGTTTTTAAGACTATCTAGTTCATTTTTAGTCTTCATAAATCTAGTAGCCAAATTAGAAAACTTATTCCAAAGTCGTTCGTTGGCTAATCTAAGTTCATCCATAGTTACCTCTTCGCCTTCATTCTCGCTTCCATCCTCGCTTTCATCGGAGGAGGTCTCTTGAACACGTTCCTCTTTTCCCATGAAGCACATGTGTGCTTTCTCCACTCGTTCATAATCCGACTCTCCACTTGAGGAGTCCTCTTCGGAGTAGGTGAATGTGCCGACAAGTCCTTTCTTGTGCTTTCTCGACTTGTCGTACTTGGATGCCTTCCACTTCTCCTTGTGTTTGTTTAGAGGACACTCCTGCTTGATATGTCCTGGCTTATTGCATTTATAACACATGGGAGAGGAGACATTAGTCGAAATAAATTTAGACTTCTTCTTCAACTTACATTGTCGGAAGAATCGGTCGAACTTCTTTGCCAAATCGGCCAAAGCTTCCATGTCCAACTCTTCTTTCGATTCTTCTTCCAATTCTTTATCATCGGTAGATGGAGCGGCCTTGAATGCAATCGCCTTCTTCTTTGGCTCGTCTTGCTTTAAGTACGCCTTCATCTTTTCCTTCATCCTTATCTTACTTTCCTTGCGTACCTTGTAAGACAACAAGGTACCCATTAATTGTACGACAATATATTTATTCATATCATTACCTTCCTCGATGGCGAAGGTATGCTTTTCCCAACAAGAAGGAAGTCCGTCGATTATCTTCGTGACTTTCTCCTTTTGGGTGTAAATCTTCCCAAGTGCTTCCAATTCGTTGGATATGTCCACGAAGCGAGCATAGTAGTCCTTCATGGTTTCACCCTGTTCCATGTGAAACAACTCAAATTCTTTGTTAGCGATAACGAGTTTAGAATCTTTTACCGTACTCGTTCCTTCGTGCAAGATGAGGAGTTGGTTCCATACTTGATATGCACTCTTACATGTGCATATCTTGTTGAAGTCTTCGGGCTCCAACGCACATTGCAAGGCATTCATTGCCATGGCATTGCTTACCTCCGCGGCGACCTCCGCGGTTGTCCATTTCAAGAAATCTTCTTCGGTGGGCTCGACATACTCCGTCAATGTGGCTCTCCAAAGTGAGGCGCTCCGGAAGAAAGTTTCCATCCGGCATTTCCAGTATACATAGTTGGTACCGTTGAAGTGAGGGGGCCTGACGGAGGATTGTCCTTCCAAAACTGAAGAAGATCCGTGACGATCCTTGAAGACGTTGTAGTTGTTGTTTGTCATAGCTTTGAACCTTGGCTCTGATACAAAATGTAATGCCATGTGGTAGCTACTGCACACGTACTAGAGGGGGGGTGAATAGTACTTTAAAATAATCAAGAGTGTTATTCCTAATTATTGTGCAAACATACAAACAACAATGCGGGATAGACTACAAGCAACAAGAATGGACAACGCAAACAACGTATGTAACGGGTTCGGATCCACCCAAGTCTCCCCGACTTGTTCCCGGTGATCCTACGTCCCAACCACCCGGATCCCCTCCGGATACTTGAGTTAGAAACCTCTAACCCAAGATTTAGCACTATGAAATTCTTGTGAAAAACCCTTCACAAGACCAAATCATACACAATGTAAATGTGACTCCCACAACCCGGGATCACACACACTCTCACAACTGAGAGACAAAACACTTGCAATATCAATTGAAATGAAATATGAAATACTTACCACAAAATCTTATGCCTTGAGTATAACTTACCAAATTAGGGCAAGAAGGATGTTGAGGAGAGAATGTCACCAAATCGAAGCTCCACCAATAAGATCAGCGATCGAAGGCTAGGATGAAGGATGGTGACTTTGGATCAAGCTCTTGGCTTGGAAGGCTCACAATGGAGAGAATATCTCTTGAGGAATATGGCTCAAGGAGTTGAGGGAGAGATTCTTGTCAGGAAGAGAAAGCTTTAGTATGGAGTTGAATAGCTTCTCTTTGATTTCTCTAAACCTCTAAAATGGCAGCCTTGAATACTAGGAAAGAACCCCTCCAAGTATATATAGGATAGAGGAAAGAGAGGAGAGAAAATCGTGCAATAAATGCTCCAACAGCTCTATTCTGAACCAGACTAGTCGGTCAAAGAAGGATCACTGACCGACTAGTTCATCAACTAGTCGGTCGGTGAAACAACATGAACCGACTAAGAGGTGAACAGTGAATAGATGAAAGTTCAGACTTAAGGAACTAGTCGGTCCAAGAAGACTTGCCAACCGACTAATTTCACAACTAGTCGGTCGGTGAGTGTTCATAGACCGACTAAGAGATAATACATACTAGTCTGAATACAAATTGATTTAGTCGGTCCAAGAACAAATGTTGACCGACTAGTTCATCAACTAGTCGGTCGCCAAATGTACATAGACCGACTAACGATAAACAGTAGCTTAGGCTCAAAAATGGAAGTTCAACTAGTCGGTCTAAGAAGGATTCTTAACCGACTAGTTTCACAACTAGTCGGTCGGCGAACCTTCTTAGTCCGACTAACTGTAAACAGTAACTGAGCTAGAAATTGAGAAGGAAAACTAGTCGGTCCAAGAAGCTTTGCCGATCGACTAGATCACCATCTAGTCGGTTGGTTCTTCTTCTTGAACCAACTAACATGCACTAGAAGTCGCGAATCGAAGCGCGAAGCTTCGGGAAAGTTCGTATGGACTTCTACTAAGATGCTAGCTCTAATGATATGAGCGAAATGAAGATTAAAACGTAAGACCTACTCAAGGCTTAACATTCTACGAAAAGAAGCTAGAAGACATTAAATTAAACTTGACGAACCGTCTTCAAAAGCTTCAATCGAATCTTCATGACTTCAATAATGGTCCTTGAGCTTCAACGAAGCTTTAGGCATACGATCACGCGCTTTAAGAAGTCTTGAGACGTCGCTTTAGATGTTCAAAGAAGTTTGGCGACGATCTCCATAACTGTGCTTACAAAGAGTTAGTTCACGATATATTTATGTTTGTTCATCATCCAAAACCAAATCCGGGGAGTCCAATATCCAACAGAACCGTGCCCGCGGGTACGGGTTATGACTAGTGTGTGTATGTGTGTGTGTACAAAATAAATGTCGAACCGTACACAAGAGATCAAATTCGTAGAAAAAGATGAGTTTCTTCGTTCTATAAGATGACGGCTCACCAAAGTTTAAGCAAAACAAAGCGTACTTAAAACCAAATTAATCGTTCTCTTATATACAAACCTGCTAAAATTCGTGAATCCTAATAAAACCAACCCAAATATCCAATAAAAGCCCATTAGCTTAAGTCTGGCGACATGGCGCGCGGTCGAGCGCGCCCTAGGCTCGGCCGGGCGCCATTTGGGTGCTTCACCTCTCGAGTCTGGCAAAGGGAGGAGCTCGGCCAAGTGGGATGACTACTCGATCAAGCTAAGTTGGTAGAGAAACCCAGGCAAAAACATAATGGAGGCCGCTCGATCGAGTGGGATGGCCGCTTGGTTGAGCCAAGTTGACAGAGATATTTGGCCTGGTCAGGGGGAGCTCGCTCGGTCGAGCAGGGTGGCCGCTCGATCGCGCTAAATCGACATAGAAATCCTATGCAAAATATTGGGGTCGCTCGGCCCGAGCACCTGGGTCGCTCAGTCGAGTGGCCCTTGCCAGTCAGCTTATTTGCCTTCACCTTTTTCCTTCTCTTTTCGTGACACCTGCTCGGCCGAGCGGGATAGCTGTTGGGCCGAGCAACCTGTTGGAAGCAACGATCTAGGATCTTGGTTTGATGATGACAAACGTGTTGTTATATCTGACGTGTGTGTTTAGTGTGTTTCAGGCTTGGCGAAACAATATATCTACGCTATTTGGCGGAATTGCTATTCGTATAGCACATTGGGAGAAAGGACATGTGTGTGCACAAAGAAGTTTGCCTTGGTCAAATTGGTGATGGGATTTCTTGACTTGGTCAAGATGAAGAGATAAGGAGAGACCAATTTAAATCAAATTTGGGAGTAGAACAAATCAACTTTGGATGTGATCGTATCGATTCTAGTGTTTTGGGTCTACCCAATTCCTATTCAAATATATTATCTCGATTCTCCTATATCATAGGGATTCTACATCATCCTCTAGCCATAACCTAATGCAACAAACCCTAGCCTGTCCTATAAATACCCTTCCATAGGGTTGAAGCAACTTGCGGCAATACAACCAAAGAAAAGAGGGGCTACAATTGTTTGTTTTGCGGCAACATAAGAATTGTGAAGAGGGGGCTACGAAAGTTTTAGAAGGCTGCTACTTCAAGAATCCCACGCAAATTCCCTTTTACAAAGACAACCTTCTTTCATCATCTATGCAAAACCCTATGCCAAGAATCCCATCTTCCGCTGCTGCTTGAAGCCATCGACGTTGTGCAAAGTCGCTGTCGCCATCAACTGCTCGCTGCTGCACGCCGCACGTGGAAGCTCGTTGCCGGAGCAGTCGCCGTAGAAGATCGAAGAAGCCGCCTTAGTCGCAGCATCATCCTTCGACGTTGCCAAAAGAGTATCCCGCCACCTCGAGCCCTAGTCGAAGTCCGAGGCTGCCGCTGTTGTACGTGATCACCATCGGAGGAGCAACGATCGTTGTCTTCAAGTCCTGTCCTCAGAGTCATCGTCGTCGCAGCGCCCCACGAAGCCGTCCTCGCCGACGACGAACCGAAGGTTGAAGCCGTTGCTCGCCGCTGTCAAAACCCTCAGCCATCGTAGATCTCGAAGCGGAGAAGAGCTGCTGCACGGAGAGGTTTCGCCGTCCACGAGCTTGTCGCTGCTGCTCTCATCAAAGCCGTCGCCTCCTTGACGAGCACGCTGCCATCGCTCGAAGACGAGGAAGTCGATACCCCGCTGCATGCCCTAACGGAGAGGTCGGACGACGAAGGAGCTACCCGTCGTTCGTTGTCGAAGCTTTGCCGCCGCTGGAGAACGAAGTCACCGTCGACCGTCGAAGGAGCTCTCGCAATCGCCTGACGAAGTTGCCGATGCCCAGAGACGACATATTGGTGTTGCGAAGAAGGAGACGTCGCCGTCGCTATCCTCGATGAACAAGTCGTCGCTGCTGCCCTCATCGTTGGGATTGCTCGGAGAACGACGAGACGCCGCTGCATGCCGGTGAGCGGAGCTGACGCTGTAGAGGAAGCTGCCGTGCTGCCTGAGTCACCGGAGATCACCGCACGTCGTAGAGGAAGCTTCCGCCGTCGTCGCCGGTGAGCGAAGCGAAGAAGCCAGGTGACTGCATGCCCTAACTACCCCGAGGAGAGAAGACGTGGCGACTTCGTATCCTCGTGATCACGAATGAATGGGGGGGATTAATTCAGTGCATGAGAAACGAATCGCGAAAGCTTTCGCTGACGTGGCTGAGGTTATAAAGGAAGTTGCTGTGCGAACCGACTGATAAAATTTACTTTTGAACTAAATTGCTCTGCGCACAGACCGCCAAGATTTAAGGAGTTGCTGAGCGCACAGCCTGCTGTTTTATTGAGGATTGAACTGAAATTGCTTTGTGCACAGACCAGTGCATATCTTAACATCCAGGAGTCGGATTGAGACACCGTTTGCGTCAGATTGGAGCTGACGACGTGCTGATTGACAGAGACGCCTACACGGACACAAACTGAGCATTTCTAAACCCTTAAACTCCTTTATTTGTGTCTTAGTGTAATGTTCTCTGTAGGGGAAACTTTTACCTGCTTTTGGTGACTATTTTGGGACTTGTCTAGTTGGGACTAGACAAGTGGGACCCAGCTAGTTTGGGACTAGCTGGTAGAAAGCTTTGCTAGGGTTGATAGTGAGAGGAAACACTGTGTGTGGGGTACTGAGAGTCCGGCGAGTGTAGAGACGTAGAGGGTGCTCTGAGCGTGCTCTAACTTGTGACTTTGTACCCATTGCACTATTCAATCTAGTATTAGCTTTGGGGGCTGGAGTAGGTCATTGGGACGACCGAACCAGGGTAAATCTGCTGTGTACTCTGTGTCTGCTTTTCATTACTCTGGTTGTGCTTTTAACTGCGTGTGATTTCTCGTGGGTGGCACGAGAATTTTTTATTAGCCTATTCACCCCCCTCTAGGCTAGGATCCAGATCCAACAAGTGGTATCAGAGCAGGTTTAGTAGATCTAGCCTAGTTTGACCATGGACCACATTGATAGTGCTTTTGCTGAGGGTCAGTCTATTTCCCGACCACCTAGATTTAATGGAGTTGACTATGCTTATTGGAAAAATCGTATGAGAATCTACTTGATTTCTATTGATTATAAAGCTTGGCAAATTGTTGAAAAGGCTATAAATCACCTGTTATTAAAATTGAAAATACTGAAATGCCTAAACCTGATGATAAGTGGGATGATAATGATTGGAAGCTTTACTCTCTTAATGCTAAAGCTATGAATGCTCTTATTTGTGCATTAGATAAATCTGAATTCAATCGTATCTCACACTGTCTAACTGCGTAGGAAATATGGCATACTTTGGAGGTGACGCATGAGGGAACGTCACAGGTGAAGGAGTCTAGACTTGCACTTCTGAGCACAGAATACGAGGGATTTCGCATGCTACCATCAGAAACGATATCAGAAATGTTTGCGAGGTTTACCAACATTGTCTACAAGTCTAGTTCGCTCGGTAAGCCATATTCTAGCCTTGAGCAGGTGAGGAAGATATTAAGAGCTCTGCCAAGCTCTTTCAGGCCTAAAGTCACTGCCATCCAAGAAGCGAAAGATTGGTCACAGATGAGGGTGGAGGACTTAATAGGTAATTTAATGTCCCACGAGCTTGAATTGCAAAATATTGATGAAAGGGAGAAACCTGAGGAAAAAGAGAAAGCTACCAAGCCACTTGCTCTGAAAGCTGACGAAAGTGAAGATACTGATGATGACATAGCGCTAATGGTCAGAAATTTCAGAAAGTTTGTCCAGACCAAGCAAGGAAGAGCAGAAATGGCACCCAGGTTTAATCGCTCTAACTTTTTTCAGTCTTCTAAGCAAAATTATGATCAGAATACTACTAATAGAATGACTTGTTTTAAATGCAAGAAAAGAGGACATCGAATGAGGGATTGCCCACATGAGACAGCTCAGGTAGCTAAAGAAAAGGGAAAATCCAAGGTGCTTACTTGGGACATGGATAGCGAAGCTGAGAGCGAGGAGGAGGAACACGAAGCCCATTCATGCATGGCATTGATGGGAGTACACAATGAGGTAACTTCTGGTAGTAAAACTGAACTCCTTACTCTTTGTAAAGAAATGTAAGATAAAATAGTAGAGCTTGAATCCACTATAGATGATTATCAAAATGAGAACTTTAAAATGCAACAATCTGAATATGAAATGTCTAAAGAGATTGAAAAACTCAAAATTGACATTGTTGCACGTGACTCTACTATTGATATTCTGAAAAAGGAAAAATCCAGTTTTAATGATGAAGCACCTTGTCTCTCTTGCCCTTCCTTGATGAATAATATTAGCATGCTTAAACTTGATTTGATTAAGCTTGAAACTGAAAAAGACTATGTAATTAGAGAGCTTAATGATAAATTCTGCATGTTGGATAATGATTTTAAAAGAAAAATGGTTGAATTTGAAAAGAAGGAAGAGGAAAACAAGAGAGCTTTTATAAGTAAATGCACATTGCTTGTGGAAGAAAATAAATTGTTGAAAACCAAAGTCTCTAATCTTGAATTGGCCATTAAGAAATTCTCTACGGGAAAACAATCGTTGGACACTATTTTAGAGAATCAATTATATGGCAATAATAGAAGAGGACTTGGTTTTGGTCTGAAAAACGTTGAAAAGCAAAAATTCAAGAAATTCCACAATGCACCGTCTATTGCGAAGAACTTATATGCAAAGTGCTTTACTTGTGATAGTGTAGGCCATACTTCATACTATTGTAAATTTAGGAACACTAAAATCAAGTTTAAACAAGTGTGGGTTCCTAAAACAATATTGGCTAACACTAGTGGACCTTGTTGGATTCCAAGGTCACACTTAACACCTTTCATGTAGGTGTGATGGAGTTTTGGCAAGGAGCAATAAACTTAATGTCTCATTCTTTTAGCTCCTTCGTCAAAAAGCGACGAGAAGGTATAATTTCTATCCCTCTTTGCATTGCATTGCATACCTTCATAGATTTTTTTGTGTGCTTGATTTATTTTGGTTTGTGTGCTTGCTTGGATGATTTTTAATGTTTTTATTTCTGAAAAAAAAAATTGAAAAATCAAAAATAAAAAAAAATTGTGTGCTTATTGTATCCTCTTTTGAATCTCTTGAGTGATATTGTATGAATGATCAATTCTATCTCTTGTAGAAGTGAATTCATTTTTTTTGTTGCTACATGAACATGATGTTATTCCTTTTAGTAGCCATGACATGTCTCATAAGTCTCAAACTTGACTTCTACACCTACATTTGCACTTTCACGATATTTGACTTTTTAGTGCTTTTGGAGATTCTTTTGAAGAATAATGGAAAGTGAATGTAGGAATGATTAATTTCTGAAATTTCTAAGGGATATGATGTGTTTAGCCATGAATTAAAATTGAGCACAAAAGAATTGAAAAAAAAACGATATTTGCTCCGTATGAAAAATGGATACACTTCATGGCTAAAACACAACCCACGAGTATCCAACTTGTGCTACATGGGTAATCATTAGCGTTGGTGTATATAACTCGTCAAGCAATGCCACCCCACATTTAAAAGTCCTTTTAGGCTATGTTTCGGGGTTCGGTAACTTGAACTCATCTTTGATGAGGTGGGAAAAGTCAATCCTAGTGATATTCATGAAAAATGGAAAATATGGATTGTTTTGGTTGATTTTCTGATATTGAATCTACTCTTGCACTTTATTGTTTATATCATTTCACTTACACAAAGGTGGAGAAGTCTTGGTATGAAATTCTATGAACTTGACTTGCCCATTATTAGGAATACTCATGCAAATTGCACGCTACTTCTAATAATGATTTATTTTTGCATGTGATATATTTGTGACTTCATTAATCCACTTTTGGTGATTACAAAGGGGGAGAAAGAAAAGACTTTGCTTTGATTCGATGACTATTTGTTGAAGGGGGAGCTTGAACAATATTTGTATATATGGTATTATTTGTTGAAGGGGGAGCATGCTATTTGTTATTAGATTGTGCATGCCATGTTGTAGTGCTTGAATATTCATCATCTCATGATTCATATTGCATTACACCCTTCAACACACTTCACACACTCATTTCCATTGATCAAATCTTTTGTGGGTTTGTCATCACCAAAAGGGGGAGATTGTTGGAAGCAACGATCTAGGATCTTGGTTTGATGATGACAAACGTGTTGTTATATCTGACGTGTGTGTTTAGTGTGTTTCAGGCTTGGCGAAACAATATATCTAGGCTATTTGGCGGAATTGCTATTCGTATAGCACATTGGGAGAAAGGACATGTGTGTGCACAAAGAAGTTTGCCTTGGTCAAATTGGTGATGGGATTTCTTGACTTGGTCAAGATGAAGAGATAAGGAGAGACCAATTCAAATCAAATTTGGGAGTAGAACAAATCAACTTTTGATGTGATCGTATCGATTCTAGTGTTTTGGGTCTACCCAATTCCTAATCAAATATATTATCTCGATTCTCCTATATCATAGGGATTCTACATCATCCTCTAGCCATAACCTAATGCAACAAACCCTAGCCTGTCCTATAAATACCCTTCCATAGGGTTGAAGCAACTTGCGGCAATACAACCAAAGAAAAGAGGGGATACAATTGTTTGTTTTCCGGCAACATAAGAATTGTGAAGAGGGGGCTACAAAAGTTTTAGAAGGCTGCTACTTCAAGAATCCCACGCAAATTCCCTTTTACAAAGACAACCTTCTTTCATCATCTATGCAAAACCCTATGCCAAGAATCCCATCTTCCGCTGCTGCTTGAAGCCATCGACGTTGTGCAAAGTCGCTGTCGCCATCAACTGCTCGCTGCTGCACGCCGCACGTGGAAGCTCGCTGCCGGAGCAGTCGCCGTAGAAGATCGAAGAAGCCGCCTTAGTCACAGCATCATCCTTCGACGTTGCCAAAACAGTATCCCGCCACCTCGAGCCCTAGTCGAAGTCCGAGGCTGCCGCTGTTGTACGTGATCACCATCGGAGGAGCAACGATCGTTGTCTTCAAGTCCTGTCCTCAAAGTCATCGTCGTCGCAGCGCCCCACGAAGCCGTCCTCGCCGATGACGAACCGAAGGTTGAAGCCGTTGCTCGCCGCTATCAAAACCCTTAGCCATCGTAGATCTCGAAGCGGAGAAGAGCTGCTGCACGTAGAGGTTTCACCGTCCACGAGCTTGTCGCTGCTGCTCTCATCAAAGCCGTCGCCTCCTTGACGAGCACGCTGCCATCGCTCGAAGACGAGGAAGTCGATACCCCGCTGCATGCCCTAACGGAGAGGTCAGACGACGAAGGAGCTACCCGTCGTTCATTGTAGAAGCTTTGCTGCCGCTGGAGAACGAAGTCACCGTCGACCGTCGAAGGAGCTCTCGTAATCGCCTGACGAAGTTGCCGACGCCCAGAGATGACATATTGGTGTTGCGAAGAAGGAGACGTCGTCGTCGCTATCCTCGCTGAACAAGTCGTCGCTGCTGCCCTCATCGTTGGGATTGCTCGGAGAACGACGAGATGCCGCTGCATGCCGGTGAGCGGAGCTGACGCTGTAGAGGAAGCTGCCGTGCTGCCTGAGTCACCGGAGATCACCGCACGTCGTAGAGGAAGCTGCCGCCGTCGTCGCCGGTGAGCGAAGCGAAGAAGCCAGGTGACTGCATGCCCTAACTACCCCGAGGAGAGAAGACGTGGCGACTTCGTATCCTCGTGATCACGAATGAACGGGGGGGATTAATTCAGTGCATGAGAAACGAATCACGAAAGCTTTCGCTGACGTGGCTGAGGTTATAAAGGAAGTTGCTGTGCGAACCGACTGATAAAATTTAGTTTTGAACTAAATTGCTCTGTGCACAGACCGCCAAGATTTAAGGGAGTTGCTGAGCACACAGCCTGCTGTTTTATTGAGGATTGAACTGAAATTGCTTTGTGCACAGACCAGTGCATATCTTGACATTCAGGAGTTGGATTGAGACACCGTTTGCGTCAGATTGGAGCTGACGACGTGCTGATTGACAGAGACGCCTACACGGACACAAACTGAGCATTTCTAAACCCTTAAACTCCTTTATTTGTGTCTTAGTGTAATGTTCTCTGTAGGGGAAACTTTTACCTGCTTTTGGTGACTATTTTGGGACTTGTCTAGTTGGGACTAGACAAGTGGGACCCAGCTAGTTTGGGACTAGCTGGTAGAAAGCTTTGCTAGGGTTGATAGTGAGAGGAAACACTGTGTGTAGGGTACTGAGAGTCCGGCGAGTGTAGAGACGTAGAGGTTGCTCTGAGCGTGCTCTAACTTGTGACTTTGTACCCATTGCACTATTCAATCTAGTATTAGCTTTGGGGGCTGGAGTAGGTCGTTGGAACGACCGAACCAGGGTAAATCTGCTGTGTACTCTGTGTCTGCTTTTCATTACTCTGGTTGTGCTTTTAACTGCGTGTGATTTCTCGTGGGTGGCACGAGAATTTTTTATTAGCCTATTCACCCCCCCCCCCCTCTAGGCTAGGATCCAGATCCAACACAACCTGGAAACTCAGCAGCTCCAAACTAAGCTTTTTGGCCTTCTCTCCTTCCTTCCTTCCTTCCTTCCTGCCTTCCTTTCTTTCTCCTCTTGATTCTTCTCCAGCAACTTCTACACGTCAAACACGATGCCATTAATGCTCCAGCATCGATACTCATGTCCATCATCCAATATGGCTCCAAATCATGCCAAAGTTCCTGAAAATCCACAAAACACTACACGAATCAAATATATCATGAAATACACGATAAAGTATAGAAAAGTGAACATTGGACGATTAAAATGAGATGAAAACATGCATTAAAAAGATGGAAAATATGGACACATCAAAATCCTCTAAGCTTACATCTTACTCGTCCTTGAGGAAGACACATAGGAATTTCACCGGCCAGTAAAAATAATAAAACAAAAGAAGAAGAACAGCAGAGGGGGAGCGCTAAGTTATTATCTCGGATCTCATGTCAATCATCACATATCACAATGACTTAGAAAATTAATCACACGCTACCACATATATTTCATATTCTTATGTAAAAATGAAGTACTTAAGATTTAAAGATGAATAATAGAGGTCTCTCTAGCGTTCATGCAATTCACCTATATCCACTTTCTATACTTCATAGCATTATAGTATACATGACAATGACTACAAACTTTTTAATTACTAATCCATACTAAAGCATATAATAGCATGCAACACAAGCAATCTAGAATGGAAAGTATCAATGCAAACACACAACCACATCAACTCCTAGGGATCACGCCACACTGCAATCAACTTCTAAGCGGTGGAATTTTTCTAACTTTCGCCATCAATGCACAAATTCCACTCTAATGGCATACTCACTCAATTTGGTCACAAGAGTCTTCCCCCCAAGCTTAGCTTGGTGTATCACATCCAAGAAATGGAAAGGAATTTGGAATTTTTGGTTCTGGGTTTTCATTTTCCCAAAAGAAATGTAACTGGCTCCAAGAATTGAGATTTTTGATTTTTCTTTGAATTTTTGAAACTTTGTTTCATGGAATTTTTGTAGAAGCAAAAAATTTGGAATATTGATTTTTTGGCTCCTTTTTGGCCCATTGGCTCATTTTTAAATATTTGGAATTTGGAGCTAAAGATTCTCATTTGACGGAAATTTTTGGGAAATGGATGTGACATAAGTAGTTGGGGAGGAAAATCATGCGAAATGTAGATATTTTAAGATATTTGTAGAGAAGGAAATAATAATCTCTCCGTTGACTCGAATTTTCCAATTTGTGCATAACAGATAGGGTAGAATCATTCCTACCTAGATTTCTCATAATGATGTGTTATCTAGTTATATCAATGAGTATGGTGGCCTATCTACACAGTTTCAAGCACATGCATGCAAAAAGCAATATGAATAGAGATGATAATGCATTTTGCTTCAGTTAGACTAGTAATGCGTGAATCTTGGTGTGTTTCCGTTAAAATCATACTACTCACTAATCCATACAGTCAGGTTCAACAAGTTTCAAGCATTCACACTATAGAGATATCAAAAGAATTTTACTTAAGTACTTATAACAGATTAAGAATAATGAATTCTCTAAAGCAGCATGATATGGGGTAGGTGTTGTGACGGCAATGAAATAATAAGATATATCATCACAGAGTATTTACCTAGTAAAAGAAAGACAAGAAAATAGAAAAAATAAATAAATAACAACATGCAAGCACACGAAAATAAGAAAAAACATGATGATTCTAAAAAAAGTAAAATGGGGTGGAAATGGGAAGAAATAGAAATAAGAAGTGAAATAAAGTAAGATATAAAGCGATAGCGCTCATCCCCAAGCTAAATACAGCAGTGTCCTCGCTGCTGAGAACACGCATGTAGAGTTGGGGAACGATGCTAGGGGTGGGTGTGTGGGATAAACTAAGATAAAATGAAAATCCCATAAATAAGAAAAAGAATGCAACCGCATGATCCTAATGCTACTATGTGCAATACATGCAAATGATGATGATGATGAAACGATGGGCACATCAAAATGGGTCTTCCTCAAGCTATACGAAACTGGGCCCGTGAGGATAGATGGGCACCGAAAATAATAGGGGGAGAATGGATACAGTGAGACAAGAAATCAGGCATCACCACCACCCGGTGGGGGTGGTGGCTGTAGAAGTCCTAAAATTGTAGCCAACGTCTTACTGTTCTTCCAGGCGAGCTGATGGAGAGCCTGGATATCCCGATGCAACTCAGCTGCAGCATGCTCCATTACATACAAACTAGCAGCAAAATCTGGAGCACGAGATCCACTGGACTCGCCTCTCAAAGGAGGTCCACGTATCGGAAATGCATGGTTTTTTTTGTTTTTTTCGTTTTCAAAACTCTCACAGGCGGCACGTGAGGATCAAAGGGCATCTCGGTGCCACGTGGTGCCACCAGATCGCGCCACATGGCGCCCCCAAGTAAATCGATTTTCTGGATTTTTAACCCCATTTCTCCTCCATTAAATCCACGAAAAATACCTAGAGGCCCCAGAAAAATCCCAGAAAATTCTGGAAAATCATCAAGACTCCTAGGAGTACCTGAAAAATAGGAGAAGTGGAAATTAGTCCATATGATGATAAAATAAATATAATGGCTATTATAAAACACTATTGACCTCCAATAATCCATATTAAATATTCCAATGCTCAAATAATTCTCCAAAATTGACAATATAATCACAATAATACCAGGAGCATATGAAAAATATCAAGAAGCCAATAAAGACGATAAAATCCATATTTTGTGCCAAGAATGAGAGTAAGCTCCTAAAATGACATGAAGTGAAAATATACCCAAGAAGAGCAAGATTACGCCTAATCTTTAGCACAAAATGGGGGTAGTTAGGGGTATAAATATACACTTTTCGCTCCGAATCAGTGCAAGGCGAGAGTAGGTTGGGCAGAGGTAGTAGATGTGGAGGCAGATGCAAACACGGTAGAGGTGGGGTAGCAGATGTGTGGACAGAAACCACCACGCTCTCCGTCAGAATAGCAGGTACGACAGCGGATACAAAGTGAATAATGGGGCAAAAATAGATGCACTCTTGGCGGGTGGTGATGTGGGATAGAAATGTCAACGCTCACAACAGCATCAGAAATAGCAATGGATACAGAAGTGCTCTTGACAGAAGTATGGACAGGAAGGATCGCAGGGGGCTCAGACAAAGGCTCAGATGGGCGTTGCTCCTCGATATGGTGGTGCAGCGGCACCCGACTACTGAGCAGGCTGCTCATCATCGGGCTCCAACTGGTAGATGGAAGGGATATGTGACGGGTTTTCAGGTCCTTATGGCTATAAAATCGACGTCTGGCCTAAGTTGTACGGACGGTGAACACAAAATCAGCAACAGAGATACAACTTAAAACAGTTTTAAGTATAAGCCCTAAAGATATTAACCCTAGCCAAGATCTATACTATCCCAGGGTTGGGTCCGACCAACCCCTAAGGATAGATCTATCTAACAGTTGCAATTATAAACATATGAATATTTAAACTATATACATTTCACTTCGTTTCTGCAGAATATGAAGCATCATTTTTAGCAACATTTTTTTGGCCCCGCGTCGCTTCTCCCAAGCCAAACCTCGTCTTGAGCCGCACCTCGTCTCGAGCCGCACCGCTTCCCAAGACGAGAAACACCCTTGTTGATGAGCCAACCACGTGCCGAAGAAGATTTCACCTTGAGTAGATCCTTCGTTAAGACTTCGGATCCGATCCGAGCTCTTTCATAACTTTGATAGAGCCCGAACAGGATCAAGGAAGAATTTAGGGAGAAAGAGAATATTTTCCTTAAGCTCAGATCCGGGCTTGTTCACGTTTAATGGAGCTACTCAGATTTGGAGCTTGGGACAAGTTTCAAATAAGGGGACAGACCCCTATTTATATAGGCGACTGACGCATCCCCTTCACTCCATATCCGATGTGGGACTAAAGGTTTTGGAGGAATAAATTAATTAAAGTTTGCCTTTCACAAAGACCAAACTTAAGTGAATTTTTCCTCCCTTACCATTGAGCTTTGTAAGTGATACAACCTATCAAATCGAAGAGAGTTGAACGGTGAACGCATAGGAAAAAACAGGGACTCGATCCGAGTTCGTTTGACCCCACAAACGAGTGTCCAAACATAGGGCAAAACCTGATTTTCGCTGAAAAATTCAGCAGCTAGCAAAACATGATAACTAGGGTTCAGAACCCTTCTGTGGGGCCCATTGTTTGGTCCCACAGGCCTGGCATGTGCCAGCTTGTAGGGCACAAGCCGTGCACGCACCTTACTGGCACGTGCAAGGCGCGTGCCTGTCACGCGCCCTTGTTGGCGCGCCAGCAACACAAAACTGGCCCAATGGGCTGGGCTAATTTCACATGGCTGTTAAAGCCTTTAATTCACTTTTTTGCCTTTTTCAGGATTTCTGGCTCTTATGGAGCCCGTTTTTGACGTGGTTTGGACATGCATTTAGACCAGGACGATCCCGTCATTCAGGTAACCTTTTCCACGCGTTTATTACATTAAATATACACGCAAACATTTTATGACACATTTAATTCACTTTGCATCATATGCAAAATTCTCACATCTAGTATTAATAAACCATTTGCATCAAATACAAATGACCTGAGGGCATACATCCCTCAACATCTCCCACTTGCACTCAAAATCATTTATCTCGAGTCCCGAATCTAACTGCAAACTCTTTGCAGTTTTATATCCCTTGCATCAAATGCATATTCTCCCTAATTTCTACCTATTACTTAACGAATGTCTCACTCTGTGAGACCCTACAGCCTGACCCTACTGCAGGTGGGGCTCGAACCCAGAAGGCAGTGACCATGAGCAGCATATGTCGTCCCTGTTTCGGTATCATACTTATGTGGTTAACTTATCGACATGAATATTGTCGGGACCACCCAGACTGTATTCGTGATGAATACCGCGGTTTTAGTCTCCTCGTCAAAACTATGTCGCTTAGTCAAGCCTAGGGTATGGTCAACTGTCAACCCTACTAGCTTG
This sequence comes from Scilla litardierei, assembly GCA_030789695.1. Taxonomy (NCBI): domain Eukaryota; kingdom Viridiplantae; phylum Streptophyta; class Magnoliopsida; order Asparagales; family Asparagaceae; genus Scilla; species Scilla litardierei. Next base: position 808,828,267 of record CM061142.1, on the reverse strand, counting down.
AACTTGGTTAGTCTCCTTCTGTTGCGGGTCAAGTCCGCACAAAATGATATTTGTTTGTAGTGGAAATCACATGTACAATGATTTACAGGTTTTTAAGTAGATGGAGAGGTTAGCACGACTCGGAACTCGCTTCAGAAGCCAAGGATCCAAGGTCGCCTGGAGATCGCCTTCTCTCGATATCTAAGGTGAGCTTCCTCCGAGGATGAACAATATGTAGAATAGCAGGGCTGGCTGTCAGCCCTAAGCCTCTCTGATGCCTAAGTCAGCGGGTGACATAAGATGTAGGCACCGGGCACACTGGGCGACCTTAAAACAAGTCGGCGAAGTACGGGGGGCTAATGAGGAAGGCACAAATATATGGAAGATATCTAGCCTTATGTATTGAAGTGAGCTAGAAGATTTTTCTTATCAATAACAACTTACCAACCCCCTCTATGGAGGCATGAGGGGGTATTTATAGGGCTGAGAGGCGGTTGCTCACCGTCTTGTCAGTTGTCGAATCATCCCAGTTGGCACTCAAGTAGTGAGGCTGTGTCAGGGATATTTACCGCATTAATGGTGTCAAGAGGTGTCAGGAATATTAATGAGACGCGAGTGGCGGCCATCAGTTCTCGCCCTTAACCCCTGGCATTAATGGAGAGTAAGTGAGCCCATGTCACACTGTCATAGATATTTATGTTTGGTTTCCCTCAGGGGTGCGTCGACGATCAAACTCGGCTTCTCCAGATGATGCTCATGCTGGAGGGTAGGCAAGCTTGTGTTTGGCATGGAGAGCTAGTAGGTCGCACCGGCGGGGCTTCTTAGTTGGCCTTGGGGGCAAGCTTGCACCGGGGCAAGGCGAGCCTCTGTGAGTCGAGGCAAACTTCAGCTCAGCTATTGTCCCATCAGGGGAGTCGATGAGTTCGTCTGCATGGGCCCCAGGTGCATACGGGCATCAACTTCATGGGCCGGCCTTTAGGGAAAAACAATTACCCCCGTATTCGAGCTCGGCATGGCTAGCCCCGCTTCAGCTTGGATGATGAATCACATTCCCACGGGATGAAGATGGGTTGGCTACATTCAATGAGCTCTGACATGCCGAATCTCAGAAATGATGACAGCAATTCGGCATTGGGGAGAGTTTGAGGCGCCCATCTACTGAACAGATGACGCATGGCTAAGGTGATAGTAGGAGAATTCGAGCCGCCAGCCCAGACCCGTTCGGATCCCGCCACGTGGCCCATGCCAGATGGTGGTGATTGCCCACGTCTCCCCAGCCAGAGAGAGAGCGGGAGAGACTTTTGCCAGGATTTTTTCAAAGCTTCAAATTCCCCCTTCTTCTTCGAGAGCAGCTCCCGTCGATCACCGTCATTTGCTGGAGCTTCCTTTGCGTACTCTCCCATAGGTACACCCTTGATATTAGAAATGTCTTCGTCCGCTTCTCCCGTAGCTTTTTCTTCTTCGAACGTCCACACCGAACAACACTTCAGAGAGGTTGGCGGGGTGATGCCACCAAGTCGAAACTGGTGGTGTCGGAGATGTCGTCGATGTCAGGGCCAGAGGGAGAGACGATGGTTGAACAGGTCATCGCTTCATCGTCGGTGCTAGTGAGGGACCCCAAGAAAGGGAAAGTGCCCAAGTCGACCGCCAAGGCCACCATAGTCATCAGCGACAGTGGAACCATGGATGCGGTCCCTGTGGGAATCCTGACCCGGATGTCACTGTTGCCGCCCTCCAAGATCCTAAAGATCCATGCCAAATACATCCGGCCCCCTACACAGTCTGCCTCCCCGAGCCCAATGAGCGGGTCTGCTCCCCAAGGGACTATGAGGTTGACATGTACTTCCCGAACTTTGCCTTGTGTCTCCGTTTCCCGCTCCATCCATTCCTTCTTCTCATCCTCCACTTCCTCGAGCTCCCCATTTTTCAATTGACGCCGAACTCCATCAGCGTGATGGTCAGCTTCATTGTGTTCTGCTTTGTCCACAGAGTAAGCCCAATGCTGCCTATCTTCCAATACTTTTTCAGGGCAAAGAAGAAAGACGACTACTATTATGCCAGTGCAAAGAGGAGCAGAACGCTTGTCCTCAAGCTACCGGGCAAGGCCAGGGACTGAGAGGAGAAGTTCGTGTTCATCTCGACTCCGACGGACCTGGCTATGATGTCGAACTGGGGGAATTTGAATCTCGCAGTGAATGCCGACGTTATCATAGAGGGGAGCGACCTGGAGGGCGCAGAATCCTGGAGGCAATCCCAAAGGAGAACAGTGCCTTCAAAGACCTTCTCAAGGACGAGATGGTCGCCCAGCATGTCTGGTTTGAAGGTACTCTATGTGCCGCAAACAACATCTAAAAAGCTGACTCATTTGTTCTTTTTTTGCAGGAGCGGCCATGAGCATGTCCATAGAGGAAGTGATGAGGAAGGCAAGGGAGGCGTCATCGAAGCCACCGTCGAGCAAGGGCAGGGGCAGAAGCGGAGTCTAGAGGTGTCCGCGACTGCCCGCGTTGAGAAAGGAGAGCGGGTGAAGAAGTCGAGGAAGGAGGCTATGGTCACAGCTCTTCTAGCCTGCCCGAGCGGGGGTGGCAGCTGGCGAAGTAGTCATCCTCGATCCAGAGGAACCAACGGCCAACCCTGTGACTGCCGAGCACCAGGGCCCACCACTCAGCGCCACTACCGATACCTCGACCAGGTCGGTCGCTCCCTCGAAACCTCCGACAGCATCCACCACAACCAGTCGCCCTGCAGTTGTGATCAGGCCCTTCAGATGCTCGTCCTATGGGTTGGGGAAGCTGGGCCATCCGAGCTGCGAGGCCGCCCTAGCCACCTTCAAGTCAACGAAGGAGGCCGTGCTCACCATCCCGACGGAGTCGATTGTCGCGCCACGCTACTCGATATAGGCCCAGGAGTCTGTCTTTGACGAGGCCAGTGTGGCAACCCGTCTGGCAGAGAATTGTTTGCTGCCAAGGGACCGGGAGGGACTGCAGGAGCTTGAGGCCGAACTCCTCTGCGACACCACCGTCTGGCACAATATGCAGGTACGTCGCCCTTTTCCCAGAATGCCGAACTCCTTTTCCTTTACATATGCTCATTGCTTGGTCCTCTTTGTAGGCGGTCACCGCTTTGGTGTCCCTCCAGCAGCATGCAGCAAAGGCGAACCAACTTGAGGAGATGCTCGGGAGAAAAGTGGTCGCCCTCGAGGGCACCGAGGCAAAGCTAAAGGAGGCCATGGAGAGGCTGGCAAAGGTACATGTGGATTACTAGACCCAGAATGATAAGGCCACCAGACTGGAGCATGCTATTGGGGCATTGCAGGAGAGGGCCTGGCAGGAGGAGACCCAGAGAGTCACCGCCGAGGGGCTGCTGGGCTCAGAGATGGAGGCGACGGGAGCGAAGATTGCCGAGCTGAAGCGGTGAAATGCTGAACTGGCGAAGGTCGACCTGTACCTGGTCAGGGCCCAGGCCATCCTTCAATACAAGGATAATGAGCTCATCCCCGTACTGACGGCTATGAGGGCAGAGGGATTCGATGAAGGCCTGGAGACCGGCCTTGAGAAGGCGAAGGCGAGGTTGGGGAAGCTCTACCCCAACTTGGAGATTGACTTCGCCCGGTTGTCAGCTGTGTCCGATGATGAGGCGGAGGCTTCAACCGCTTCGGAGGCCGAGGCGGCAGGGACTCTGACTCCAGGTGGCGGCAATTAGGGGGGCAAACAGGAGGACATGCGGGCCCTGGAGGGCGGCAGTCAAGGGAGTGGCTGCCAAGCTGGGGCACCATAGGCTAGGTCAATTTTTGTATGGCCGGCCCTGAGGCCGAGCCTGGAGAGTCTAGTTGTATCCTGGAATGTACAAAGTTATCATATAAATAAAATTTTGAAATTTTTCCTTACCGTCGTTTGTTCAATTTGGCTATTACGCGAGCTAAGCTTCTTTTATATGTGTATGCCTCTAACATTCTGCCATTGACGAGTCGACTGAAGAGATGGAGAATGTTGTGGAGTTGGTTGTTTGCTTTTGTTTTGGTCGCTGGCTGCCAGGGAGGGGGGCAACCACGCGGCCTCCGTTGGTGGTGCACCGCCCCGAAATTGGGGGGTGGAGAGGGTGCGAGTCGTCACTCGTTCCTTGTCCCACTCGACAAACACTATCGAGGACGAAGCCGTCGGGCTTGCCCCGGAGTTGATGGAGGGGAGGGTGCGAGCCAGAGCTTGTTCCTTAACCCACCAACGATCATATCGAGGGCGAAGCTCGTTAGCCTGCGCCGAAGTTTGTGGAGAAAGTCCGATTTTGAAGGCTGGTTGCCATTGAGGGGGCGACCCTACAGCCTCCGTTGGGGGCGTTCCACACTGTAATTGGGGGTAGGGAGGGTGTGAGCATCCTCGGTGAATACTATATAGGACGAAGCCATCGGGCTTGCCCCGGAGTTGATGGAGGGGAGAGTGTGAGCTGGAGCTCGTAACTTAACCCACCGACGATCTTATCGAGGGCGAAGCTCGTCAGCATGCCCCGAAGTTTATGGAGAAAGTCTGGATTTGAAGGCTGGCTGCCAGGGAGGGGGGCGACCCTGCGGCCTCCGTTGGTGGCACACCACCCCGAAATTGGGGGTGTGAAGGATGCGAGCCGTCACTCATTTCTTATCCCACCTGACGAACACTGTCGAGGGCGAAGGTGTCGGGCTTGCCCTGGAGTTGATGGAGGGGAGCGTTCGAGCCAGAGCTCGTTCCTTAACCCACCGAGATCCTATCGAGGGTGAAGCTCATCAGCTTGCCCTGGAGTTTGTGGAGAAAGTCCGGATTTGAAGGCTGGCTACCAGGGAGGGGGCGACCCTGCGGCCTCCGTTGGTGGCACACCACTCTGAAATTTGGGGTGGGAAGGGTGAGAGCCGTCACTCGTTCCGTGTCCCACCTGACGAACACTATCGAGGACGAAGCCGTCGGGCTTGCCTCGGAGTTGATGGAGGGGAGGGTGCAAGCTGGAGCTCGTTCCTTAATCCACCGACGATCCTATCGAGGGCGAAGCTCGTCAGCTTGCCCCAGAGTTTGTGGAAGGACATGGGCACGACTCGAAAGTTCGCCCCCGATCCTTCGGGAGGCACAGCCCAAAGGCATGCCCTTGATCTCTATCGACAATTAGGTAGCTTTCTACCAATGATCATGCCGAACTTGATCTGTAATTTCCTACACACGGAGAAAACTCGAAGAGTGTAAGTCGAAATATGTCGACGTAGGTCGGAGAGAGAATGAAACCTATTCGGGTGGTGGCACAGTTCAGAAACCTGCCCCGGCGTTGTGTATTGTGAAGGCTTAGGCTCCTAGAAGGATGGCTGACCTTCGTCAAATACGGGGATGGCTGAAACGCAAATCCAAGAAACATGCTGAGTGTAAAAACACAGTGGTTTATTAACAATATAACATTGACTCAATGTACAAGTGTAATTATTAAAAAAATTTGAGCAAGTGTGCAGCGTTCCAGTGATGAGCAAGCTCTTCACCCTCCATGTTTGCCAGTATGTTCGTCGTCGGTCCCATGATATCCGTTATGGTGTATGGGCCTTCCCACTTTGTGGAGAGCTTGCCTCGTCAGCCTATCTCAGGCCTGAAAGTGGCATCCCGAAGGACGAGGTCGCCGACTCTGAATCTTCTCTTCCTGATGTGGGACTTGTAATGCCCTGGGAAGCTACTGCACATGTACTAGAGGGGGGGTGAATATTAGTTTAAAATAATCAAGAGATTTATTCCTAATTATTGTGCAAACATACAAACAACAATGCGGAATAAACAACAATCGACAAGAATTAACAAACACAAACAGACGATATAACGGGTTCGGATCCACCCAAGTCTCCCCGACTTGTTCCCGGTGATCCTACGTCCCAACCACCCGGATCCCCTCCGGATACTTGAGTTAGAAACCACTAACCCAAGATTTAGCACTATGAAATTCTTGTAGAAAAACCTCTACAAGACCAAATCATACACAATGAAAATGTGACTCCCACAACCCGGGATCACACACTTCTCTCACAACCGAGAGAACAATTCAAATATTAAATGTGATGAAATAATGAAACACTTACCACAAAATCCTATGCCTTGAGTATACTTACCAAATTAGGGAAAAGAGGGATTTTGAGGAAGAAGATGTCACCAAACCGAAGCTCCACCAATATGATCAGCGATCGAAGGCTAGGATGGAGGATGGTGACTAGAATCAAGCTTTTGGCTTGGAAGACTCACAATGGAGAGAATCTCTCTTGAGGAATTAGGGCTCAAGAAGTGAGGGAGAGATTCTTGTGAGAAGATAGAGAGATTTGAAATAGAGTTGAATGGCTCCTCTTTGATTTCTCTAAAACCCAAAATATGCAGCCTTGAATGCTATGAAAGCAGCTCTTCAAGTATATATATGATAGAGGAAAGAGAGAGCAAAATTCGTGGCAATTAATGCTCCAACGGCTCTATTCTGAAGCAGACTAGTAGGTCAAAGAAGGATCACTGACCGACTAGTTTCTCAACTATTCGGTCGGTGATTCAACATGAACCGACTAACTGGAGAACAGCCAAAAGAAGTTCAGACATAAAGAACTAGTCGGTCTAAGAAGACTTGCCAACCGACTAGTTTCACAACTAGTCGGCCGGTGAGTGTTCTTTGACCGACTAACAGATGAAATAGAATAGTCTGAATTCAAGTTGAACTAGTCGGTCTGAGAACAAATTCCAACCAACTAGTTTCACAACTAGTCGGTCGACAATTGTTCTTAGATCGACTAACTCGAAACAGTAGCTCAGGCTGAAATGAGGCAATGATAACTAGTCGGTCTGAGAAGGATTCCTAACCTACTAGATCGTGTAGGATCTCCTGGCACACCAAATACACTAGAGGGGGGGTGAATAGTGTATATCACGACGAAATTGCAAATTTAAAAGTTAATAAAAAGATGCAATAAAAAATGCGGAAGTAAAGAAATACAATACAGAGAATGGCAATCGCAAACACCAAGATTTATCCTGGTTCGGATCCTAGTGATCCTACGTCCAGTCCTCTACCCCGTAGAGATTTTCAATCCACTATAACACTTGCCCCGCAAGCAACAACATACAAAAATGGCAACACTCTCAGTGTCCCAAACTTTGTACAATCTCTACACCAAGAGATTCAACTTACAAAAGAAATGAAAATAACATCTAAAGCCTTGATGAAGATTTCGAATGAAATTCAAGGAATAAGTGAAAAAGAAAGATTCAAAGTTTCTAGATTTTAGAATGGAAGAAACAAACTTGAATCTTTTAGTTTTCAATTGAAGAAAGAAAATTTCAGAAAGTATTTCTTCAAACTGAAAGTAATGGCAGTATTTCTGCAGAAATTCTCTCTTGAAAGAGATAGAAAATGATTTTTAGAGAGAGAATTTGTAAAAGAGATGTGTGAATGAAGGAGGGGGATACTCATCTATTTATAGGAATGGAAAGGAGTTATAGAAACTGATTTCCAACGTTTAGAAACCACCCCCAACGGATAGAAAAAATTTGTTTCAGAAAACTGCAAAAAACGGCATTAGCCTGCCAGAAAAAAGTGCTAGTCGGCCAATTTTCAAACGACAGAATTTGACCGTTAGATTTTGCAGACGTGGATCAGTCATGAAAAGAAAGATACCTGTAAAATTTCATGGTCTAATTCGTAAAGAAAAATATTAGCCAGCCAGCCAATTTTACCTAGTCGGCTAATTTTTTAAAGAGGAGTTTTGAGAAACTGAAAACGGCAGTTTGTAGATAAAAGTTAGGAGAGAACCTAGGTATCTAAGATGGGTCATCATAAGGCTTAACCCCCTATAAAAGAAAAATTACATCAATTACATAAAGTCCGTAGAAATAACTTCATCTTGATATTGAGTAGACTTTGTGCAGATAGCTGTTATAGGTGATAATGTCCATGTTGCACATGCTGAGAAGTCTTACGTCATGATGTATATGTGGAAAATCTAGTATTCTGCAAAAAGGAGTTAGTAACAAATAATAATATTAAGTTTGTCACATCAAAATAATATGGAGTAGGAATTATGAAATTTCAACATTCTCCCCCTTTTTGATGATGACAAACTTTCATTAAAGAAAAAAATAGTAATCATTGGTTTAGTAATTACAAATTGTAATTTAGTGATAATGACAAAAATTCTTGCAAAGTAATACTCCCCCTGAAAGTATGCATGATATGCTGGTATATTAATACATGCTTGGTATAGTTTTCTCCCCCTTTGTCATCCACAAAAAGAGGGTAATTTATGAGAAAAAAATCAGGGAAAAGAATAAAGTGAACAAACTAATATATTGCATATGGAAGAGCATACTGAACATATATGGTGAACACAAAGTGTGGGTGAGAAAGACAAATTGTCTGAAAAGTATGAACACCTGGGAGTCCGAAAAAAAACAGTACTAACATGGAGAGGTAACAAACATAAAACAATGTGTAACTTAACATACTGAAAACCCAACACAGAGCATCATTTGGAAAAATTCAAACTAAGCAACAGAACAGAAATAAGGGTGGATACATAAAATAGAAACACCAACTGAAGCATAGGTTAACAGAACAACATAATGACATATGAAAAGGGTTTTAAAAATATACTATAGCAACTACATCGAACCAAACTGCATCAAACATACTAAAAGCAACAACGACACTAGTTTGACAAAGTAACAAAACACTACATCAGAGGCCTATGATTGGGCCTATACAACCGAAACTATTGAAAAACAATAAGTAGCCAAAAGCAACTTCAGGGAGCATTTGGGGACAGCAAACAGATATGGCAAACTAACGACGACGGCCAGGAGTGCCACGGCCAGGAGAAGTCGGGTGATGGGACGACGGTTGAGGACGGGTAGGGTGAAGATCATCAAAGAGTGAGAAAATCTGCGCCTGGGATGCTTGGATTTCTCCAAGTGTGCGAGCATGTTGTTGAAGAGTTTGATCATACGTGCTAAACTGCTCTTGTATGCCAACGAAACCCTCAGTAACATGTTTGGTCAGAGCGTCAACATTAGTATTCAGACGACGAAGGAGAGAAGAGTTGTTCTGTCGGCATGAATAGACATCATCATGAGTCACGCACACTTTCTTGCGACGGCGACCGGATAGACCCGGGGTCGTCGAAGCAGGAGTGTTAGCCAAATCTGTCTCGTCGTCGTCGTCGGAAGGAGAATCTGGAATGTCCAACTTCATACTTGCGAGAGTAGATGCATCAAATTCAATCGAATTGATGACCGGAATGTCATCGGTAGGAGGGATGCGAAAATGCCGCAGGATGAGGGTGATGAGGCAAGGCAAGTAGAAATGTTGGTGAATGGATTTGGCAAGGGTATGAAGAAGAACATCCACCCAATTGACAGGAAAACCTCCCATGACAGCGTACAGACATTTCAACAAGCGAGTGCTGAGATAATTTCGAGAGCCTGACTTCGGAACAATGTTGTAAACGGAAATTTTTACCAAGAGGCGCGGGTTTGAGAGAAGTCGGCTAGCACTCATCTTAGGAGAAAATGTGGTGGCCATTTTGGAAAGAATGACAGAATCATTCAGAGGAAAATTAAGCCCTTCGTCATTTAAGGGAGGAAGGTGGATCAAATCGGCCAAGCTTTGGGAAGTGAGGATAATTGGGAAGCCCTTAATTTGTGAGAAAACAGTGAGGATGCCTTGATCATCTTGATATGTGAGGTTTGCATAAAATTCACGGACGAGGAGAGGATAGTACGGAACCTTGTTGTATGAATGCCAAAGAGGAGCAAGACCCACGGAAAACAATAGGCGCTGGACATCGAAAGAAGAAAGAGAGGCGAAATTGATGAAGCGTTCAGGAATGATAGTGATGGATTCGAAGGCACGAAACTTTGCTTCACATTCGGCAGAACGAATACGGGAGGAAAAACCGGGGCCGGTGAAATGAGAAGAGGAAGCCATGGGGAAAGAGGAGAGTGGTTTGAGGAAGAAGATGAAAAGTGAAGAACCGTGAGATGGTGAAGAACCGTAAGATGCCTTTTGAAGAAAAAAATGAACGGTTGTTGAAAACTGAAATGAGAAGTTAAAGAAACTGCTTGAAGATGAAAGGGTGTTTGAAGAACTGAATTGGTTAGAGAAACTGTTCAGAAAGATATGAAGGCGGGAAGAAACTGAATGGACGCAGTTTGAAGACGAACGGAAAAAACTGAAAAATTAGTCGACCAACAGTTTTTGGTTGGCCGGCCAAAAAGAAGAACCCAAGCCGTGTGAAAAGTTGAGGCGGTTTAAAAAAAATAATTAAAAATTAAAAAAAAATCAAAAAGAAGTCAAACCAAGTTATTACCTGCATTGGAAAAGATCAAAAGAGCTTTGAAAGGACAATGGTAATAAAGAGGGTAGGTGGAGTGGGTGAGTCAAAGGAATGAGATGAGGACAAGTGGCTTGCATTGAAAAGAGAGATAAAATATCTAAGAATAATAAATAAGATATTAAATCCCTAATATCCCAAGAGATGCGACGATTGCATAAAACAAATCAAAAAATAATAAAAAATTCACAAGAAGACAAAAAGAATATGTTGTGAAATCTGAATAAGAAAAGTTAGTCGACTAGAGAAATTTTTCTGCTCGGCTAATTGCAAATAAATGCCGATAAAATTCGAAAAAAAATCAAAAAATAAAATAAAGAAATATGATGATATTTCAAAGTTCAGATTCACATCCACTATCTAAGATCCATCTTTCCTTTTTGGGTACCTGAAAGATAAACATGAAACAGTGGTACCCTTTGCTTTAGGGTCCTTTGGATTAGATCTTAGGAAGCTAAACCCAAGTAGAATTTGGCTTTCTTATATAATTGCAAGAATGAACAATAGATTGCATATAATTTGAAATAAATAAATCTCTATCATATAAACAAGAATCCTTAGGAACCCATATACTTGAGTATTAGATTTCCTAGGAGATGCATTCAAAATATTTCTAATGTTTGAAATATTTCTTTGTGAAGAAGAAATAATAGGATTAATTTTCTTCGTGTAAATGAATGCATGATTTTTCTTTTGTGGTTTAACAAATGTTGTTTTACCACAGAAAGAAGATGTGTTACAAGATTTGGATATATTCTTATTTGAATAGCCCAATCCTTGTTTATGATTTGCAGGATATTGAAATTGAAGCAAATCATTGAGATTAGTCTTACCTTTGTTAAATTTATTAACATTAGCAGACATCTCATCGTATTTCATCTTTAGTGATGAAACACTATTATCCATTTCGGATAGACGTGCATGCAATCCTTGATTCTGATTTTTGAGAATTTCATTCTCTTTATTCAGACTCAAGATTTGAGAAGATAATATGTCTTTCTCGGTGTTAATAACATCAGATGAAATGCATTTAGATGAAAGTCCTTGATGTTCAAGGATAAGAGCATCATTGCTTTGTTTCAAAGACTTGTGTTGTGCATTTAGTCTTTTGAAACGAATGAAAAGATCATTAAAAGCATCTAATAATTCTTCATTATCAAAATGACTTACATTGCTTTCATCATCTTGTGCCATGAAGCACATATTGGCTTTTTCTTCATTATCGTTGTCTTCTTCGTCAGAAGATGAATCCTAAGTTGCTGCGAAGGCTTTCTTCATTCTATCAAACCTTCTTTCTTTCTTGGAATGTTCATTGTTGTTGTTGAAAGTTTTGACCTTTGATTTGAGAAGAGGACAATCCTTCTTGTAATGTCCTGGTTTATTACAATTGAAACAAAGAGAAGAATCAGTATTTTTAGATTTAAAATTTTTATACTTACCTTTTCTTAAGAACTTTCTGAAGTTCCTAGTAATGAGGGCAACATATTCATCATCGTCTGTGTCTGAATCATCGGTATCTGATGATGCATTGAAGGCAAGAGTTTTATTCTTTGAATCTGCTTGTTCTTTGCGGTCTTGAAGCTAAACTTCGTAGGCCATCAAATTACCAACGAGGCTTTCAACAGTGAGTGTTAATAAGTCATTGGCTTATTCTATTGCTGTCGTCTTTCTTTCCCATTCTGGTGTTAAGGCACGAAGGATCTTTCTGACTTGTTCTGTTTGAGAGTATGTCTTTCCAAGAGCAATTAGAGAGTTTGTTATATCTGTGAATCTAGTAACCATCTCTCCAATTGTCTCGTTGTCCTTCATTCTGAATAGTTCAAACCTGTGAACAAGAACATAAATTTTAGTTTCTTTAACTTTATTAGTACCTTCATGTGTTACCTGAAGTGTATGCCAGATGTCATATGCAGTTTTGGCCTGGGATACATGGTTGAACTCATTCTTGTCCATGGCGCAGAATAATGCATTCATTGCTTTGGAGTTGCGAGTTGCGGCGGTTTTGTCATTGGTAGTCCATTGGGCATAAGGAGTTGTAGGCTTCTCGTATTGAGTTTCCAACATGTTCCAAAGTTCGTAGTCGATGCTTTGAAGATAGATCGTCATCCTTGTCTTTCAATAAGAATAGTTGGAACCGTTGAATAGTGGAGGCCTTGTTGTGGAGTGCCCTTCTGGAAATTGAGATGAAGATGTTGAATTGTTCGTCGGATAGGTGTAGGCCATCTTGACTGTGCTCTGATACCAAATGTAGGATCTCCTGGCACACCAAATACACTAGAGGGGGGATGAATAGTGTATATCACGACGAAATTGCAAATTTAAAAGTTAATAAAAAGATGCAATAAAAATGCGGAAGTAAAGAAATACAATACAGAGAATGGCAATCGCAAACACCAAGATTTATCCTGGTTCGGATCCTAGTGATCCTACGTCCAGTCCTCTACCCCGTAGAGATTTTCAATCCACTATAACACTTGCCTCGCAAGCAACAACATACAAAAATGGCAACACTCTCAGTGTCCCAAACTTTGTACAATCTCTACACCAAGAGATTCAACTTACAAAAGAAATGAAAATAACACCTAAAGCCTTGATGAAGATTTCGAATGAAATTCAAGGAATAAGTGAAAAAGAAAGATTCAAAGTTTCTAGATTTTAGAATGGAAGAAACAAACTTGAATCTTTTAGTTTTCAATTGAAGAAAGAAAATTTCAGAAAGTATTTCTTCAAACTGAAAGTAATGGCAGTATTTCTGCAGAAATTCTCTCTTGAAAGAGATAGAAAATGATTTCTAGCGAGAGAATTTGTAAAAGAGATGTGTGAATGAAGGAGGGGGGTACTCATCTATTTATATGAATGGAAAGGAGTTATAGAAACTGATTTCCAACGTTTAGAAACCACCCCCAACGGATAGAAAAAATTCGTTTCAGAAAACTGCAAAAAACGGCATTAGCCTGCCAGAAAAAAGTGCTAGTCGGCCAATTTTCAAACGACAGAATTTGACCGTTAGATTTTGTAGACGTGGATCAGTCATGAAAAGAAAGATACCTGTAAAATTTCATGGTCTAATTCGTAAAGAAAAATATTAGCCAGCCAGCCAATTTTACCTAGTCGGCTAATTTTTTAAAGAGGAGTTTTGAGAAACGGAAAACGGTAGTTTGTAGATAAAAGTTAGGAGAGAACCTAGGATAAAAGTTAGGAGAGAACCTAGGTATCTAAGATGGGTCATCATAAGGCTTAAACCCCTATAAAAGAAAAATTACATCAATTACATAAAGTCCGTAGAAATAACTTCATCTTGATATTGAGTAGACTTTGTGCAGATAGCTGTTATAGGCGATAATGTCCATGTTGCACATGCTGAGAAGTCTTACGTCATGATGTATATGTGGAAAATCTAGTATTCTGCAAAAAGGAGTTAGTAACAAATAATAATATTAAGTTTGTCACATCAAAATAATATGGAGTAGGAATTATGAAATTCCAACAGATCGTCATCTAGTCGGTCGGTGAACCTTCTTTGACCGACTAATTAATCAACAGTGCCAGGCTGAATTGAGCAAGGAAATCTAGTCGGTTCAAGGGGAATTGCCGACCGACTAGATCGTCATCTAGTCGGTTGGTTCTTCTACTTGAACCAACTAAGATGCACAAGAAGCCGAGGGAAGAAGCGATAGGCTTCGGGAAAGTTTCTAATGGCTTCTAAGATAATCCTAGCTCTAAGATATGAGCGATAAGAAGATTATAATGTAAGTCCTACTCAAGGCTTAACATTCTATTCTATGAAGCTAGAAGACATTAAATTAAACATGACGAACCGTCTTCAAAGCTTCAATCTTCACTCTTGACTTCAATAATGCTCCTTGAGCTTCAACGAAGCTTCAGGCACACGATCACGCGTATTGAGAAGTCTTGAGACGTCGCTTTAGATATACGTAGACGTTTGGCGACGATCTCCATAACTGCGCTCACAAAGTGTTAGTTCACAATATTTATGTTTGTTCATCATCAAAACCAAATCCGAGGAGTCAATACTCAACATTCTCCCCCTTTTTGGTGATGACAACCCAACATAAATAATAATCAATAATAATAGTTCAAATGAATTTTACTTACTCCCCCTGCATTGATGACACATTAGTTCCGCATTCAATAATGATCATACGCATCAAGCAGGCGAGGAAGGTATAAAATGTGAACTCAAATATCGAAATTTAGGATCTAAATCCATTTTTATATCTTGACTCCCCCTGAATCTAACATATCAAATTAGATTCACGGTAAAATGCTTTGAATTATCATTAAGCACATCGTCATTATTAATTCTCTCCCCCCTTTGGCATTAGCAAAAAGAGCGGGAGGAGATCAACGACAAAGAATACAATGGCTAAAAATAAAAGCATGAGAGTCTAAGAATACGACCATGGTCCAAATGACACCAAAGTAAAATCACGAAGAAAATCAAAGCGTGCCAATGATATCATTGTCGTATAAATCAAAAAACAAAATCATCAAAACTCAAATTAATTTCTCTTATTGAGTTATGGAACATACTCTCCAATATCAACATTCTTAGTTAAATAGTGCATGGAAAACAATTCTATGTTTTCATAAAATCAATTCTATTTAACCAAGTTAATCGTCGAGCGACGAAAACAACATCAGAGACAAATAAATCCAACGAGAAAACCAAATGAAGCATGCAAAAGTGTTATGCCAAAAATAGATAGTAACTTCATAAAAACTTATGGCATACACAATTCTAGTACAAAATGACATCAATTGTAATATAGTCTACCAATGGATGCATTCAACACACATGGATACCAAATGTATATCAAATGTAAGAATATACTTACAACATTAAGCTCCCCCTACTTTGGTGCATCACTTAAGCACCATCAACTCCAATTGATCGAAAATCCTTGCAAATCAAGGAGTTGGTAGGGTTAGTATCCCATGGTGGATTTAACATAGAGAACATAATTCTTTGTATCCAAAAATCCTTTTGGATCCTATGGGTTAGGAAACAAATTTAACATATTAAATTCAAATAATTGTAACCCATATCCTAATGTAATCATGTCACTTGATAAATATTTTTATGATGCATGTAATCATAAACATAAACATGAATCAAAACATGTGTAGCATGAAAATATTAAATATTTTAGACATACAAAATCATAAACACAATGATTTACAAATAAACATGCAATGGAAATCACTTCATAACACAAATGCTTTGGTACCTATAAAATGAATATAAGCTTAAGGTACCAAGCAATGAAGGGTTAATGAAGACTAACCCTTCGGAAACCAAGTCCAAGAGGACCTTGATTTCCTAACATAATCATCATTCAAAATTATATCATTAATATACGATTGCACATACATATCCTTAGCATGCATACTTGTGTTCTTTAGACCCCAAATAGTGTATGTTTTGGGAGCCCTATTCCTATTAGGAGCATGCATACGTTGTTGATGTCTATGTGATGCATGTGGTGGGTAAGCATATGGCGTATGATGCAATGGTGCATGATGATAATTATTCATATGAGAATGTGAATGAACATATGCATGTGGTGGAACACGTGCATGAGTGTGTCTCACATGGTGTCCACGTGCTCGTGGATGCGGAGCATAAAAATCATCATACATGCTAACATGTGGAGTAGGATGTGTGTTCCTACGTGGCATGGTATACATGAAAGCATGACCCTTCTTTGGAGGTCCACCTAAAGTGGGTTTCTTTCCAAATGGGGGTGTGTACCTAGCGGAAGCACCATTGGTAGAATAACTACCCATGAAGTGTTTACTCCCACTAGTAGAAACTTCGGAAGATGGCCTAACAAAGGTCGTGGCCGATTTGGATGATTCTCCCATCTTACACCCCAAGCTAATGTGGTGATTGGCCGGAAGTAAGTCATTTAGGATGTTATCCAAATGGCCCTTACCTTTATTGAATTCATGAAATCGGCCTAATGTGCACTCATACTTCTCGGTGAGAGAAAGCATCGAAGCATCCAAGGTGGATACTTGCGAAGTGAGTGCGTAAACACGTGATTTGAGATTTTTATTCTCAATACTCAAAGTTGAGTTTTGAGACGTCAAATCCGCTATCACATGTTCATCCGAATCCTCGATATGAACATGCTCAAGCTGAGATTTGAGATTTACAATCTCATTTCTCAACCCTTCAACAACGGTCTCGTTGTTGACGATGATAGGCTTAGGCAAGGTTTGAAGACTAGTTAGCTCATTTTTAGTCTTAATAAATCTATTAGCCAATTTAGAAAACTTACACCAAAGTTGTTCATTAGCTAATCTAAGTTCATCCATTGTTACCTCATCGCCTTCATCCTCGCTTTCCTCGCTTCCATCTTCGCTTTCATCGGAGGAGGTCTCTTGATCACGTTCCTCTTTTTCCATGAAGCACATGTGTGCTTTCTCCACTTGTCCATCATCCGACTCTCCACTTGAGGAGTCCTCTTCGGAGTCGGTGAAAGTGCCGACAAGCCCTTTCTTGTACTTTCTCGACTTGTCGTACTTGGATGCCTTCCACTTCTCCTTGTGTTTGTTGAGAGAACAATCCAGCTTGATATGTCCTGGCTTGTTGCATTTATAACACACGGGAGTAGAAGCATTAGTCGAACCAACTTTAGATTTATTCCTAAAGTTACCTTTTCGGAAGAATCGGTCGAACTTCTTTGCCATCTCGGCCAAAGCTTCTATGTCCAACTCGTCTTCTGACTCTTCATCATCGGTAGATGGAGCGGCCTTGTACGCAATTGCCTTTTTCTTTGGCTCGTCTTGTTTCAAGTACGCCTTCATCTTGTCTTTCATCCTGATCTTACTTTCCTTGCATACCTCATAAGACATCCAGGTACCCATTAATTGTACAACTGTATACTTATTCATATCGTTACCTTCCTCGATGGCGAAGGTACGCTTTTCCCAACAAGAAGGAAGTCCGTCAATAATCTTCGCGACTTTCTCCTTTTGGGTGTAGATCTTCCCAAGAGCTTCCAATTCGTTGGATATATCCACGAAGCGAGCATAGTACTCCTTCATAGTTTCACCCTGTTCCATGTGAAACAACTCGAATTCTTTGTTAGCAACAACGAGTTTAGAATCTTTTACCGTACTCGTTCCTTCGTGCAAGATGAGGAGTTGGTTCCAAATTTGATATGCACTCTTACATATGCATATCTTGTTGAAGTCTTCGGGCTCCAACGCACATTGCAAGGCATTCATTGCCTTGGCATTGTTTACCTCCGCGGCAACCTCCGCGGTAATCCACTTCATGAAATCTTCTTCGGGCTCGACATACTTCGTCAATGTGGCTCTCCAAAGTGAAGCGCTTCGGAGGAAGGTTTCCATCCGGCACTTCCAATACCCATAGTTGGTACCATTGAAGTGAGGAGGCCTGATTGAGGATTATCCTTCCATAACTGAAGAAGCTCCTTCACGATTCTTGAAGACGTTGTAGTCGTTTTTTGTCATAGCTATGAACTTGTAGCTTTAAACTCTGGCTCTGATACCAATTGTAATGCCCTGGGAAGCTACTGCACATGTACTAGAGGGGGGTGAATAGTAGTTTAAAATAATCAAGAGAGTTATTCCTAATTATTGTGCAAACATACAAACAACAATGCGGAATAAACAACAATCGACAAGAATTAACAAACGCAAACAGACGATATAACGGGTTCGGATCCACCCAAGTATCCCCGACTTGTTCCTGGTGATCCTACGTCCCAACCACCCGGATCCCCTCCGGATACTTGAGTTAGAAACCACTAACCCAAGATTTAGCACTATGAAATTCTTGTAGAAAAACCTCTACAAGACCAAATCATACACAATGAAAATGTGACTCCCACAACCTGGGATCACACACTTCTCTCACAACCGAGAGAACAATTCAAATATCAAATGTGATGAAATAATGAAACACTTACCACAAAATCCTATGCCTTGAGTATACTTACCAAATTAGGGAAAAGCGGGATTTTGAGGAAGAAGATGTCACCAAACCGAAGCTCCACCAATATGATCAGCGATCGAAGGCTAGGATGGAGGATGGTGACTAGAATCAAGCTTTTGGCTTGAAAGACTCACAATGGAGAGAATCTCTCTTGAGGAATTAGGGCTCAAGAAGTGAGGGAGAGATTCTTGTGAGAAGAGAGAGAGCTTTGAAATAGAGTTGAATGGCTCCTCTTTGATTTCTCTAAAACCCAAAATATGCAGCCTTGAATGCTATGAAAGCAGCCCTTCAAGTACATATAGGATAGAGGAAAGAGAGAGCAAAATTCGTGGCAATTAATGCTCCAACGGCTCTATTCTGAAACAGACTAGTAGGTCAAAGAAGGATCACTGACCGACTAGTTTCTCAACTAGTCGGTCGGTGATTCAACATGAACCGACTAACTGGAGAACATCCAAAAGAAGTTCAGACATAAAGAACTAGTCGGTCTAAAAAGACTTGCCAACCGACTAGTTTCACAACTAGTCGGTCGGTGAGTGTTCTTTGACCGATTAACAGATGAAATAGAATAGTCTGAATTCAAGTTGAACTAGTCGGTCTGAGAACAAATTCCAACCAACTAGTTTCACAACTAGTCGGTCGACAATTGTTCTTAGACCAACTAACTTGAAACAGTAGCTCAGGCTGAAATGGGGTAATGATAACTAGTCGGTCTGAGAAGGATTCCTAACCGACTAGATCGTCATCTAGTCGATCGGTGAACCTTCTTTGACCGACTAATTGATCAACAGTGCCAGGCTGAATTGAGCAAGGAAATCTAGTCGGTTCAAGAGGAATTGCCGACCAACTAGATCGTCATTTAGTCGGTTGATTCTTCTACTTGAACCAACTAAGATGCACAAGAAGCCGAGGGAAGAAGCGATAGGCTTCGGAAAAGTTTCTAATGGCTTCTAAGATAATCCTAGCTCTAAGATATGAGCGATAAGAAGATTATAATGTAAGTCCTACTCAAGGCATAACATTCTATTCTATGAAGCTAGAAGACATTAAATTAAACATGATGAACCGTCTTCAAAGCTTCAATCTTCACTCTTGACTTCAATAATGCTCCTTGAGCTTCAACGAAGCTTCAGGCACACGATCACGTGTATTGAGAAGTCTTGAGACGTCGCTTTAGATATACGTAGACGTTTGGCGACGATCTTCATAATTGCGCTTACAAAGTGTTAGTTCACAATATTTATGTTTGTTCATCATCAAAACCAAATCTGGGGAGTCAATACTCAACAGGAGTTGTAGTATCTTGCCATCCTTTGGATGTTCTTGATCAAACATGTTAGTGCATGATCCCTTACCTCGTCGACGAACACAAGATTGATGTCGATGCCCTCTTCGTTGGCTTCCTCGTCGAAGTATTGGAGGTGTAGAGACTTCTCGTCGGCCTCCACTAGAGCGACAGCCTCTGCCCCATAAGCTAGCATGAAAGGGCCCTCGCCTGTTGATGCTTTGTGTATCGTGCGGTAGAACCAAAGGATGCCCTGTAACTCGTCTGGCCAAGTCCCAGGAGTGTTGTCGACCTTCTTCTTTAGAAACTCTAGGATGCACTTGTTTGCTACTTCGGCGAGGCCGTTGGATTGAGGATGTGACACGGATGCAAAATGGAGGTTGATACCCCAGTCGGAGCAGAAGCTTCTGAAGTCGACAGAGTCGAACTGATTCACATTGTCCATCACTATAGAGCGAGGTACCCCGAAGCGGCATATAATCAACTTCGAGATGAAGTTCTTCATGTCCACCTAGGTGATGCGTGCCAGTATCTTTGCCTCGATCCACTTTATGCAATAGTCGACGACAACAACCATGTACTTCCTCCCTGCGATGGCCATCGGGTGGAACGGGCCAAGGATGTCTAGGCCTTACTTGGCAAATGTGACCAGGCTTAGGATCAGAATAAGATTAGCTGGAAGAGCTGTTGTATGTTTGAAGAATCTCTACACTCCCCGTACCGCTTGACATAGTCAGCCGCATCCTTGACTATGGTCGGCCAGTAATAACCTTGCCGAATCGCCTTGTGTGCCAGGGTGCGTCCTCCATAGTGGTTCCCACAGAACCCTTCATGGATCTCAAGGACGACCTCCTCTGCCCTTCGGGGCCCCAGGCACTTTAGATAAGGTAAAACGTCGCATCTAGCACGGTGCTTCCGATAGAGCACGCCATCGAAGATCACGAACGTCAAGGTCCGTCACTCGATCTTTCGTGCCTCTAGCCTATCCTCTGGCAGGGTCTCACTTTCCAAGTAGGCGATTATCGGGCTCATCCACGACGGCTCTTAGCCGATGCATAGAAGTTCTCCCTCCCTGAGACTGGTGTGAGCAGATTCTCGATATAGATTGCCTTCCCAATCTCGGCCGGAGAAGAGGACGCTAGTTTGGAGAGGGTGTCGGCATGGAGGTTGTTGGATCTCGAGAGGTGCTGGATTATAACTTTCTTGAACTTTGATAGCTCGTCACGGGCGCACTTCAAATATAGCTTCATCAAATCTTTCCTCTCTTCGAAGCTGCCCTCAATCTGCTGGATAATGAGCCTTGAGTTGCTGATCAACAGCACATTCTTCGCCCCGGCGCCTTGCATAGATTCAGCCCATTGATGGCGGCCTCGTATTCCGAGATGTTTTTTGGTCGCTGGGAAGTTGAAACGGAGGGCATACTCCAGCAGGCTTTCCTCTGGGGTCTCGATCACGATGCCGGCTCCGCACCCGCCACCGTGGTGGATCCGTCGACGTGGGTGACCCACAGCTCGCCTCCGTCTCATGAGGAGGTAGATGGAGGATCCTCGTCGATGAGCCGAGGCTGTGGTGTGCCTGGTTGGGGCTCAGGCACTGCACCACCAACCTCTTCAGTGGTGCACTCCGCCACGAAGTCTGCCAATGCTTGGCCCTTGATCGTCGCTCTGGGCTTGTAGATGATGTCGAACTCGCTGAGCTCGACACTCCAGTTCAGCATCCTGCCTGATCTCTCCAGTCTTCTTAGGTTCTTCTCAAGCGGTAGGTTGGTGTAGGCAATGATGGTATGTGCTTGGAAGTAAGGCCGGAGCTTCCTCGCCATTAGTACTAGACCGTAAGCAACCTTCTCGATCGGGCTATAGCGAATCTCTCCCTCTTGGAGCACCCGGTTTGTATTGTAGATCGGCCGCTGTATCCCCTCTTCTTCTCTGATCAGGATCGAGCTAACAGCTTCTTCAGTGGCAGCGACGTAGAGACCGAGCTGCTCTCCTTCCTCCGGCTTGGCGAGCAGCGACGGGCTCTAGATATAGGCTTTAAGCTCGCCAAAAGCACAAGCATAGCTGTCATCCCACTTTACTATCTTCATCATGCCCTTCCTGACATCGAGGGCCTCCCTCAAGATTTTGAAGAAACGGAGCGACCTCTCAGCGGACTTTGATAAGAATCTCCTCAGTGTGGCGATCCGGCCATTCAGCTTCTGCAAGTCCCCGATCATCTTTGGCTCGCTCATGTTGATGAGGATGGATATCTTGTCGGGGTTAGCCTCGATTCCTCGCTTCGTGATCATGAAGCCGAGGAACTTCCCAGACTGGACGCCGAAGATGCACTTCGTCGGGTTGAGCCACAGATTATAATGCCACACTCTCTGGAAGGTCTCCTCAAGATCGACGAGATGGTCCTCGGCCTTCTTGGACTTCACCAGCATGTCATCGATGTAGACCTCTAGATTCCTGCCGACCTGGTGGTGAAAGATCTTGTCCACCATCCACTGATAAGTTGCACATGCGTTCTTTAATCTGAATGACATCTTGGTATAGCAGAATGTCCCTTGATCGGTGATGAAGGATGTCTTCTCCTTGTCGTGGGGTGCCATCTGGATCTGATTGTAGTCGGAGAAGGCGTCCATGAAGGTTAGCAATTCATAACCAGAGGCATTATCCACCAGATGGTCGATCCTGGGCAGTGGGAAGCTATCTTTCGGGCATGCCTTGTTAAGTTCGGTGAAGTCCACATTTGCCATTTGCCACTGGGCTTCTTCACCATGACCACATTGGCGAGCCACTCAGGGTAGCTCACTTCTCTGATAAATTTGGCCTCCAATAGTCGCTTCACCTCCTCCTCTGCTGCCTGCTTCTTCTCACCCCCTGCCCTGCTCTTCTTCTGCCAGATGGGGCGCGCTTCGGGGTCGACACGTAGCTCATGCACGATTACGTCAGGGTTGACTCCGGGCATGTCTGAGGGTAACCATGCAAAGATATCTGCATTCGCCCTGAGGAGGTCAATCAGGCTCGCCCTCAGCTCCTCTGCGAGCTTCGTGCCGATCGACACCATCTTGTCCACTTCCACCACCACCAGTACCTCCTATGTTGGAAGCAACGATCTAGGAGCTTTGGTTTGATGATTACAAACGTGTTAATCTATTTGACGTGTGTGCTAAGTGTTTTTCAGGAATAGCGAGAACGCAATTCTTGAGAATGTTGACTAGGCCAAGAGAGGGAGTAATTTCTAATCATATATCAATTGGAAGAGAGATGATGGCTATTCATAAAGCAATTTGACTTGGTCAATATGGAGAGAGATGGAATCAATTTGGGATTTGTTCAAATCAATTAGAAAGATGTGCAAAGATTCGCTACTATCCAAATCCTATTCAAATCCCACATCCATT